>JACDOX010000693.1:78914-102113 GCA_014549065.1 Cardinalis cardinalis
CCGGGAGTTAAGGGGGGGCGGGCGGTGCGTCGGTAAGGGGCGGGGGGGCCTCCTGTACCAGGGAGTGGGAGGAGGGGAATATCCGGTACCGGGAGAGAGGGGGAGGAGGTCCCAGGAGGGGCGGGGAATAGAGGTCCCGGGAACTACGGGCTGAGGAGGATGCACGCTTAAGGGAGGGGTGGTCTCCGGTGCCGGGGGAGAGCGGCTTGGACTGCCCGGGAGCGCCTCTTGCTTGAGGGGTGGTGCACGGGAGGACCCCGCAAGGGTRCGGGAGAAAGCACTGGGGACCCTGGCTTCAGGGACATGCCGCTGCGCGGAGAGTCCCCGGTGCTGCGGTGTCTCCTGTTGCAGCGGAGGGGACCCGGCTGCAGGGGGACAGAGGGGTTCCCTGCGGGCAGGAGGCTGCCAGGCGCTGGGGGGTGGGGTTCCCTGGTTTTCCGGGTGTGAAGGGATGCAGGGATAGTCCCCAGCTTGGGGGTCTGCCTCCAGAAGGGTCCCCACGACTCCCCAAATGCAGGGGGTGTCCTCAGGAGTCCCAGCTGTAGGGTCCCCACCAAGCTGGGAGTGCATCCTGCAGGGTTTCCAGTTGCAGGACAGGTGCTGGGAGGAGGCTGGAACAGAGGGAGGTGATGGTGACACCCACTCTGGGGTGGGTTCCCCCAGCCCTCGAGTGCCCCCCATCACCCCTGGGCTGTGGCCGAGGCTGTGGGGCAGAGACAAGACCCTATGGGCTGGGCACTGGGGACAGAGCCTCCTGCCCATTCCAGGGTGTCCTCGGACCCTGAAATCCTCCTGGTCCTCCACCACGGGCTGGATGTCCTTGAGGGACAGGGACAGGATGCACAGCTCCACAGGATAGTGACAGGGAAAGCTGGACAAGGCTGTATGGGAGTGGCAGTGGCACCTGAGACCCCAGAGACACCCAGCAAAGCCACCATCCCCCCAGCGAGGGAAGGGGCTGACAGAGGGAGGTGCAGGAACTAACTCAGAGTGAGCAGAAAGGAGAAAAGCCTGGAAGGATGTAAAAGGAGGAAAATCTCTGTCCGTTTCCCAGCCGAGTGCACAGGATCAGGCGCAGAGCACTGGCAGCCCTGGTGTCCCTGCCGGCAGTGCCAGCAGGGATGAAAGGCCCCTTGTTTGTTGACATCCTCTCCAGCCCTGTTTCTGGAGGAAAACCTTTTCCCAAAGGTTTGAGGTGAGGAGGAGGGGAACTTTGCATCAGCTTTCTGGTGTGATCTGTGCTTAGGTCACCTAGCTCTGGCTGCAGCTCCAGGGTGGGAAACTGCCTGGGCACAGGGAAACTTGGAAAGCAGAGGGAACAGCGCTGGAAATATTGGGACTGCTTACCCCAAATCACACAGGGAGAATCCCTGCCATTGGCATCACCCTACGATGATTCAGCCTTGTCCTGAAAGACAGCACCCAGTTGCCAGCATCCAGCAGGGTGACAGAGGCAYGGGGGATGGTATCTGGGGGTTGCTGAGCCCGGTGAAGCCGGGGAGCTCCCAGCCTCAGAAGTAGRACAGCACTGCCCGCCAGCTTCATCCAAGTTCAGCTCATCCCTAGGGATGCTGCTGTGCTGCTTCTCCGTGTTGGGCTGGCTTCATTATCTGGGGCCACTGCACTGACACATGGCACTGCACAGTCCTGGGGACACTACACAGCCTTGGGGACACTGCACTGACCTGGGGACACTGCAGAGCCCCCGCCTGGCCCCCTCCTCCCTGGGACAGGGGTTCAGCACATCTGGGATCACCTCAGAGCTGCCAACCCCAAATACTCCTCCTGGCAGTGTCCCCGGTGTCACCCCTGCCTGTGCCGTGGGGGATACAAAATGTTTATCTTCCATTCCCAGTTGCTCCCAGCAGCACCCCCAGCAGGTTAGCACCACGGTGACACTTCTTACAGGGATGCATCCATCCCCATGGATCTGGGGACAAACCAGACCAGTACCATGTGTCCCTCAAGCAGGACAGCACACCTGGGGTGAGAGCAGAGGGTGATGGACACTCCTCTCCAAGTTGCCGCATGCTGAGCATGGAGTGATCCTGAGAAATCCTCTCCCCAGTGACACTAAAAGCCTGTTAAAATAATGCCGAATAAGGGAATTAAGCTGCTTAGATGTGTGGCAGCGAAGGCAGGAGAGGGCTGGCATGGCGCAGGCTGGCACAGTGCAGAGGGTGGCAGTTTGCAGGGTCCCCCTGGAGTTTTTTTTGAGAAAAATCCCCCAAATCCTTCAGGGAAGAGGAGCTGGGTGATGCAGCAGCCGAGGGATGAGCTGGGGATAGTCTCTGCCCAGACTGGGGAGGAATCTGGAGGGGTCTTGACCCAGCAGCTGAACTGAAAATGTTCAGGGAGGAAAGGCAGCCAAGGGTAAGCAGAATATTCCCAGGATTCTGGGGGAATCAACCAGGAAACGTGGAGTTTTTAAGCCGCACAAGCCTGTTGGAGCACTGTGCTGTGCTTTCCACCACCTTTTAAACCCCTAAATAGTACTTCCAAAGCAATGACTTCAAAAAACAATAAAAAGGTGTTTTGTTGCAGCCAGCGTATCACAACAGAACTGTTCCCCATTCCCTGTGGGTCACCGTCCTGCTCCGACAGTCCCACAGCCCGTCCGTGCCACCTCCTCGAGCGAGCCCTGGGGTTCATCCGGTGCCACTCCCGCGCTTCCCCAGCGGGATCATCAATGCACCCAGGACCTACCGCGCACTGCGGGCACGGCACGAATTTCGCATGAGCGGAGCGGGACGGACTCGGGGGCTCCACAAAGGCTCCTTGTCCCCGCAAAGGGCTGGCACTGGCCCGGGGCAGGCGGGTGGCACCTCCCGGGGGCTCCTCCCCTGGGGAAGGGGCTGGGGGGAGCCTCCCGGGATGATGGAGCTGAGTCTGGGGAGGGATGCAGGGAGGAATACGTGGATGGTGTGCAGTCATGTTGTGACCAGGTTTGGGGACGAGCAGGAATTGTCCTCAGGGCTCTGCATGAGGACAGTTACTGACAATTGCCCCTCCAGCACATCCAGCTCAATCCCACCTGTCCAACAGGGCTGAAAGGGAGGAAAGTTTGGCAAAGGACCCACCACTGCTTCCCCGAGCTGGGGGGGATCCGCCTGGCACTGACAGGGCCAGGGGTGCAGATAGGGACACAGGATGGGTTTGGAGGGGACACAGCACACATCATGCGTGGTCTGGGACTAACCCTGCACCGAGGGAAGAAAGGAGGGACAAAGGGAAGCAGTGAGGAAGGAATGATGGATGGGCAGATGGCACTGTCCCATGCAGCTGCAGGGATGAAGCCAGTGACAGCCCATCAGGAACAAGCTSCATCCCATTCCCGAGATGCAAATCCTTTCCCCTAACCCTTCCCAAGCATCTTGTCCCACCCTGAGCACCGGCAGGATGAGCCTGCAGTCCCCTGCCCTGTCTCCTTGTGCCATCAGCCACCGACGGTCTTGCAGGAGCAATCGAGTTAAAATGAAGTAATCACTTTTCAAGTACAGTCATTTGCAGGAAAAATACAGGCCTTGCTGTGATTGCAAATGGTCTCCACTGCAACCATCCCTCCCACTCAAGAGAGAAATGTTTTCAGCTCTGGGGTGCTCAGTGACAGCAGCCTCAAGCACAGCCAATGTGGCTACATCCCATCTTACGGCTTCTCCCAGGTTGGGTGTAAAGAGGTGGGATTTGGGGCTTTGAATGTCTTAGGAGCCAGCAGTACTTGCAGGAGGATTCTTTTGCTCTCAGATATCTCTGTGAAACAGCAGGTTGAGGGAGTGGGGCTGCCCTGAGCCCGTATCCCAGAGCCCAGGGGTGGAGCTGCAGCACCCACTCGTCCTCCCCAAACCACGGGGCGAGCATCTCCATATCAACCACACCAAAACCCTTTAAATTTTGACTTATCTCAGAATACCATCTTTTGCTGCCAGCACAGTAATTCCTCATTTTTCCCCATTAAACCCACAGGACACAGAGCCCATCACTCCCTCCCCAGCATCACTCCCAGCAGCGCCTTCCCTGCAGCAAATGGCTCTTGCAGAGCTGCTGGGACACAACACCCCACACTGAATTTTAAGCAATTTCACCCCCCAAAAAATTTTTGCCTTCTGGWTTTTTTTTCTCCTTTCCCCTTTACTCCAGTCTCTCTCCCTCTTTCTCCCATATCCCCCCATTTCTTTTTCTATTCCTCCACCTATCACACCCCCATCCAGCCCTAACAACTCTCTGCTATTTTCTTAAATCACCTGCCTTTTGCTAATGCCAAAAGCCCTTTTTCTTTCTTAACAGACAAAATAGATTATCTCATCCTGCTGTTCTCCTCCCTGTCTGTCCAGCCCCAAGTGGTCAGACGCCCGCCGCGGTGCTGTGGCCGGATGTAATAGGGCTATTAGATGAGTTATCACAGCCTGAAAGAATGAAATAACTTCTGTGCCTTCATCCAAATAAAACTCCCTATTCCTGTTCAATGCAACAAATGAAAGAGAGTTCCCAGGGGAAATAGCTAGGAAAATGTTAGAAGATGTTACAAGGTGTTCAAAGATGTTATTTAAGATCCAACCCTTCACCAAGCCACCTCTTGGTTTGGGCTCAAAGGGCACAGGCGTTTCTCCATGGAGAATTGGGAAGCCCAAGGATGAGTGCCAACACACAGAGCTAAATCCTCACCTGGGTGCTGCTCCAACATTTTTTGACTGCTCAGTGGCACAACCTCATGAATGTCCCACATGTGGCTGAATCCTTGGACCACTTGCATCCAGCAAACTGCTGTTTTCTCACCCCAGGTACTAATTCCAAGGAGAAACTTTGATTTTCACCTCAGAAAGAGATGTCTCAAGCTGTCCCCGCATTTCTCGAGACCTCCATGCAATGTCCCCAGATCTGCAGGTGGAACATCCAGCCCAGCCCACAGCAGCATCCCCTGCAGCCCCTGCCCACAGCAGCATCCCAGCCCCTGTGGGAGATGCTCTGGAGCCAGCTGGGAGCCCTGGGTGGGCCCTGCAGGCCACCACTGCCCTGGCCAGCCCTGACTGACCTCCCTGCGCCAYCAACTCCCCCAGTGAGGTTTCACAGGACTTCCTTAGAGGGATGCAGACCTCCAGGGCCTCCCTCCTGGGCTGGTGAAGAACAGCCCAAGGCAGCAGCTCCACTGCAGAATTTTAAATCCCAACACTTACTAGGACTCTGCTTGTTCCCCCTSTGTTACCCCCCTAAACCCTCCCATTTCTGTCCTCTCTGGAGTGTGCCAGACATGCGGACACCGGCACCACCAGTGTCACCTCTGGGCACACTGTGATGCTCCTGGGGCTGCACCCATGGCACCTGCAGTCACAGCTGCTTCCTGGCCACCTGTGCAGGAAAAGCCCAAATGTTTCCTCCATGTCACCTTGTTGTGGGCTTATTTATCTTCCTTCAGGTCATTTTTGCCTCATTTTTTTAATTCCTGGAAAGACCCCTGTGAGTGTGGGGTAGAAATGCAGAAATAGTTCTGCATTACCTTGTGGTCCCTACCCTGGAATTGTCACATAAACAGTTAAAAATCACATTACTGGGGACACAAGTGTCCATTCCAGTCCCTTCCCTGCTTTTGGAGCTGTCTGGGAGCATCATAAATGCTCCTGGAATTTTCACAGACTGCTTTTAACCCCAAAATACCCCAGTACCATGCACCATCCATCTGTCCACCTGCTCAGCGCTTCACTCAGCYCAGCTGCCATTCCAGCTGCATGGATTTGCCCATCCCTAAACCTCRCAAGAAAATGACCTTGATTAAAAACCAACCAGAACCAAGGCATTGAACCCAGCCAGTTCTACACCAAAGCTCTTTGTGCTGCTCCTTCAGTATTGCCTCAGGATGGAGGTTTTCTTTGGGGGGATGTAAATCAGCTGAGGCATTTTGTGTCTCTGATCACATCCAAACTCACAAATGTCATTTATTTTCAGACCTGAGGTTTGGCTATTGCTCAAATTTCTCATAATCATGTCTCAGTGCTGACAGGCTGGAGCCTGAGCACAGAGCTGGCTATGCAACCAGCTCCTTTTAAAATCCAACAGCAAGGAAAGGAGGGAACAGTATCACATCCAACGTTTATTTATTATCATTTTAAATTTGGTTTTACATCTTGTTTGGGTTTATTTTGTTCAGTTTTATGTGCAGAGGAAGTGTCAGCTCTCCTCTCTCTTGTTTGCCCTCCTCTGAGCATCAGCAGCTCTGCTTTGGTGCCTTTCCAAACCCCGTTGGGGAAAGGATGCGCTCGGCAGTTTGTGACAAAAAGAGTTCATCAGGCATTTCATGGGAACAAACAAAACCAACTGGCTCAGGAATGGACAGAACCCAGACATCAGTTCTTTTCCCAAATAATTGTTCATACTAACAATTTCCTGCAATGATGGGGACATTTCAGGTCTACAGACAACAGAARGAAAATGAGAAGTTAAAATGCAGTTTTAAAAGGATAAAAGACACCAATTTGGTGCCTTTCTTCACCTGGGAAACTTTTCAAGCTGTTCCAAGAGATGTCCCCTGCCCAGTCACTTGGGATGATGCCTCTGGGTGCCACTGTGGCAACATGGGGTCCAAAAGAAGCACCTCCCCAAAAGCAGCATCTCCCCTCCCCACCCCRGCCATCCTCTTCCTCATCCAGCTGGATGATGCCCTGTGGACATCACACCTCACTTCTGAGCCACCTCCCAAACACCAACCCTTGAGACCAGTTCCTGCACTGACCCAAGCTGGAAAAATGCCTGAACAGGATGGTTTTTGCATCAATCACCCTGAAAGTCCAGGGATGGAAGAGTTCCACTGCACAACCTGAATATTGGCAGCACAGGAAAAAGCCATGATGGGAAAAGCAAGGAGCAAGCAAGGACGATGYCCCAGCACAGCTGGATCCTCTCAGCATCTCCCTCTCCTTCCCTATTTACGGCTGGAGCTGAATCCTCCTTGTTCATCTCCTTGGCAGAGGATCAGAACTCATCAATTCTCCATTTGCCACTGAGCATCATGTTTCTCCCTAGACATTTTTTCTTAATTATCTGACAATAAAACAACTTAAAGGGGGATTAATAAAAAATCAGAGAGGCAAAAAACAGCCATCAGTGTGCTTAAAAAAACAAAACATCTGTGGGCATCCCAACCCACTGCCCTCATCCCCATGTGGAGCTGGGAGCATCAGGCACATGTTTTGAGGTGAAGAATTCAATARTTTATGGGATCGTCCAGCTCCATCAGAGATGTTAAATGAGGGATTCAGGGATAAACCAAGGATTATGTAAAGCAGGTCTTTAAGGACAATGTGTTTTCCATTCAAAGATTCAGGCATGTCTAATAAAAAGCGATTGATGTCAGAGCAATGGGGCTCTGCCAGCAGTGCTGGGTTTGGGGGGAATGAGGCTCAAAATGGGAAAATAACAAGCTGAGCTGTTCTTAAGCATTACAAAATGCAGGAGGTGGGGAGCGACTGGCCCCAGGAGCCTGCAATGGACACAGGAGCAGGATGGTGGCTGCAGTGATTGGGAGAGGGAGAAGGGTCTGGGGACACAGGAGCTCAGTGCTCGAGGGCCAGGGCAGCCCCTCYGCCGCCTTCCCCCATGGGGGATTCTGAGCATTCCCTTCTCTGCCTGGACAAGGAAGATATTTTGCAGCTTGTTTGCAAGCCTTGTCCTTTTGGTGCACCCCAGCCCTGAAATCCCATCCCAGCCTCCTGATCTGATGTCCAGGGGATCCAACCGGGCTTGGACCACATCTAGATGCCCTGAAACAGCCACGCAGATGCAACATCAAAATCCCCCCTCAGAAACCCTTCCCAGAAATCTCTCCAGCCTCAGCTTTCTTATTTTTTCCTAAGCAAAGCAGATACACCTTCCATTTCTCCACCAAAAAGGGAAAAGGCAATAAATTATTATTCCCTTTAATTAAAAGGGGTGTCAGTCTTGTAAGCAGTTAATTAATAATTCCACATTAACTTAATTAAGCACTGGGAGAGCTGGAGGCAGCACAGTCCACATGAGGCTCCCAGGGTCCRGCTGAACCTGCTGGGCTCAACTCCTCCTAAACCAGGAGATAAAATCTCTGTCCTCAACAGGATTTAGGGATGAAATCCCAGCAAATGCCACCCTAGTGTCACAAAGGTGCTGGTTCTCACCCTGCATCCCCTCACACCTGCAGGAACAAATCCAACTTATCATCAGCACTTTCGCTATCCAGCCATGCCCAAGTGTGAACAACTCCAATTAATGGATGGCTGTAAATCATGATATTGTGATAAATCAGAGCTCGTTAACAATAACAGGGGTTAAAGCAGAGGGGAGCAGAGGACAGCACTCCTTTCCCCTGCCAGGTGCTGGGGAATCATCTCCTCTTCCTCCTCTGCCCACCCACTCCTAAACCCTCAAGTGCAAAGTGGATTTTCATGCAACACTCGTATAAAAAAGTGCAATTCCAGGATATGAAGTAGTCATTAATCACCCGGAAATTGTGCTTGTTACAGGAGAAACATTAACAAAATAATCATAAATCGTCTGCCAGCTCTGATTTGCGGGTGCACACGTTTGCAAGGGGACGGAGAGGCCTCTCATTCRGCTTCTGTAATTAGTGATTAACCCTTTGCCATGTGGGGCAGAGCACGGACACGACCAGCATTCTCCACCATGCATTGCTCRTGCATCCCCTCAACACAAAATATCTGAGGCATTCCTGGCGTCCTTGGAAAGCTGTAGGTTTTGAGGTTATTAAAATCCCATTGTTTTATTGCTGTGATTAGATTAAAATGATTACATGATTGAGATGTCCAGCCATGCTGGAGGCAGCTGGGGAGGCCCCTTCCTGCCTGGAGGTGGAGGTGCTGCCAGGACCTGCATGTGCCCAGGATCCCGACCCAACCAGGTGGGAAAAGGCTGTTTTGTCCTCTGACTCTGCTGCCCTTGCAGTGCCRTCACATGGGAGACTTTTACATCCACCTACAAGTGACCTCAAGGCTCCTTATAAACTGAAGAAGTCAGTGAGAAAAGTTCTTTTTTAGTCTCTCTCCCCTGTGCTGTCACAGAGGCTCTGGTAGGAACACCCCTGAGCCCTCCAAGGCACCCCCAAAAGCAAATCATAACCTAGAAAGTGCTGTCACCAGCACTTTGGAAGAGAGTTTTTTCCAAACCTGAACTTTTCCTTCATCTTGAATCTGAATTCACACCCCAAAGAATATGTTGCTTTCCTTTTTTGTTAAAAAATTATGTGAACATATCAAGCAGCTTGACTAAATCTTCTATTTAGGATCATGACAGTCTAAGGGCTGGGTCACCTGAGACAGAAAAGATCCTGCCCTGAGCACCTGGCCTTGTTTTAGTACCCAGCAGTGTCTGTCTGTGCTGGATCACTGGAATGGGGCCAGTCTTGGGACGATCTGTGAGGATCCAGGAGGAATCTGTGGGGCTGAACCAAGCAACTCCTCCCTTGGATATCAATCCTTTGTGRAGCAATTCTTTGTGACAGGTCTATCGGGAAGGCAGGAGGCTCTGCTTCTCTTTTCCCCCTCTGATCTAGTCAGTTATAATTGGAAGACTAAATGAGACCTTTCCTTCAAGATAATTATACAAAACATTGAATTAAATTACTGTCGGGAATTTTTTTCTCACCACTTGTGTCAGGCATCTGTTGTTTTAAACAATCATCTGCCGAGCACGTCCCTGCAGCTCTCCCTTCCGGGAGTGTCTATGCCAGACAGGGCAGCTGGAAGGCACCGGGTAATAAAGCAGAGAAAAGGGATTCTCCCCCAGATCACAGAACCGTGGAATGGTTTGGGTGGGAAGAGACCTTAAAGCTCCATYCCACCCCTGCCACGGCAGGGACACCTCCCACTGTCCCAGGCTGCTCCCAGCCCCAATGTGCAGCCTGGCATTGGGCACTGCCAGGGATCCAGGGCTGTCTCGCAACGACGATCCTGGAGGTATTTTCCGATCTAAATGATTCCATGATCCAGTGACCAAGGGCACCGAGATGCTCCTGTGCCCATCAACGATGCCTGGCTGCGCAGACGCGGGCACAGTTAATAACTTCAGAGCGTTTTGGGGACAAACCAGCGGCAAGCGGGCCCGGGGCGGGCGCGGGGCGGGCGCGGGGCGTCCCCGCTGAGACCCCGCCCCTCGGCGCACGAGCGGCCAGGCCGCCTTAAGGCGCGGGGGCGGGGCCGGTCGGGGGCGGGGCCAATCCGAGCGTCACCGGCGGCAGCGCCGGGCTCAGCCGGGGAGCGCCGAGAAGTGCCGAGTTCAGCCGAGCGGAGCCGAGTTCAGCCGAATGCAGCGATCGACAGCGCGGGTGCTGCGCGGGGCGCGGATCCCCCGAGTGGCGACCCCGCCGGCACGGACCCTCCGAGGGCTGACCCCGCCGGCACGGACCCTCCGAGGGCTGACCCCGCCGGCACGGACCCTCCGAGGGCTGACCCCGCCGGCACGGACCCTCCGAGGGCTGACCCCGCCGGCACGGACCCTCCGAGGGCTGACCCTGCCGGCACGGACCCTCCGAGGGCTGACCCTGCCGGCACGGACCCTCCGAGGGCTGACCTCCCTGGTTTGGACCCTCCCGGTGCGGGCACGGTCGGCCACGGCGGGGACCCTTCCGCTCGGGCTGCTCTATGAGCGGCACGGGGAGGCCGCAGCCGTCGTGCAGTAAGGGGGGGACACGGGGGTGCATTGCAGGGGGTGCAGGAATGGGGGGAGGTGTGAATGTGGGGGGGCACTGCAGGGAGGGGGTGCAGGCGTAGGGCCAAGGCTGGGGGGGGCACAGCTGGGCAGAGATCTGGAGCTGCAGGGGTGCAGAGAGGAGTGGGGGTGCAGGTTTTCGGGTGCTGCAGGGCTGCTTTGGGGGTGCAGTGCAGGGGGGTCAGGACTTGCCCACCCCAGGTGTAGAGGGTGGGGATGGGTTGCAGCTCCCTGTGAGACCGCTGAACACGCAGGGGGACTGGAGGACCCTAGGATGCCCCAATGTTTTCCTGGTGCCGTGGTCTCACAGGTGGATGCTCGGGGTGCTGCATCCATATCGCCCACCCTCCTGCTGCTGCTCTGTCAATTGGCCTCAAACCTCATGTTTTTCTCAAAAAGCCCATTCTTGCATAATTTAGGGTATGACAGGGAGGTCCAAGCCTCGTCATTGCTGTGCCCCAGCTTCACCCTGGGTTGCGTCCCATTGATGGGTCTTCCCTTTGAGATCCCAAATTAGGGACCAAAGCAGCATCACAAGCATTTTTTGGGACAACTGCTGATGCTCAGCATCAAAAATCCTGGAAAGGAGAAAGTTGTCGTTTAGTGGAGTTTAGGCCTTTTTTTTCAAGGGAGGAGACTTTGAGCTCCTGCTGCCCATCTTGAACCAGCTCAGTTCATGCTGATACATTATCCAGGTGCATCCAGACACCACCCCCCTGGTTTTTTGGAGAACGACTGTTGCTCTTTCAAATGATCATTTAGTTGTGCAATGGTGCTTGTCACCACTGCTACTTCCTGAGATTTGCTGTTACCACCCCACTGCTTGTGCAAGACTGGTCTTGCTTTGTGCTTTGTGACTTCTCCCTTTTCACAGATTTCCAGAAATACCCCAGGTTCCCATAACGCTTGAGTGGGGCAGGATGAGCYATAAAATCCCCAGCCAAAACCGCAGCTTTTTTACATGACCTGCTGAGTTTGTTAAGTTTAGTGAGCATCTCTGGGCTTGGTGACACGGGATTGTTTTGGGCGGTTGGTTTTTAGCAGCCTCCTCCAAGAATCTGTCCTTCTGTTTAACAGAAATCTGATTGTTTTGATGGGATGGGGCATATGGTGCTGTTAATTTAGGTGAGGTGCATAGGTGATACAGACACCCTCCAGCTTCAGCCACAGCACAGAAGACACCAGCAAACTGCTGTTAAGGCCCTTTTCCTTTGTGTTTCCCTGTTCAGACTGAAGGATCTGGAAGTGCCCAAGCTGGGGGACTGTGATGTCCACGTCAAGATGTTGGCAGCTCCCATCAATCCCGCCGACATCAACATGATCCAAGGTAGTGTGTTGGATTAATACTTTGCACGTTGGCTCTTGCAGGATGCTCTGAGTTGGAAGGGACCCACGAGGATCTTCAAACCCAACTCCTGCCTCACAGGGTTCAGAGATGGCTCCTGGCACGGAGATTTTGGGGTATGAGGGGGTCTCCAGCTCACCTCCAGCTTCCCTACAGGAACCTACCCCCTCCTGTCACCACTGCCAGCCGTCGGGGGGAACGAAGGTGTCGGGGAGGTGCTGGAGGTTGGGCGCCTTGTGAAGGCTCTGAAACCTGGGGACTGGGTCATCCCCGCGGACAGCGGACTCGGTGAGTTCAACCTCGGCACTGCTGGATCCTTGCTCACCCCTCCCTGCAAAGCATCTTCACTGGGGATTTCGGGGTGCTGGAGCCCATGGGGAGTGCTCAGGCTTGCCCAGAGAGCAAACCCATGGTCAGCTCCTGTGTGAGCTGCTGTGGGGATTTTGGGGGTTCCAGAGCAAAAGCACAGCTCTCCAAAGCACCATCTTTGCAGGGTGTGGGTAGAACCCCTGCACTTACAGCAATTACACCGGATGGGATGGGACTCAAAATGGGGAACAAAACTCCATTAGGGAATGCTGGGTGAGGGAAGCAGGAGTTGGAACCAATTTAGTGCCATGTGAGACCAATCACAATAAGACAATTGGGATGATTGATGGGGTTATTTCTTACCTGTTTATGTCTTGGTTTATTTTCACTACATGTTTTTCTTTTAAATTAATTAATTTGTTTTTATTTTATTTTTATGTATTTTTTAAAAGCAAGCTCAGTTTCTGCTGCCCAGCTCTAGCAAGTGATGCTGCTCATGCTCCACAGACAGAGGAACGTTCTCGAGAAGGATGGGGTTCCCCAGGGAAGGGGCTTCTGTGCACAGGACTTAGCATGCACCCTAGAACAACTGGAATAGGGGGGGTGGCAATGCCATTCCTTATGCCAAACTTAAATTTAGCAATAATCTTCTTTTCTGCAGCATAGACCCTTTATGGGCTGTCTGTGCTATTACAAAGCATTGCAGCAATCAGTGTTTCTCGGGAAACAACCACGTTTTGTCATATCAGCYTAGAGCTTCCCTAAAGACCTGGGATAAAATATTTCACATGGGCAAGGTCACGATGGCCTCTCACTGTAGTTTTCTCTTTAATAATGCTCTGCTGGGAAAGTGTGGGAATTTATTTCCCAACAAATGTCTCCCATGCTCCTCCAAAATGCCAATGGCCTGATATTTGCTGGTTGTGGTTTATTGTCACAGCTTGTTCTTTGCCTATTTCCTCTTAAAAGACTTTTTGCTAAATGAGAGAAGGAAAACGATAGAGTTAAGAGCCTAATGGGGTATTTTTAAGCATAAAACCACTGTAAATAGATGATAGAGGGTTGAATTGGATATAAGCGTAGAGGGAGTAAAGATGACTAAATTGGCTTGGAATATATGGGCTCATCCATAGGATGGAGAGTATTTCCATTATCTCTGCACACATACCCAGGGAGCCCCAGTCCCATTATCCCTCTGGGAAATGATTAGGCTTTGCTGGGTGATAAATCTTGGCAGGCAGCGAGGAATCCATTCCTTGCCTCTTGGAGCATTTTGACTCTACCCATATGGGAACCTATTCCACAATTCTCTCTCCAGGGTGTAGCTGGTTCCCAGCACCCGATGCAGCCGGTGCCAAGGCTACAATGCAGTGTGAGCTGATGGTTTTCCTTTGCTTTCCCCCCTGCTGTGGCTGTGCCCATGGTGCTGCTGTTCCCAGGGACGTGGCGGACACGGGGAGTGTTCCCTGAGGAGATGCTGCTGAAGGTGCCCAGTGACATCCCGGTGCTCTGTGCTGCCACTCTGAGTGTCAACCCCTGCACGGCGTTCCGTCTGCTGGCTGACTTCGAGAGCCTGGCGCCTGGTATGGCCCTGCCACGAGGGAGCAATTCCACACGGATTTCCCGGCTGCCTCTGCAGTGGGAATCTGGATTTATTCACATCCAGGTGACTCCGTCATCCAGAACGCTGCCAACAGCGGGGTGGGCCAGGCCGTCATCCAGATCGCCAGGGCCTCTGGCATCAAGACCATCAATGTGGTGAGGGACAGGTGGGTCCTTTGGGGAGAGGCGAGTCTGGGAGCTGGATCTGTTCATCCTGCCAATCCAACCCAGGATTTTCTCCCATTTCCTCCTCCAAGTTGTTCTCCAGCCTCTTCCCTGTTGTCCCCACGCAATGCCAGAGCAGAAGGAAGGAGAAGGGGGAACTCTGCTTCCTAGCTCATCTAGTTCTCTTTTTTTATCTCCTTTTTCCCTCCCCAGACCTGATCTCTCGAAACTGGGGGAGAGGCTGATGGCCCTGGGTGCTGACTATGTCATCACAGAGGAGATGCTGAGAAAGCCAGAGATGAAAGATATATTTAAGGTATGTCAATGCTGGTCCCCCTGAGAGATGGTCCGGGGCTATTGCTGCTGTTCAGCACTGCAGGGAGATGCAGGGATGGTGGAAGGACAAATTTCTCTCTAGATCGGGATTTAGCCCTTGTAGTGGAGGGATTTGCTGCTGCCACAAGGGAAAGATCACAGATTTTGGTTCCAATCAGATTGGGCTTGAAGCAAKCAGCTTGGTCTAGCTGAAGGTGTCTTCTGCACATGGCAGGGGATTGGAATGAGTCCCTTCCAACCCCAGCTGTTCCATGATTATGATGGATTTTAGCTCTACTACTCTCAGCAGCCCTCAGGTAAATGTTGAGGTTAATGCAGATGCTTTATCAAGAACCATGGTCCTATCCCCTAAAGAAGCCATAAAATTTGGGAACCTTTGTCATAAACCCTTGCAGAGCATCCCAAGGCCCCGGCTCGCCCTGAATTGCGTTGGAGGCAAAAGCACCACGGAGATGCTGCGGCATGTGCAGTAAGTTTGGCTGGGTAGTGGCTTGGGCACAAGCCTGGGGACAGCAACTGGCAATAGAGCGTCCTGCTCTGGAGTCTCTTGAACTTTTGGAGAGGAAAGATGAATGGAAAAGTGGTTTTGGGTAACAAAAGCGATTTGAAGTCTCACGCTGCTGGGAGTAGTTGGGGTCCAGTTGTGAAGGTTCCTCAAGTCCTGGCCAGGTGTAACTGGTGTGCTGAGCTGCAAATTCAGCTAACGGTGCACGGAAGCAAGAGGAGAGCTTGGAAAGTGGGATCTGAGGGATAACTGGGGAGCCCTGGGTGCAAGGACATCCCCAGGGGGGGTTGGGGATGGCAGAGGAAGGAGGTGGCAACTCAGAGCTGCACTTTTGGGACCACTTAATCCAATACCCCTTTTCCTACTCCAGGCCCAAGGGGACCATGGTCACCTATGGGGGGATGGCAAAGCAGCCTGTGATGGTGCCTGTGGTGAGTACTGGGGATGTCCCTCCTTGGTCTCCCGTGCTCCACTGCATGTCCCCATCCCCTCAGTACTGTGGGCACCTGGCTCTCCCCAGGTGCAGATTGAGACCCTCCAGCCTTTTTAACCTGCCTGATGGGGTCCATCACAGGACAAGCTGCATCCCACTGCTGGGCGCTTGGCTTTTTATATGGAGGGTTTGGACTGCCAAAAAATTCCAGGGGGGAAATGATCCCGCAGGTGCTGAGCATCAAACCTGCCCTGACCTCCACACCTCGGAGTCACCTCTCTGCATCCCTGGCTCACAAATGGGAGCTCTAACAGGGGGCCTTACTGCCACTTTCCTGGGACGCTGGGAGGTGACACACGTGTGTCACTGCCTGTGTGAGGGGACATGGGAGTCACTGGATGCACAAGGGGACATAGGAGTGTCGCTGGGTACCAGGAGGACACACAGGTGTCACACATTCCACAGAGTGCCTTCATCTTCCGGGACATGCGGCTCCGCGGGTTCTGGATGACGCAGTGGCGGAAGGATCACGCGCAGGGTGAGCCGGGGGGCTGAGGGACCTGAGCCAGGGGGGCTGAGGGACCTGAGCTGGGGTGACTGAGGGTCTTTGCCCTGCCAGGCATGGGAGTGGGAACAAACCCCACCCAGCACCATCCTCACTCCTACTCACAGAGCCAGAGCCATCTCTCTTGTCCCAGTGATGCCTTTAGATGCTGTGTAGAACAGAGGCTGGACAGTGTTGAAGGAATAAAGTAGGGATTTATTAAAAGGCTTCCTTCAAAGGACACACCTGGGGCAGTACACAGCYTTGCTGAGGGTATGCCCAAGATGGACGGTGGGTCACAAGTTTTCACACTTCTATAAGTTTTGGTCCRTTTCCATATTGGGGTTAATTGTCCAATTACAGTCCCATCYTCCCAGTTTGCTCTCCTCAGTTCRCTCTTGTTTGCACTTTTTGGGCCTGAAGCTGCAGCTGTGTCCTTGGTTCTGGGGCTGGAAAAGGATTGTTCTGACTGAACTGTGAGGCGAACTTGCTGACACTTTATATGAAGTTCAGAGTTACGCACTAATGCAGTACAGAATCTGGAAATTAAGAAAGCTAAAACTTAAGGCATCACCAGCATACTGAGACACTGGTGCTGGCCTCAGGCAGGGACTGTGCCATGGGCTCTTCCCTCATCCCACATGCCTGAGCTGGGGCATGTCCCACCCAGGGACCCTGTATAGCCTCGGGCGGGTGTTCCCGGGGGGGTGGATGGCCCTGCATGGCGCAGTGAGAGCTCCCTCCTTCCCGTGCAGACCAGGAGAGCGTGGCTGCGATGATGGACGCCCTGTGCCAGCTCATCCGCAGGGGCCAGCTGACAGCGCCGGCCTGCACCGAGGTCCCGCTTCAGGACTACAAGGCAGCGCTGGAGGCCTCCATGAAGCCCTTCGTGTCCTCCAAGCAGGTCCTCCTCCTCTGACCTGCAGCTCCTGGAGCCCTGTCCTGTTCCAAATGCTTGTCCACAGACTTGAGGGGGGAAAAGATCCTCCAGATCCATTGAATTTCTTTTTTTCCTTTGTTTTTCACATTTTGGATGCCCACTGAAAGCTTTAAAGGCCTCCGCAGCTTTGTGTGGAAGTGCTGCAGGAGGGAGGCTGCATCTCACTGTGGCTGAGGGTGGCAGTTTGGGATCCCAAATGATGGCTCGCTCAGCTCAGGGTGTGAAAAGAGCAGCAGTTCCCCCTCAGATGTGCTTTTGGGGCTGGCAGGGCTGTAGTTATCCCAGCTGGAATGTAGGATGGGCAGGGAAGCCCAAGTTATCTCCCTGCAGCCCTCCTGCCTCCAGGCCAGCTCTGAGTAGGAGGAGGAAGGGGCATGGACTACCCCAAATGACGAGGGGTGCTGTGGTTGGGGTAGCCCTAGGTGCTGCTGCAGCTCCTGGAGGAGCCCTGGGTCACCCCTGGCTGGGTTTGGCCAAGAGCACTGCAAGGGCCGGAGCCTCTGGCCATCGAGGGCTGGAGCCAGACCCTCAGTGTCCTTGAAGGCCCTCCAGTCCGGGTGTGGGACAGTGACTGTGACACTGCAGAGCAATGTGAAAAGATTTATTATTGAGGACAACTAACAATGTGTTCTTGCTTCGTCCTGTGCTGCTCTTCTACTCTATGACTCCATAAGCTCCCTATGGCCCCTGCTCTTCCCAGTCCAGCCGTGCCGAGGCCCGGCAGCGCTGGCCGTGCAGGTGCAGGTGGGGCAGTGGCCGCGGGCTGGAGTSCGGCCGGCCGCCGGCCCCAGCATGGCCGTCCCAAACCACGGACGGGAGGGCGGCGGCGGCTCAGCCCCRGGCCCCTGCGCAGCCCCTGGATTTGGCTGCCCAGAGCAGAGTGTGGGCAGTGCGAGCGTGCAGGGCCTGTGTGGGGCAGGCGGGGCGGCATGGGGCCGAGCAGGAGCGGCCTGCGGGGCGCCGGCGGGGCCGCGTCTGCAGGGCCGCTTGTGTGGGGAGGGCCCGGCAGTGCCGGCCCGGGGGGCTGTGCCGGCCCGGGGTGCTGTGCCTGCCCGTGCCTCGGGCACCGTGCAGCTGCTGCTCGGACATATCTGGGTGTCCTCATCCTCCTCCTCGGGTCCTGCCGCCGGCTGAGCATCCCACCTGATCCTTGGGAGGTTTGCGAGGATCCCAGTGCCCGGGGGGGGCACAGCCAGGGGGTTTGCGCTTTCCCCAGCACCCTGCAGAGCCCTCCAGACACAGGGCAGGTCATCCCTCGTGAAAAAGGGGTTGGAGTAGAACAGCAGCTGCAAAAGGCAAGGAAAATAAGTTGTTTGCTGCAAGGAGGAGGAAGAAATCTGAGAGAGAGCCAGAAGTTGGCTGGAAAGGACAAATGGGTGTTTAAAACGGGTGTTTAAAGGACTCTGGCTTTGGCTGAGTAAAGTGTTAGGACTTTGTTAAGTCACATCCACCCTCATGTTTTGAGCATTTGGGAGCAGAGAAGCATAGGGTTTTCAAAAGCCAGAAAACTGCTGAAGAAACCCAAAGCCCACTAGTTTTCAGGCCCCTCAGCGTGTCCAGAGTAACTGACCCCAAGACAAAACAAAGCTGTTTGCTCTCATCCGGTCTCCAGCCTTGTCAAGGCTCATTTTAGCTGAACTTGAACCTCCCTGTGAGTGTCCCAAGGAACCTCTGAGTTAGGAGGAGCTGATGTACCTTTCCCAGTGAAGACCCAGCTGCTGCTACTGCTCTGAGTTCCTCCATGGAGGTCAGCAGGAGAGAATCCCCTTCCATTCTGCGGAAGCCATGGAACATGAGCTGGAGAAGGAAGCTTCTCATGGACTCAGTTTCAAAGATCTTCTGGGGCCCCCTCCTGCCCAGCACTTCCTTCCTGAAGAGCTTTTCTCCAATCACAATGCAGTTCCCATCGTTGCCCCACCAGATTGACTCRAAACTCTGGCTGTTCAGGATTTCCCAGAGCTTCTTGAGGAAAGAGTCAGCCAAAGGTTTGGTGCTAGCAGAGATCTCTAAGGAGAAAAATTTCAYGTTGTGGTCCCAGGATTCATCAGGCCAATCTTCAAGGGTGTTTTTGTCTGCAGGGGGTCCCACAGCAGCATCCCAAGATGGTCCCATATCATCTCTGGGATGGTCAGGAGAAGCTGAAGCCRCCCACCAAGCTGGATCCTGCAGGATAGAAGAACAGGATTTCTCCTGTGAAGATAGCTCCATTTAGACTTATTTTTCCACAGCTTGGCTGCCTCCAACCAGCTTCTTGGTCCTGACAGTCAGCAGGATGGAATCCTGTGGCTCCAGCTGCCTGGGAAGTTCTCCAGCCTGTGTTCCGTCACAGTGACATCACAGCGTGACACCTGTCTCCTGGCAGCAGGAGGTGGGAGATGCAGAAATAACCCCAAAACCGTGATTTCCCCGAGATCTGTTTGARCCCAGAGCTGATTCCAGCTGTATTTCCATGTGGAATGTCCTGCCAGGGCAGTGTTGTGTCCCAGTGCCCCTGGGAGCAGTACTCAGAGAAGGATGGGGAAGGGGACAGCATTGGACATCCAAATGCCCCAGACCTCAGGTTTTTCATTTGGGACCTTCTCCCCCATGCAGAAATGCCTATATGGAATGCGTCTGGAATGATCCAGGTTTGTAGTGTCCACAGGGCTGCTTCTGCTGGGACTGTCCCTGTTCCTGGTTGATGTTCTTGGATCCCAGCAGGCTCTCCATGCTGCTCCATAGGATGAGCTGTAGGGGAAATGTTCCTCAAACACATCTTGCAATGGAAATAACCTCCCTTGGGTTGGGTTCCTCAAACTTTCTTTGCTTTTGCAAGCTTTCTTTGCTGGTCCCAGGCCCAGCCCAGGGCCTCACTGGGGTTCTCCCACCTTGTGCCCAGTTCCCAACATGCTCCGAGTGGGAGGACGGCGGAATTGTGTGGAATTGTGCATGGATAGAGGAGTTGTAAGGGACCGGTTGTGTCAGCTGCAGGCTCTTCTGGGATTCATCCTGGAGTCCTGGATGAGTTGGTGGGATTATAGCAGGGCCTCTCTGGATCTGCCAAAGGCTTGSGGGGCCTGGAGAGATCACTCCTTGCTGGGAGCTGGCAGTGTCATTCCCATGCACTATGTGGGGGACAGCCCAGGAAGGTGTACCTTCATTTGGGGGATTTTCTGGTTCCCCAGAAAAGGAGGAGAAGAGCAGGGCAGGAATGTTGCTCAGGATTGGAGGGAGCACTGTACAACTGCATGTGCACTTGGAAGAGCAGAACTCTCTGAAATTAAATCCCCCTGCCATGCTGGCAACTAAATGAATGTGTCAAAGCCATTTCATGCCCCCTAAAACCCCTCACAGAGACCTCCCTTAGCAGAGAGCAGGTGTGCCCCAGGATAGACTGCACCAGCATCTCCCTTCTGCTCCTCCATCCCTAATAAATCCCTCAATATTTTGTATTTTCCTTCCCCATGCCAGCATTAGAAGCAGAGCCCCATCCTGTGCCTCGGTGCTTCCTGATCGATGGATAAGTGGGAAAAAAAGCAAAAAAAGAACCAAGAGATCATTATGAGCACTATTAAGTGTTGCATAAACCAGAAAAATTAATGCAGAGCTTTTATCCCCCATTGTTTACTGGGCTCAGCRATAAAACCCAACATGCTTTAGAGAACTCTTACACAAAATGTTCTGACCTCTCACTCCTATACCAGAGCACAAAGGAATAAATAAATAAATTTAATTCTCCTTGTCAAATGGGCAAGATCATGGCTGGAAATCTAGCTGCTGGTGTTGCACCTACACAACAGTAATCGTTTTGGAGGTGATTGTGGGGTTTTTCAGGGGAGTGGCTACTAATGTTGGAATGTTCCAAGAGCCTCTGCTGGGATTTGGTGTGATTTAGGCATCTGGCGTCTTAACCAAAAGGATAAAAATAATTCCCCAAAACTGACATTTTGAGTTCAGCAAGAGGGATGTCGTTGCTCACCAGAGGGAATGAGAAAAAGCCAAGTCTGCTAACGGATGGGGATTGCCATGGGGGGACGCCTGGGCGCCCCGAGTGTGGGGATGGCGGGGACCCCCCATCCCTGCCCGCCTGCCTTTGTGGTCCCATCAGGATCCAACTTTTGAAGTTAAATTTTAGGAGTGGGCCAATCCTCAGGCCCCTGCCAAAGAGAGGACCCCATAAGCACCTCAGCACCGTCATTAGCGCCCTGCACGTGGGAAAGGGGAGATCGATCCATCCTCTCCATAGGGAACAGGACCCCCATGGGAAGGCAAACCCCAATACACCCGGTGTATGGGGAGAGGGGACCCCACAAGCCCCCTGAGCCATGGGAAGGGGGACCGCACGCTGCCCTGCACATCAGACACGTGGGGAAAGGGAGATCGAGCCATCCTCTCCATGGGGAACGGGACCCCACCTCCGGGCCGGTGGGGCCCACCCGGCGSCATGGCGTCCTTAAGAGCCAGCCCGCGCCAGGGGCGTGGCCCGCGGTGACGCTGCCCCGCGTCGCTGCCCGCGCGCCGCCGTGACGTCAGGCGGCCGCGCGGCCCCCGGGCCCCTCACGCTCCGCGGGCCCAGCCCCGGACCCGCGATGCCGCGGGTCTACATCGGCCGCCTCAGCTACCAGGCCCGGGAGCGCGACGTGGAGCGCTTCTTCAAGGGCTACGGCAAGATCCTCGAGGTGGATCTCAAGAACGGGTGAGCGCGGGCTCGGCCCGGCTGCCGCGAGGGGAGGGCTCGGGCGCCTGAGGCTCCCGGAGGGGCCGCGGGGAAAGAGGCCGCTGGGGCGCTCTGGGCAGTGGTGAGGGCAGGACGGCTGGGTCGCCTCCTTTGGGTGGGATGAGAGGGGCAGGAAGCTTGAGCTCCCCCACGGTGGGGGACGCGAAGCCTGGTCCTTTATTGGGGCGGCATGTTAGGTTCTCTCTTTTGGGAGGTGGGCAGGGTGCTTGAACTTCCCCCGGAGGAGGGACAGGGCGGCTGGGTCCGCCCTTTCTGCGGGGGAGAGGATGGCTCGGCTTTTTTTGGGAGAGGGCAGTCTGCTTGGTTCCTTTTTTGGGGGGACGGAACGTTTGGGTTTCTCCTTTTTTTTTTTCCRTGGGGGAGGGGGCAGGAGGTCTGGGCCCCTACTGGAGGGGGGATAGGATGCGTTGGTTCCCCCTTTTCTGGGGGGAGACAGGGCGCCCGGGTTCCCCAATCTGGGGAGGGTGACAGGTTGCCTGGGATCTCCTTGGGAGGGGGTAGCAAGACACCTGGGCTCTCCCCTTGGGGAAGCAGGATGCTCGGGGTCCCTTTAGGGGTGGGGAGCAGGGTCCCCCTTCTTGTCAAGGGGGGACATAACATCTGGGCCKTTTTTGGGGGTGCAGAATGGCTGGGGCTCTGTTGGGGGGGTGCGGATGCCTGGACTCTCCTTTGGTTGGGGTGGGAGAGGCTGGACGGTTGGGTTCCCCTTTTCTTAGAGTGGATGCAGGATACCTGGGCTCCCCCTCTAGGGAGGGCTTGGGTGGGTGGGCTTCTCCTTTTTGGAAGGCAGGACACCTGGGTTTCTGTGACAGCTGGGGCGTAGGACAGCTGAGTCCCACTTCAGTTCTTAGGGCAGCTCATCTGTGTTCTGCCCTGCCTTCTGCAGGGAGGGGGTGTCACCCTGCGGGCCCCCCCAGGCCCCTCTGCGCCCCAGGGCAAGCACTGCAGGGTGAGCCAGGCTGCACCCCAGGATAACCTCCCCCAAAAGAACCCCATTGTGTTGGGTATGGGGGGCAGAGCTGCTCCCAGAGCCCTCAGGCTGTCTGGGGGTGTGTTCTGCCCCCCAATAAACACCCCAAACCCACCATACCTCTGTGTTCTTACCTATGCTGTTCCAGTAGCTGAGCCCACACTGCAGCTCCAAGAGTTGGATCCTGGTCCACCAGCGCTTGGCCAAGACATTCAAGTGTGGATTTTTGAAGAAAAAGCAAATTGCCATTTTTGGTGGGGTTTTCCCCAACACCTAAGGCCTCATGAGTGCCTTTGCTTTTTCCAAGAAACTCAGCTTGAAGCCTTCCTTAGAAAGGCTGAATGGAATGGGGATTTATCATTATATAGCTAGGAGAGGCAGGTATTAATTACAGTGGAGAAGAGGAATTTCTTGTACAAGTTACTCCTTGAGCATTAAAGTGAAAGAGGCTCATTAAGTTTTAATGCTGTTTGTGCTGGCAGGTGGACATTTAACAGGTTTATAAGATGAATAAAATCCATTATTAAAGCAAAAAAATGTTCATGTGTCAGTGTTTTAACCCACACAGCCTCTGGAGTTGTTGAAGATTAGCTGAAATACCTGAGGCTGCTGTTTTCCTTCCAGTCCTGCTGTGTATCCTCGGAAATGTT
>JACDOX010000693.1:102143-112967 GCA_014549065.1 Cardinalis cardinalis
GGGGTTGGGGGGCAATTTTCCTGTTGCTGAGTAAGCCCCAAATTCAATATTTCTGCTTCATACGTGTTGGAGATGGGGGGGAAGGGAAGCCAACTAAACTTTCTTAACAGAGGTGGAACTGTTGTTTTGTGGCTGATGTGGTAAAGGGACTTGTCTTTCTGGTTTTAAGTCAATTTAATTGTTTTTTTCTAGTTTTGTATTCTGAAGTCTTTTGACAGGTTTGAAGTTAAATTCCTTGTCAAAAATAGAACTTGAGCAATCAGGTTTTGTGTCTGTGCTTGAGAAGCCCTGGGCTGAGCTGTGCTCTCCTGAGCCTTCCTCCGTGGCTTATTTCTGGTATTGCTTAGGAAACAATTCAGACTTCCTGCATGGTGTTTGACTGGAGAGATTCTTGCAGTTGTTTCTGGAACTCTGGGGGTTCTCCTTGGTGGATCYTCCACTGGGTGTTTCAGCAGCTAAACTGGAATGCTGGAGAGAGACAATGGAATGCAAAGTGATACCACAGAGCTCTAAAAGCTTAGCTGCGGCTCACTACTTGCAATTTGAGCTTGAAATTCAATGGCTTAAAGCAATTATTACCTGAGGGAAGGACAGGGAAATGAAAATGTGGGTCATATAGGATTCTCCATTTCAAATTGCAATTTTAGTTGTGTGCTCTTAGTTTTCACATTCTTTCCTGCTCAGAGCTGCACTGATAGTCACAGCTCTGTGACTGTATGTGTAGTGAATGTATGAAGTGACCAGGAAATTGAACTTTTCAGCCTGCTTTTTATCTTCTATGAACACACTTAAAACTGCTTGTGATGCCTCTAAGAAAAAAACCAAACCAGTTCTACTCCTGGTACTTACCTGTCTGCATTATTCTGGGCAGCTCTGAAGAATTCAGGGCTTCATCCTAATACAACACCTGCGGGACAGAGGGATGTAACTTGTGCAGTGGATTGAGGAACACAGGTCAAAGCTTCAAACTTCCATCCTTCCATCTACCTCTGTTCCAAATCAGTGTTTGCTTTCCAAAGAGAAGTGGTTTGGGTGGGAGGGGACCTTAAAGCCCATCCTGCACCACCCCCTGCCATGAGCAGGGCCCCCTTCCACTGTCCCAGGTTGCTCCGAGCCCCATCCAGGCTGGCCTTGGGCACTTCAGGGATGATGAAGGCCATCTCTAACATCATGGTCAGACTCCCTGATCTTGGAGGGCTTTTCCAATTCTGTGATTCTGTGTTTATTTCTTAATTTTGGTGTGTGGGGTAGTGCTCACTTTTAGTGGGGGGGGGTTTAACTTCTACCTTTAAAAAGATAGATGACACCCTTGATTTAATCAAAGAGTATGCCATAATAGTAATTTTTTGCTAACATAAATTAATTCAGCCATTACACTCTCACATGATTTATCATTTTGTTGATGAAGAATGACTTTAGGTTCAATTCAGCGAATCAGCAGATGTGTTTTCATGCCTTCCTATTTCTCTCCCTGTTTTTGGAAGGRTTTTCATTTTTTAGGTTTTTTTCAAGGCTCAAAGCCTTGAATGCTCAGGTATGCTCAGGAGGCTCATCTGCAGGACAGCATACACAGGGCTCTGCAGAAACCCATGGGATGCTTTTGAACACAAATATCTCAGGTTCAGTTCCTTCCCAGTGATCCCTTTTCCCTCCCTGTCCCTAGGTATGGCTTTGTGGAGTTCGATGATCTGCGAGATGCCGACGATGCTGTTTATGAGCTGAATGGGAAGGATCTGTGTGGGGAGAGAGTGATCGTGGAGCACGCCCGGGGCCCACGCCGGGACAGCAGTTACGGTTCTGGACGCAGTAAGCACTTGTGCATTTGTATCCATGGCTTATTTTAAATAAAACATTGTTTTACTCCTTTATAAAAGTAATAGAAAAGCAATACAAAGTTGTGACTAGTGTTCTGCAACTGTAAATGTAATTGTTGATCTGAATATTTATTAATTTGTTTGTTGTATTAAATTCTTTTAATTGATACATTAATAAACACAGTTTCTTGTACCATTTTTATTATTATCATTTTGTTTAACTATTCAAATGGTTATTTGCAATGTGATGTTTAACATAGATTTAACAAAGACCTCAGTGTTTTAATTGAAAGAGTCCTTTGAGGGTAAGATGACTGCCCATTCCATTTACTGACCTTGGGGTACCTTTCCATGAGTGGCTCTTTGACCTTTGTGGCCCTTGGCTGTCCGGAAAAAAAAAAAAAAAGCCATGTGACAACCTCAGGCTTCTCCCATTAGACCTGGGTGGTGAGGATCCCAAGGGTTAGAAACATATGAGATTAATCTGAAATAGGTGCCTGAAAAGTTTTATTCATGTCAGATATTCAGAAAGCTTTAAAGTAATGTAAATAACATTAATCAACTGGCTTTATTCAGTTTCTTCTTTCAAACTGTTTTTAAAATAATATTAAATATAATTGCATGTTAATTCTAGCGTAATTATAATTCTGTGCCTTGTTTAATTACGAGCTTGTAGTAAAACTGTTTTAATGCTTTGGGTCTTTGCAAGGTGTTACATAAAGGGGGGTGGATTTAGCCCTGGCGGGGGTCTGTGGTGTCTTTGGGAACACCCGGAGCAGAGCAGTTCCATTGGGGTGGAGAGCGAGGCTCCATTTCCCTGGCTGAAGCTCTGCTGTCTGCTTGTCACCTCCTAAAGGTGGATATGGTTATAGAAGAAGCGGAAGAGATAAGTACGGTCCCCCGACCCGTACAGAATACAGATTGATTGTGGAAAATTTGTCAAGCCGCTGCAGTTGGCAGGATCTGAAGGTATGGGGCCCCTTTCCTTACCCTCTCTCTGTTACAGAGCACAAAGGGTGAAAGACATCTTCAGCAAGGCAAAGTGATGTGGTGCTCTGCTTTGCTCCAGCTGAGCAACTCCATGGGGAGTAGATTTTGGAAGTAACACACACCTTAATACAGGAGTATGTTTGCGTGTATGAAGCCATTCATGAGAGGTTGGGAGTTGCACCTGCAGAACTGGTGGCACTGGACAGTGGGAGAATAATTTTATCCTTAGCACCAGCTAACATCACATACAGGTGTGTTTTATCTTCTCTTAAGCCCTGTCAAAACAGGCTCAAATCATGCCGGGGTAGGATTCACTAGAGATGAAGGAGTTTGCCCTTGTCAGTTTGGATTTAACCCATCAACTTGTAAGGTGTTGTTTGAAACAACAGCATTGTTCCTGCAAATTCTCTGTTAGGATTTTCCACATCATCTAAAGCTGTTTTAAGGAGAGTTTCAGGGTAAGGATGCTTCCAGAGTGAGTAATCATGAAAAATCTCTGCCAAAAACTTATTTTTGACGTCCAAAGGAGTGGCAGGTGATTCTAACAGTGGAGGTGTTGAGTGACACTGTGGAGCCCACAGTGCCTCTGAGTACTCTGGAGGTGACGTGTTGGCTTGTGATTATCCGTGTCATGGATTCAGGGAGCAGGATTTCAATAGTGGATGCAAAAAGATTAGTGCTTCCTTATCAAACTGAGGAGCAATCGTTAAACCCACTCGTTCTTACTGGAACACTTTCTCTTATGGTTCTCTTTTAAGGGTGTGTAAAATTTGTTCTAAACAAACTTTGACGTAGTAGAAACTGGTCTGTAAGTGAATTTTACACTTGTACTTACAGAGATGCTTCCAGTGTCTTTGTTGTTAATGCTTCACACTATCAATAGCTTGTCTTTGCTTCTGTATTAAAATTCTAAGTAGAGCATGGCATGATTAATCCTCCAGTGGATACATTACTGCTTTTTTGGGAATAGCTTTCATTTCAGTGTACTTAAAATGGGAGTAGCTGGGCTGAAAACAAACCAGAGCTCTGTGCCCTGTTTCCACTGCAGCCACTTTCCACAGGGGCTGAAGGATGCCCTGGCCCGGCAAAGGCCCTGTTCTGCCTTGCTCAAAGCAGGGCAGAACAGACCCCTGATAAACCCTCTAAAGAGAGGTTTAGGAATTGAAACGGAGAAGCCAGGAAGCACRAAGTGGGAAAAAGAATTGAGCTTGGAGTTCTGTGGGGGTTTTTTCCAGCAGAACGAGCTATGTTGACAAGGCAGAGGGTGAAGGGATGTCTGCTTCTCTGTGGGCTTCTYGTCTCTTCATATTCAACCTTTGTCATCTTTCCTAATTATTTCTGAAAACATGATTTGGAGAGCAAGCATTTTACTTCTTTAATCACTTCTATAATTTGAAACCTAAGAGCCCAGAGCATATTTGATCTAAGACTTGAAGTGGGAGACCTTAAATTATAATTTGTCTCAAAGCTATCAACCTGGTTCTAATCACACCAACTGTGTGAAGTCATAGTGTGTTATTTGGCACTACAGATGCTGTTTGGGTCAAACACTTGCTGACATCCCTGTGAATGGAAGATGCTAAGGGAGCATCATGTCAGAAGTGAGCAGGGTCAGCTGGAAGCCTGGCTCTGGATTCAAGGCGATGGTGATTCTGTCCTCTTCCTCTAGGATTATATGCGTCAGGCAGGGGAGGTGACATATGCAGATGCACACAAAGGAAGGAAAAATGAAGGTGTGATTGAGTTCAAATCCTATTCTGACATGAAAAGAGCCCTTGAAAAGCTGGATGGGACAGAAGTAAATGGCAGAAAGATTAGATTGATGGAAGACAGACCTGGATCAAGACGGCGCCGCTCTTACTCCAGAAGCCGAAGCCATTCAAGGTATGTCTGTAACATATCTCAGGCTGCAGTTAAGGAACATAGAGTGGCTTGAGACTTTTGGGCTCCAAAACACTGGAAATGTTTGGAGTTCTCAACAGGTCTAGTTTTTTGAGCATGTATTAATATCCAGGGCAAATGAGGGCTGTGTTCTGAGGTGTCTCCCTTGGTGGATGTGTGGACCTGCTCCCTGAACACCTGTCACTGTTCTTCCCTGATAACTCAGCCCTTGTTCCTTGTGGGAGCAGCTGCGTGGCCGGTGGAGCCATGCTCATGGAATGAAACAGAAGGTGCTTCTAACAYTTCAGCTCTGAACACTGTGTTCTGCTCCAAGCACCAGGACTAACAGTTCTTTCTCAGCTTAGAAACCTCCACCTGTTCCCTGTTTTTAAGAGATTTGTTGCTTTCCTTGACTGACCAAGAACTGCTTCAGCAGCACCAAGTGTACTCCCCTTTCCATTCTGGGGTAGAACTTGTTGCAAGAAAACTCAGGCAAATCTTTACTGTTCCTAGAAGAACTTGCTTATGAAATCAAAATCTGAAGTCAAAGCTTTATGCCAGTGTCTCACCATATTCAAACAGTGATTTGATTGGGAAAGTGATTATCCCTTAAATAAACTGGCATCTTTTCTTTCAGATTACTACCTTACTCGCAGCCGGGATGAAAGGTGGGGGAGAGGGTGCTCTGAGTTTGTAACTGTGTTGTGTAGCTCTGAACATCTGGCTGCTGCAAGGTGCTTTAGCCCTGTGGGGTTCTGCCCACGGGGGTCACAAGCTCCCTATGGACACATGCTAAGGTGAAGGTGGTTCCTTGTGTTGCAGGTCTCGCTCTCGAAGCAGACACTCCCATAAGAGCAGGAGCCGCAGTGCCAGTAGCAGCCGCTCCAAGAGCGGATCCAGATCCAGGTATGTCTTTATCTTGGGAGAACTGGGGGCTCCCACTTCAGTGAGAAGCATCATGTTAAATTTCTAGCAGGAACACTTTGTTTTTCTTTTCCCTCCCATTCTCTGCACGCTCTGTTCAAGCCCTTGCCGCACTGTCTGTTGCTTTTGCACTTCCAGGTCTGTGTCCCGTTCCAGAAGCAAGAGCCATAGTCGAAGCAAGAGCCGTAGCAGAGGCCAGAAAGAGAAAAGCAGGACTCCAAGTAAAGAGGATAAAAGTAGAAGCCGCAGCAGGAGTGCAGAGAAATCCCGAAATAAAAGCAAGGATAAATCTGAGGGCATTCTCCATAACAGCAATGAGAAAGCCAAGAGCAGGAGCCACAGCAAGGAAAAGAGCAGGAGTGGGAGTAAGGAGAGGGGAGAGGCAAAGGAGAGCATGAGGAGCAGAAGCAAGGAGAAGAGTAGAAGCAAAGACAGGGAGAAGAGCATTAGCAAGGGTAGAAGCAGGAGCAAAAGCAGGGACGAGAGTAGGAGCAGGAGCCACAGCAAGGATAAAAGGAAAAACAGGAAAAGGAGCAGGGATGATAGCAGAAGTAGAAGCCGGAGCCACAGCAAGAGTGAGAAAAGCAAGAGGTGCAGCAAGCGAGACAGCAAAGGCAGCAGCAAGAAGAGAAGAAAGGACAGCCACGAGCGGTCCAGGTCAGGCTCCAAAGAAAAGGAGCAGCTCAAATCCGAGTCGGACAAGAAGGAGGCGAAAGGCGAGGGGGAGGATGCAGTGTCCCGCTCCAGGTCTAGATCCATTTCCAAGTTCAAACCAAATATCAAATCAGATTCTCGTTCCAGGTCTAAATCTGATTCAAAGCCAAGGTCCCAGTCCAAGTCCAGGTCTAGGTCTGCCTCTCGGTCACACTCCCGGTCACGGTCAAGATCCCRCTCCAGATCCTAACCTTGCTGCAACGCCACTTGGAATGGTTGGGAAAGTCTTTTGTACATGTTTGGTAGCTGTAACCAAGTGATTGAAGTAGAAACCCTGTCAATGCCGTGTATTTTTAACAACCTGATGGTCTGTCTGTCATTAACTGCAGCGCTCTCTCCCTGTAGCACTCTCTGGTGTGAGGCTGCTCCGCTCATTTTCTATCCAATAGAAAGGTTCTCTTTACATGCAGCTCTTCCTCGAGCCCCTAAATTGCCCTGTTTTCCAAGGASAGCCTTGCAGGGAATGAGCACTGCGCCCTGGTGGGTTTATGGAATTGCAGTGATGACTGATAGGTAGGTATGATGGATTCAACAGATTTTGCCCTCGATTGATGCCCTTTGATGTCTGCCATTTAGTGGAAGTGCTACGTCTTAAGTTTCATACTACTTTTGTTCCATATTTTTTGGACTTACAAAGTTGTGAATAGTACAGTCAAAAGGGGAAAAAAATAGAGGTACTTGCAGTAATCTATAGGGAAAAGAACTATAGTTCCATATTCTGGTATTGTGACAATATTCTTGTTTTATAGTAAATTTTTTTATTTTATTTTTCCCTGTCTTGCAAAGTACAGTGATCCCTGTTTCCATGAAATTTGAATAAAGACTATTTTTGCTTGATGACATTTGGTTACGTGGCGCTGTGTTGTGATTGTCAGCATTTTCTATTGATCAAGGTAAGCCTGAATTTGTAGAGAGTCACTTACAGAAAAAAAGGTTCCTAATTCAGAAAGTCACTTCACATTCAGTGTAGGCACAACACTTGAACACAGTCCAGATAAAGAACTTATTTCTCCAGCATATTTTTCTGGAGTTTTTCCTCCTACTGAAACACCTGTGCTTGGGAAGAGCCTTCATAAAAGAAAAAGCTCAGGATGTGCTTCTGAGCTTGGAAGCACAGAGGGTTGTTATCATATTTCTAGAGTCCCATACCTTCTCGATGTTCTCTTGGGGGCAGCTCTTCACAGCACTGACTTCTTCTTTAGCAGATCGTTCCCTCTTAGTCAAGGCTCCTTCYAGGCTCTCCCTGACTGGCCAACCCACCCCCCCTTTTATCCCAGCTATCTTGACTAGCCACAGCTGCAGCCCACTGAAGGACATCGCAGCTGCAGCCCATCAAGAGCAACTGGGACCTACTGGGGCAAGGCCATCTATACAATACATACTATAGAGGGTGGTGGTAGTGGCTGTTCTGTGGTATGTCCCTAGCATCCCTGGAGACCTGGGGAGATGGGAGGGCAGCTTCTAGCAAGAGTTTTGTAGGTGTGTAGGTGTTCCTGAATAATATCCCAAATTTAGACTTGGGCTATTTGCAAATTGCTCAGACTGAACTTCCCACAAGCTCTTCTTTGAGCTTTGGGCTTTGAATGAAGAAGTGCACAATCGGCTTTGAATGAAGAAGTGACATCCCCAGCACCTGCTCTGCCTGCAAGCAACGTTCTGAAAAATAGAAGGCAAAATGTATTTTGTGAGTTCCTGGTCTGGAACAAAAAGGTTAGTTACAGCTTCCCCTAAAACAGTCCTTTAGCCAATTCCAAACTGCGCACAACTTGATGGCAGCGGCTCTCCAATGAGAGTCACTTCATAGGTGCAGTAATTCCATATAATTTGATCATTTGAAACTTACCCTGCCACATTAAAAAGATGAAGAGGTAATAGATCATCAGAGTTGCTTGCAACACAAAATATCTCCCCACACTTTGAGAGGGGTCAGGGCTCAGCAAGTGGCTCAGACTTTATCAAATGTCATATTACCACAGCAGCATGAGAAGTCTCTGTGGAAGCGATATCTTCAGAAGAAAAAGCCTTTTCCAGCTATATATATATTTAGTACTTTAACATCTTATACTCTCAAAATGACGTTTTTAATCCTTTTTGCTGCTTAATACAGAAGGAAACCAGCCAAGGCAAGATGTTTGCTAGTAAGGGATAATTAACTGAAAAATAATTGTAAGAAAATCTGCAAATTATACAGTCTAAGTAAAGACTAAAAAGTTAGTCCAGTTTTTGCTGTCTGGCAACTCCGTTCCAAGTGACCAAGCCAGATTTTAGTGAGCCCTTTGGGAGAAGCATCTATTCCTTAAATACCTGAGGACAGACCTCCCACATACCTAAGGGAGGTATGTGGGAAACTTGTCTGAGGGGGAGGTTGTGCAGTAAGAAGAGGGAAAGCCAAAAATCCTTCATGTGTGAGCACCAGGAGCAACAGCAGTTCCTGGGTGTGCAGTGCAGGGTTTGGACACACCAAACATTGCAGGAGCACCTGTGCTTTACTGCCCAGAGCAGGGACAGACCTTGGGATGGGCCCATCCTCCCCAGCCACTACATGTGTGGGTTGGAGTGTTGGAGCAGGAATTCCCAGGGAATGGACGTTCTGAGACATCTTAAGTGCTGATAATTGGTGTGAAGCATTGGGAGTGCCCCCAGAACAGTGATTCCATGGGCAGGGCCAGGCACATGATTCAGCTGGGTGCTGCTGCATCATTTAATGTTCATTTCTGTCTCACAAACGCCACTGAGTGAGTCTCACCCATTAATTCTGCATTAAACTGTAGGGTTTGCATCAAAACCTCCAACTTGTGTGGCTCCCTGGTGTGGGCACTTTGCCTTTCTCAGCCTGGAGTCTTGATCTGAAACTGCAGAGATCTGCTTGGCAGCAGGTGTGAAACCAGAGCAATGGTAATAATATAAAATATTAACAGTAATAATTATATTGCATAGCCAGAGAGGAAGATTAGTGGAATGTCTATTGCAATAATTCCACAATATTCCCAAGTAACATTTCTGTGCAAATAATTATATACAAAGTGAGGACTTAGCTTTAGGCTGGAAGTACCTACCCAAAATGCACTGTAAAACAGCCCCAAATCTGATTTAGGCTTGGAGTAACTGTCTTATGGGGCACCTTGGAGGTGAGTTCTGAGGAGGGAAGGCAGGAATGCACGTGGTGGGCAGCGTGTAGGTTCTGGCAAAACAATCAGTAGAGCAGGGAGATAAAAGGGCAAGAAGCTCCAAACTAGGGATCTCTCAACAAAACTTACAACAATTAAAATCAAATTAGGAGTCTAAATAAATATGTGTGGTAAATGAGTATGATTCGTGCTGATAAGAATTGAAACRGTAATCAATATTGATACAGTAATTATAATTTGGGAATAATAAAACAGTTAAAAGTTGTAATGCCAAAGAAGAAAGGGAGAGGAGGGGCTCCAACCCCCCTTCCCAGCAGATGTTTTCAAGGACCCCAGGAAGAGGCTGAAGATACAGTTGCTAAAAATGAACAAGAACCGGGTTGGGTCCCAGAAAATGCTAATTATAAGGGATTTATTGCCTTCATATGTAGATACAGTGATATGTTAGTCTTGGCTTACATTATACTGGCTTGGTGCGCATGTGCAACCCAAAGGTGAATTAAAGGACACAGAGGAAGACTACGAAMTCTTCATCCAAAACGACCCCCAAAGGCTTGTGCAACCGCCAAACTGAGTGGTGGCGCATGCGCGGTAAAGGTGGTGATGAAGGTGGAGATAGAGAGATGACGAACCGAAAATGGGAGGAGATGGTATTAACACCTGGCATATAAGGAGTGATTTTTACTTGGCGAGCTTGTACGTGATGTGGCAAGGGTCCATGAGCCCTGCACTCCGTACCCCGCGGTTATCTTTTGCTTATGCGCTATTATTGGAACCAAATTATCCCTTATTATATTGTATCCAATTTTTATACTTTTTTATTCAATTAAAATTGYTACTACCTTTAATATTGTTTGGGGTTTTTTTAATGATGGGATAATTGGGCAAACATAACAATTTTGGTGCCGAAACCCGGGAAGATTCTYATCTCYGGGGAGGTGGATAGTTTCTAGGAAGGAGCTCCCCACCAGATTTTAAGTGGTCCCAAGGCTAAACCACTCTCCCTTGAGAAAAGAGTCTTTATTACAATAACGCATAAGCAAATTAGTTATTAGAAGCGAGCAAGAGAGGCTCCCATGAGAGTGTCAGCTTATAGGAGAGAGAGTACCCATAGAAAACTTCTTTGTGCACGAAGACCCTCATGAGAAAAGGAGGCTGTGAGTATCACGGGGTTTTGGGTCRGGGGCGGCTGTMTGTATGTGTGAGYGTGTGTGGAGTGTCTGAGACGGGGGCTGGGCAGTTCCGGACCCCCGAAGCGAGTGGGACCTCCCAGTACCGCATTTTCGCCTCCTCCAAGAGGAGGCCGGCCGGGAAAGGAGGGAAGTGAAAGAAAAGTGAATGAGTGGGGACCCCGGGAGGGTTTGACCCAGGGG
>JACDOX010000694.1:13294-75965 GCA_014549065.1 Cardinalis cardinalis
CGCCACAGTTGGTCCCGCCGCTGTGGCCGCTGTCTTTGTCCAGGAGAAATCCCGTCACCCGAGCTTTTTCTTCCTTTCCCGGGTTTTCGGCACCACTTGTTGCCTTCCCGCTGGGGAAAGCAAGGCTACCTGGTTTCAAACGGACATCACGGTGACCCCCAGACCTCCCCGGGGTCACTCGGGGCCAGATACGCGCAGACACCAATGTGGCGGACGGTAAAAGGCCTTTATTGTGTTAACTCAAGGGGTTTTATAGACCAGGGGCTTCTCTACGTCGGATGAGGTCATACTTTTCTTTTGAGGTTAGTAATGGGTGAAGTACTAGCATTCCTATGTTAGGGGGGCTACGTGCTTGGCTACATGGTAAGGGTGAACCTTATCTCTGCAGAGGAGGATGTGGGTTCCTGTTTCTGGGGAAGAGGATGTGTGTCCTTATCTTTGGGGAAGAGGGTGAGGGGTCCCTACCTCTTATCTTCCCGTGCCATACCGAAATCTTCCGGATGCCTGTCCCTATCTGCTACAACGGAAGCTTTCTGAACATTCATATTGAGTGTGTAAAATTTTCCCTGCCCGGACAAATGGCCCAACCACAACACGTCAATATCAATGTTATATGGAGATTTGTTGAAACAAATTATGAGCAGCGAAAGGGGATGGGCAGAGCAGCCACAGAGGGCCACGAAACCTCCATGCAGAGCCAGGAATATGCTCCAGGTGGGGATGATATGCTGACTGGGCATTCTCCCACTGCGCAGAGCCGCCAGACCAGCCCACACTAGGACTTGCTGCTGGCACAGCATTCCCCCGCAGGGCAAGGTGGCAGTGAAACTGCATTGCCAAGCTACACTGGGTGGCAGCACAGCCACTTCACTATGCCTCCCTGCACTGGTGCTGGCTGGCCCCAGCCATTGTGCAAACGCCCCCTACTGAAGTGGAACTGTGGCTCACCGCTGCAGAGCAATTGTGGGGAGCAGCGCAGCCCCAGGGAGTGGGAGAATCCTAGCAAACAGAGACAATCCAAGGACTGCCTATGCCACAGCTGCCAACAGGGCCCAGAGAGATAGCGGAACAGATTACACAATCCAGCATATGGAGTCATGGTGACCACCATTGCCCCAGTGATCTGTGCAGCTCTGGCAGTGTCGAGATGCTCTGTGCCCACTCCATACTGCTTTGCCAAGCTGAGTCACTATCCAGCTGCCACGGGCTATCATATCACCAGTCCAAGTGGGTACACCATGCCACCTTGGTCTGGAGGACCAGACCATGTGGCAGCCACTCCAATCCCTCCCTGCACCACCAAGCTAGGTGAGAATCCCACGGTGCCACTCCATGTGGTCACTGGGACTTCTCCCTCACCTTCCTCGTCAGAGCTTCCCACAGTTCCCATCGCCATGGAAGTGCCAAGACCACCTCCTCCTAAGGCTGGGTAGCCCAGCCCCACAGATACACCCCCAACTCAGTGGAGGTTAGCCACGCCTGTGTCAGGAGACATACCTACACCCCCGCTCCAGCCTATGTCAGAGCCCCACCCCCAAGCCAGCCTCTGTGAGGTACAGCCATGCCTCTAAGTGGGCATGGTCCTGCCCCCATGGGCAGATCTGAGGACTACACCACCAAGAGTTCCTACAGATATCAAACCCAGAAGCAGGGTGTGGAAAAAGCCCCTGCAGGGGGTCTACCCAGCAAAAGGCAGTAGTAAGAGGCATGCAGGGGTGTGGTGCCATGAGAGTAATAGCAATACGCCATCCCAAAAAGATGGCACCAGCCACATGGCACAGCTGTCTCACAGCAGCTAAGAGCAGGCCACCCTCACACCAAGCCCAGCGGGAAGCCAGCAGGTCCCTACATATGGGCAGTGAAAAAACAAACTAAAAAATCTAACAACTCCAACCAAAGCAATACCAACATAAACAGCGCCAAGTTCCTACCTCTCAAACCTCAACAAAGCTTCAATGCCAGTATGCCTTCTAATACTTCAACTACACAAAAGTTCTCATATTCCACAAACTAATAATATATGCTAAGAATAAAAATATAGAAAGTGTGTCACACAAGGGTTCCAAAATGGCACAACTGTTTACCAAATATGTCTTAGAAATCACAGTATAATATTTATTATTGTTGTTTACRCTTGCTAAAACCGAAATTAACAAGTCTCTAATAGCTGATTCTGTTACAGCTACTAAGAAAGTATTAGGTTTCTGTCTCAAGTATGAGCTACTGTGTATTAAGAATATCCTAGAATGTATGTTACTAAGCTTACTCATAACACTTCTATCATTATTACTTACAATACTACTAGATTGACCTATACAAGTCAAAGACTTTACTCATTTTAACATTCTAGATCTGCTAAAGCATACATAAAAACATTAATTGAGTAATGTCATAAAGAAATTTCAGTTACAAAGTCTCTTAACTGAGAATTTACCACCTGTCATCATTTTAAAAACCTAAAAGTCACCTATTAAAATCAATAACAAATCCCTAACTTCTAACAAGAAAGAAGAAAAGTACATTGCTTACACTGTTACCATAAATAACTAAAAATTTAAAATACCTATATTTCTTTAATTATTTGTAAGATTTTCATGTTAAAAGTTTTTTGCACTAAATACTAATAAAAGCTTATTTTTAAAATATAAATACAGAAAACCTCTCTCAACCAATTTCATGGCCCTGACCAAACCATGAACCTGGCTGGCAAAGAAAAATATATTAACATACAATCTTTGCAAAAGCTAAACCCTTTTTCCTTTGAGATAAATGAGAAAGCCTCATCCAGAAGAGGTTCTTTCAGGTCCTCATAGGTAAAAGAAACCCCTCAACAACCCCCTAGGTAATAGTACATTATTAATGCTGGGTTTTTTCCTATTTTTAGTTATTAATACAAAGAAAATGGGAAAAAAGATTAGGGTGAATGTACACCTCCCGCCTTGAAGGTAATATCACATTCTCATGTATTTCAATATAGCAGTACAATATTCCTAGGATGTCCAGTTGCCTAAACCCAAGGTGCGTTTCAGTGGACGCTGGAACATGTTGGAATAATTCATTACCTTCCTCATAGAAATCTAGGACTCTTGAAGTGACAGTTCATGTAAGGACTTGATTTGTTTATGAACTATTTTTCCTGTTTACAAACTGTTTTTCTGTTTACAGATTTTTTTTCTAGTAGTTGAGTTTTCTTTAACAGTTTTAAAAGTTAAGTAGTTCTTTGTTTTTAAAGATAAGCTGTAACTTGTAACCTCTAAGCATTAAGCGTGTGACATGTTGGCCAAAATTCTCACCTAAGAGATCCTAGACGTGAATGCTGCAGCTCCAGTGATGCAAATTAAACCCATGCTGTCTCCTGTTACCCCATATTCAAATGGCCTTTGCAGATGGGTGAGAGAGAGCAGGTTGCAAATTTACAAAGACAGAATGGTGAGACGTTGCCAGGTATCACAGTACAAGCTAGTTTGTACTAGCCAAATTAACCAGCCCCTGGGTTGACTGACAGGGGCTTTGACCAATCACATCTTTCCTAAGCTACAGGCATCTCACTGCCCAGGATCTGGGGGGCTTAAAGATCAGACCCATGAAATATTCAGACCGGGTTTTTCAAATGCCCTTTATAAAGTAGGGCTTGAGAATAAGCACTCCCTGTTGCCACATGAATATCAGAGTGAGCGGTCTCTTTGTCTCCAACCCACTCCCCTGCACACTCAGAATTTATATTTCAGAAAATGAAGTAGGAAATCTGCCAGGGAACCGGGTACTAGGACAATGGGATTGTTAGGGAAGAAAACGGTCTCATGTAGCCAGAAGAAAACCATCAGGGTTATCATTCAAAGCATGATAACATTTGGAGTTTTCTAGAGGGTTAATTTACCAGCACACAACCTGAGAATCTTGAATTGTAAAAGCTACTTAACAAGTTACTCTTAAACACATTAACATGGTCGGTCTACAGAACCTTCTCACAATGAAATAGTTTATGAAATGTTTAAACATACATACTGATTTCAAAGACCAAGAAATCAGCCTTCTAGAATGAATCCTCTGCCAGTAGCTTTATTCCTCTAGCAGGTAGCTCAGCCTCTGACATTTATAATTGTAATTTTTATGATTCTTATTTGTAAACCAGACAGACAAGCAACCTGGGACCAATACCAACATTAACATGAGAAAACACCACTACAAATACTCACAAATAAAGATGCAGACACATTCTCCAAGGTCCTAGTCCTCAGGTGCATTCTCCCCTAGATTAGCACCTTTAGCTCAAAGTGACACCCATTCACAGCTTTGTTCTTTAGTAAGGGGACGCCCTTCGACTGCTCAAACTGCAGGCAGCTGGTGACACTCTTCGGGATAGACAGCATTCGCCAAACACTTGAGACAACCACAACATGCCCTCCAGCCACTTAATCCCAAATCCCATGCATCTGCTCTACTCACAACCACTCCAGAACCAACTGCAGCCTTCTGTGAGATGCACTACCCCTCTTCCAGAGCCACCAGCACCACTTCATACTCCCACAGAAGGTCAGGATGAGGCAGGAGAGGCTGCCTGGCCACTGGATTTTCAGCTATCCCTGCATAAGGGTGCAGACCATCTGACATCCTGCTGATGCTTTCCTTCAGTTGCTCTTCTGTGCCAGGGCTTCACCACAAGGAACTGACAGCAAATGGGCTTGTTTCAGATTTGCAGGAATGGTTAGATACAATCTGAATATCTCAGAATATGCACTGACTTACCTTTTACACCAGGGAGGGCATTTAAGTATGCGCCCACATAGTCCCAGCAGCAAGTAACAGATACTCCACAACAGATTTGATCCAGCTGGTTTATGGTCCTCTGAGGGAGGGTAGCGAACCATCCTTTTCTGCCTTAAACATCGACAAATATCACCTGTATTTATGAGTAATAAAAACTGAGGCAGCTGCCAAGTTTCTAGCCAGGAATTTCTAAAGAGTCCCAGGTTAACTAAATCTCCATTTCCCACTAAGTTTCAGTTAGATTTAGACACTTAATTCCCTTAGGTCTGTTTGAAAGTCCCAGTCTAAAACTAATACAACAATTAATAGCAACATAAACTGTTCAAGTAAGTTGAAATCAGTTCAGCCTAAACTATCATATATCTAAAGTTTGCTGTAATAAAAATGTAATTTAATCAAAGAGAGCATGCTTTTAGCACAGGTATTATTCCCACTTTCCAAAATAAAGCACTGTCACTATGGCTTAAAGCAAATGTGTAGAGAAAACAAATTACATTCTGACAATTTTTTCAGTCAGCTGGAATGCCAGACATACTCATAACTAAGTGAAAAAATACTCTTCAACTGTTTTTTATGTCTTGTGAAATGTTCTGCTTTGTACTTGGTCTTCTTTTATAGGCATTATTCTAAAGCATAGAGTCAAGGCACTGTGATGTTCTGAGGATTGGCTGCAGTGCACAGTGATCACATATACTTTCTTCTGCTGCAATAATTAAAAAATGAATAAAGTTCATAATCTCTACCCTTTATCACCTTCTTCAGTACCAATTCACTTCTATCGTGCACAGGGTCAGAATTTAAGATTGCTAAGGGAGAAATGTGAACAGAGCTCTAAAATTATCTAAATGAATATTTTTTTTACATTGTTGCTCCCTTGACAAAATGCCTCAGAAGAAAATTTGATTCGATTACTTTCTTAATGGAGATATCAACGATACTCAGCATAACAGTCCAAACACAGTTTTTCTAATCTTTAGGCTTGCACTCACTACATGCACTTCCTGTATCTCTTCTCTTGTTCTTAAAGTCAGCACACACAACGTGGAGTCTAGTAGAAGAGACAAACAGGCAATTTTGTTAATGATGTATCAAGCAAAATAAAATATATTGTAATTTTCTAGAACTGCAGTGTATTTGGTTTTGGAATGCTGGCTACTGTGAAAAAATTGGTTTTACAGTGAATTCTAAATTACTTCTGTTTAAACAAACTTTTTACATGAAGACCCATATTACATGAAATAAAATATTTCTGGTTTTCCATTTTAAATAGCCATGAGACATACTATAAATTCCAGTCAGGTTTGCCATTAGATGATCAAATCTTAATAAGAACATATTTTTCACACAAAATAGTCCATAAAGTTATGGTGGACATAGACAGTGGTTATAAGCACCTTGTCAAGTGGTTCAAATAGCCTGTGAAGTAGAAAAAAGAGGGCTGTTGGATAATATTTCCTTATATTGACCTAATAAGGTGAAAGGTTTTAGCATTGCAAGTACTATTCTAAAAAATCTAAAAATATTAAGATGAGATGCTTGAGACAAAAATGATAAAGCCTTTTGAATTCCACAAATAAAAAAAGAGCAAGCTGTAATAAAATAAATAGTTTGCACAGCCACAAGAGAGAAAAAGAAGGAATTTAATGGACTAGATTTTCTCTTTGGCTCAATATACCCAGTTCTGCTGAGGTCAATATGGCTATGCCAGTGTGAACAAGCTGAGGACAATTGGACCCTATTAGAAAAATATGTAAGAAATTGTATTAAGTCTGGTCTGGATGCTTCCTCTCTTTGTCTACTGTCAGTCAAATGTAAGATAAGGAATATATGATTATATGAGCCTTGACATTAAAATGAATATGACAATCAAAATTATGTTAAGTGGAAAAATATTTCTAGAAAATAGTAGGAGGTGATGTTCATGAATCATTTATGTAAGGCTCAGTCTGTATGCCTTAAAAGTTGAAAAGAATTTCAAGTTACTTGGTTAGGAAAGGAACATGCTATTTTCACAAAGCAATTCAACTAGAGAACAGAGGCTACATTCACAAAATGTCTTGGGTGTTAAAAATAGAAGATTTCGAAGCTGTGCTTCAAAGCATCAGGTTTCTCATGGAAACTATAAGTTTAAAAAATCCTTGGGGTAAGGTGAATAAGCCAGTAAAATTATGTTCTCTAACAAAGTTGCACTTYTTCCATGCATAAACCCCAAACCCTTCAGAAGTACACATTTGTGTTTTGGAACAACTTACTTAGAGAATCCTGGGTTTTTTTTAGCTTTTCTTTCTTTCCTTTTTYCTTAGAGTGATCTTAAAATCTACCTTTCTATATTTCATAGAATCATAGAATGGTTTGGTTTGAAAAGGACGTTAAAGATTATACAGTTCCAATCCCACTGCCATGGCAATGGATACCTTCCACTAGACCCAGGTGACTGAAAGCCCCATCCAGCCTGGCCTTGAGCACATCCAGGGATGGGGCATCCACAACTTCCCTGGGCGATCTGTGCCAGAGCCTCATCACCCTCACAGTAAGGAGTTTCTTCCCAATATCTAACCTGAACCAGCCCTCTGGCGCTTTAAAGCCATTCCCCTTGTCCTATCCCTGTATGTCCAAGTTCCAGGCTGGGTCAGCACTGGGTAATTTCCTTTAACTGTAGGTATCATTCTCCTTTAATGCATCATCTTTGACTTCTGTTATTATTGTCCTGTACCAGAACTACTTAGTGATAAGAAATGCCAAGATTTACTTACATAACTAGTCCTGGAATTTTGCAAAGTTTTCTCATAGGGAAGGCTCAGTGCTCTAGCTTTCTATTCATTTCAATTCTTATGTTCACCCCATCAGAGAGCCCAGTTCTAAATTTAACAAAGCTAAAATTAATTGAAAATAGCTTTTAGCTAGTAAACTAGTCCTTACAGCCTATCACTTTCACCAGTCAATTTTTTATCTAAAAGAAGCCACCTGTGGCAATCCAAAGCTTTCAGAAACAACAAAACCTTGGTTTCCACATACCTGGATTTCATAGTTCCTAGGCTGTTGTGTAAGCCCTTTCTGAAGTTTTTCTAAGGTTTAGGTGTCAGTGCAACACCCCCTGGCTGAGATTGGGCAATAAATTACACAGACCCCATACATTTACAGAAGGCTGATTGTTCCTCTATTAAGAAACCCATTGCTTTTTTATACCCTAGTTCACTACAGGTGGACTTGATTGGTGCTTTACTTAAACACCATCACTATTGGCTAATTAAGAAACCACCCTTTGGTAAACAAATCTCTATAACACAATCCACATATTCACAATGCCAGGTGCAGCAAGTTAAGATAAAAATTGTTTCTCATTCTTTTCTCTAATCTTCCCACACACTTTTCCCTGAACGATGCTTGGGAGAGTTGTCTGTTTCTTTCTCTGGCCAGAGAGCTGCTGCCAGTTTAGGTAGTCAGCACCTTTCTTTGCAGTGTAACATAGAATGTGTTTGTGCTACATCTTCCCCTCCACTCCCAAAAAGAAAGAGATTTTGCTCTCTAGCACTGTCATTCACAGTGATGAAACCTACATGGATTGCATCTGTACAYTGTTCAAGTAATTCAACAGTTCTTACAGGGAGAGGGGATGTATGCACATAGTGTGAAAAGATACACCACTTCTCTATGGGAAAACCAGACTAACAATAAACCTGTAAAAATATCCTGAAACAAAAAAAGTCCCTTTTCTTTAGGCTCTTTACAGGTCGCTCTTTCTTCTCTGGATAACAATTTGACCTTTTTCCCTACTTTTTATTCCGCATCTGCTATTTTTCCCTGTGAGTCTATTCTTCCCTCATTTCTACTTTGTCTCTTTCCCTTCACTTTCAAAGTGGAAGGAAGGACATTTGAGGATCATTTATTTGTGGACATATATCAYGTTGTGACAGATATCACAAAGAACCAGCACTTCAGCTACTCCCTAGGACTGGCTGCTGGCACCAGCACCCATCAGACAAGCGCTGGAACTTCCAAAAGCACATTGTCCTGCTGAAGATGCTGACAGCCTGTCAAGCAGAGCATATGGTACCGAGGCAATGCAAGTTATGCCAGTGGTGCAGAGGTCAAGAAAGTAGTTCAAACTTTCTACCCTAGGTTTTATTAGATTTCTTTTTGGGTCTACTGGGAAACTGAAAAAAAGTACAATAAATTAGTATCGTCTCGGATAGGAGATAAACTGTACTTGCTCAAAATGTAATTTAAAAACTCCTTGTTGCAAGTAATCTCAAAACTATTGTCACTCCAAAAAGAATTCCAAAATTCTTACTATCCTAAACCAAGCTTGGGGTTAATTTAGTGAATTCAGCCTCCTACATTTAGAATATAAATCCCCAGCATTATCACTTTGGTTTTAGAGGGCCAGAGCTAGTAGCTTTTTGTATTTTAATTTTTCACATCTGTGTCATATTCCTACAACATCTGAAAATCTACAACACTCAGTATAAATCCACCTAATGAAGTTAATGGAGTTCTGCCAGGTGTAAAACAGTGCAGAATCTGTCTCCTTGTTCTCATGATGGAGTGCTCCATCAGCAAGAGAAATTGCTTGTCTTTGGCAAGATCACTTGGATGCTACTGCATATATAATATTCCCTTTAAGATGACTACAGTTCAAGAACCTCCATGGAAGATTACTTTTTTGAATTAACAAAACCACTACATAGGTAGCTATAGCATATCCTCAAAAAGAAACTTAAAATTCAGTTCAAGTAATTTGCTGAAAATAGGTTAAATAGAGGCTTTCCTGTCATTCAAATTTATATAACTTACCATGAGACCTTTCTTGCAAGGAGAGAATGGCACCAGAAGGGCAAGTTTTGAAAATCTGCAGAATCAAAGAGTAGCTGACATCGGAAGGCACCCGCGGAAATTGGCAAATCCAGCCACCCTGCTCAAAGCAGATGCTCAGGGCCATGGCTAAGTCATAATTTTAAACATCCCCATGTACTTAGCAGGATGGGGCTTCAGGGTAAGCTCAGTGACTCATATTCTGAAGTATTGTTTTAAAACTTTGAAATGCTTGTGTGTCCCATAAAGATTAGTCTGTGACTTTTGCTAGTGACACATTACATTTACATCTTAACTGAACCTCTATCGCATCAGTTACTGATGATCTTTAGTGTAACTGTGAGCAAATAATATCCTTTATCTTAGTATAAAAGAGCAATTACATATTTTTGGAGGAGTGATTGGGTTGAGTTGTTACAGAAAACATATTGATGAAAGTCTCTATTCATCCTATTAAGCTCTATCTGGAGAAATAAATCTAAGCTTTTTTGAAAACAATAGTAAATATATATATTAATGATTCTCTGTAAAATAGAAGAGCTTGACTTGTAACATTTCACAAAACAACTTTCTCTGGTTAGAATCAAGAAAGGTTGAAAAATTTTCCTTTGTTCTATACATCTGTATGTTACTTCACTCTGAACAATGAGAAAGCCTCAAGTGCTTCAAACAATATTTTTCCAGAGGTTGCTACAGGCCCATAAAGCACCAAGTTTTCAGTTCCAGGGGGTTCTGATGAGTGGAGTCTGATATACTGAGTACCACTGGGGAAACCTCTGCAGATCATTGCAATGAACAGAATGAGGTGCAGAATTTAGGGTTACTATAAAAAGCTGGATGCATACCTTAACTTGAAATATGATTTTATCTGCAGACATACAGCCTGGGAATACTTTTTTTATAGAGCCACAGATAAAATCAGGCCTGATCAGTTTTGTCTGCTCCTACAGTCACTGCTGTACTGAATGCTTTGGTTGTATATGTAGAGCAAATACCTGCATACCTAGAGCAATCCAGATCTGGCATACACCACACTGATCTGATTTCACATTGCATAAATGTCTGACAAGTATCATAAATAAATTAGAACACAATTGCTTTTTCAAGTCTCCTAAAATCCATGGAATTTATTCCTGAATGAATTTGATTCCTACAACTGAAAAGAAGAAAACAGGAGCCAGGACTTCCCAGTAGCCATTTGCAGCCTCCCAGATTGCAAATATATGTTAGATCTAATTTGGAGCCTATAAAACTTGTGGTTCATTGTGTAAATAATCTTTGGAAAACTTAGTAAAAAACCTGCAAGCACCAAGTGCACTTCCTGAAAACACATCAGTTAAAAACATGGATTAATACTTGAAAGGTCTTAAAAATACCTGGAAAGATTAAGCACTCAGGCTTGGGACCRTGAGAAGTACTACCAAAAACCAGGAGCATTTAAAATTCCCCAGTCAGAACCCTTAGAAATATTAGTACACAGTGTACAACTGGCCATGCATGAAGAAATTATATTTGACAGCATCTTTTGTTAGCAATACACTTCACTACCTCTTTCAGCTTTGCCTCTGTTACACAAAGTTCTCTGAGGCATGGCCTCTCCTCACTATACTTGGGAGAAGCTTGACACAAAAATTGGGTCTTGCCTGTGGAACATCTATCTACATGATGTGGTGATGTGCTCTAATCCAATGCTGGCACTAAAGAATTTATAGTGCTGAATTCATGCTCTTCATAAAGTACTTCTCATTAAATAACATCATTTCTCATAGTAGTACAATGAAATAAGACATAGTAGTCAAATATCATCCTTCTAAAATTTATTACGAGGCTGATATTGGTTTATGATTAAAATTTAGCATCACTCAGTGTCTTGGCATTATTCATATTATTTTCCAATCCAGCAGTCACAGGAAGATTTTACAATCCACCCAGACAGAGGATTTATAGCAGGCAGTGGAGAACATTTGTTTAAAATGTCTTTTAAAATATTTCAGATGTGGTTATCCAACACAAAAGGCTTTAATTTCTTCTTCAACTGTTTCTTGATTCTTTCTAGGTTAAGAAAACTTGATTTTAGCTTTTAGAACTCCATCTCAGTGCTCTCCCAGAATGCTTTCCCTCCAAATCACTAGTATTCCTTCAGACTGAAAAGTCAGAATTCCTATCATAATGCAGTGGTAAAAATAAACCAGTACTTTGCTTCCCCCTCTCTACAAAATGTCAGGTATCCAGTATAATGTAAATTTCCAGTTCAGTGATAATTGTTGGCACATGGTTTTTGCTGTGAAATATGCTCTTCCTCTTCTTGAAGTGCTTAATCATTTTGTACAAAGTGAGGCTTTTCATCTCCCTGAACTTCACAATTCCACCTTCTTCTTCTACCAAAATAATTTTTTTATTCAAACATATTTTTCCATCATTCTTTGAAGACATTTCACAATGGGATCTCACAAGCACCAAGTGCTTTCTTCAGCCTGATAGCTCTGCCATGGCTTGCACAGCTGACAATGGTGCTGTCCTCCCATGCTGCCAGGGCAAACTGCGTGCTCGTGCCCAGCTTGCTGTCTGCCAGGACCCCCAGGTCTCATGAGCAGAACTTCTGCCCAGCGAGGCAGCCCCAGCCTGCATCACTGCTCCCTCCAGGTTCTTCCTTCCCAGCTGCGAGATGTCACGTCTTTTCTTCTCCTGTGTGGCCTTATGCTCCTCATTGGAAACCTGTTGAGCCTTCACTCCTGGTGGCCTGCACCAGGGGATTGACAGAGATGCAAAGGACAGGGTCAGCAGGGGCCCCAGTGGTCATCGGCCTCCACCCCACTAAAAACTTGCTGAGTGTGCCCAGCCAGTCAGTCCTCCACCCACTCTGAAATGGCCTAACTCACACAGAGCAATACTGGGAAATACTGAGGGAGGGTGTTGGAAGCCTTGCTATTGCCTTTAGAAAAGAGTCTATATAGGAATTACTGCATTTGGAAAAAGACAGCATAGAGAGAACCTTTTATGTTTCACAGTTAACTTCACAAAATTATTTTTTACTCCACTATTTGCAGGACTACCTTGTCTTTAGCAGATTTGATAAACTGTAGAGCTAACTTTGGTACCAGACCAGCTCTTCACCAGAGTAACACCAGTAACTGTCACAAAATCTCTTAAGATTTATGTTAATCTAAGTGATATCAATGTCAAGCTTCAACTCTTTCCCAAGTAGGTGTCTTGGGGTAGCAATAGTTTATCATTGCTTTTTTCCAGGCTTGCTGACAGGATTGTGCAATGTTTTATTTGTGGCAAAATTAAAAKATTCGGATGAGATTTGCTGTTGGGTGTGTGTATGTTTCATCAAATTAAAAGTTTGGAGTAAGATGCCAGAATGCTTTTGATATGTCATGTGCAAATCAGACCAGATGACAGCTCTGATTGCTGAGCAGTCCTATGGCACTTGCCATTGTTCTGCTTGCTTGGTTTCCATATTGCCAGTGTAGTCAAACCCAATTGTTTCAATTAGCCCTTCAGATTAAAGCCATGTCAGTGTCTTGCATAAATACAATGATCCCTACAGCAATATGCAAAATCTCTCTTTTCACATCTCACAGCTTCTGTGCGGAGTTCTGCAGCACTGTAATTAAGTCTAAGTAGACTTACAGAGTTACACTAATGGTTATGTATAAGTACATGTCCCTCATAGCAGTTCGTTCAAGGCATTCTTCATATCATTTAACTTGCTTCAATTATGCAGATTGTATTTTGCCTACTGATGTTTTTGCATAGTAATTTTATAAAAATAAACATGACCTACAGGATTTTCAATAATAGTAACTTAAGAGCTAAAGAGATTTGACATACAACTTCATTTCTTTGCACTACTTTTTAAATTCAGCTGCTATTACAATTACTCCCCACACTTAAAACTTAAATAACTTGTTGTTTAATTATACCAGAGTAGTGAGGAAATAGATGAAGTTCAAATAAAATTTTTCGTAGTACAATTTGATATAAATAACCCAAAAGTTTTGAAAATAAAAGTTTTAGAATGGTCTTTATACAGAAAAAAATTCATTATTAGATTAAAGCATATTTCTTGCCTTAGACTCACAAATTGTAGTTTACAGACAATAGATTTACAATAGACAGGCAATCAAATTGCCTGTCTTTGCTCTTCACAAACTCTGCTTGTACAACATAAAATTGTTAGATGCAAGAATGTTTAGCTGAAACTTGACAGGCTAGCTCAAAGGTATGTGTCTTGTTTGTTTTTGCTCGCTTGAAACAGTACATTTTTCCCCATTTGAAAATTCATCCAGCATTCATCTGTTAGATGTAAACAAGCCCTGAAAATAAAACAAGCATTGCCCAAAACAACATCCAGATCTACAAATGTAAATTCTCATCTTCAGCCCCACTTTGGTGTTAGGAGTATTTAATTTCCTTTGGACCTGGATTCAGAAACCATCTAAACCAGTGAAAGCAAGTCCAATAAATGTTATCAACTTGTTACTTAAGGTACTCCTGGATTTAGGACTTTCTGAGGATGCAAAACACATAATCCTTCTGTTGGCTGAGAGAAAGCAACATCTCACTATGCCCCAAGGTGTTTACAGTGAGGAAGGAGTTCAGTTATACATTTTGATGTGTAAGACACAACATGTGTGAGCAGCATGCGATTTTCAAGAAGCTCAGGCTATATCTAGAAGCAGTATGTCACTTAGGAGGGCTTGATCAAAACATTAATGATTACATAGATCCACGTCAACATTCAGGAGCTCCACACCTACAGAGCTTCCAGACAAAAGGAGGCAGAAGATGGACTACAGACTACTAGATGGTGGCACTGCAGGGGAGTCTCCCAGAGGCAGTACATGGACAAAGGACTTCCTCTGGGGGAAAACCACACAGACATATGTGGCACATCTGAACAAACACCTTCTTGTGTGGAAGTGCAGCATCACAATTAGCATGACAGCTGAGAGAAAGAGAGGGGGAAAAGGCTGGCCAGCGCTCTGAGGCAGATCCATCTAGACCTCCTCCATGGGATACCCTCCCAAAAAGACTGAAGGGCTTTTAAATACAAAATAATCCTGAGACTGAGATTCCAGAGGGAGACGTGACATCTAGGCTTCCTGGACATTGCCTTGGTCTTTTAGGGCCCACAGACTCCATATCATTAAACACTCACTAGAAAAATTCAGTCTGAAATATATATATATATATGAGCAACCTAAAATAGGGGACGTTAAAATGAACTGAAATTAAGACACTTAAGATGTTAAGATGTGTGAAGACATTGAAACAAATTTATAGTAAAATGAAATAAAAGGTAGCAGAGGAGAGAAAAAAAAACCCACAAGAGTTGAACTACAAGAAAATTAACTGTGATTTGTTTTTTAGGTATTCAGGTTGGTGTGTGTATACTTCAGAGGTAAACATTTATACTCTTGAAGTATACAGAGGCTTGTTGCCTTAAAGCATTGTGAAGTACTTACAGGAACATTAAGAAACATCATTTTGCTAAACTTACTTGAAAACTACTTGAATGTACAACTCTGGATGACGGTTATGTAATGTCCCCCAGCTTACATATGGCCAGCAGTTTTCAAAGCATGCAAATAAATAAGCTTTTCCTTTTAATTCAACCCTATGTGCCAATCATCTATGAAATGTTCTATACCTTAAGGGGAACAGACACTAAAATCTATCACCCTTCATGTGTTCTGCTTTGTTTTGGTTTGTTTACTGCCTTTGCTTTTTGCCTTATAGATGTTATTGCTCATTTTGGTATTTCTAAAGCACTCTTTTTAATATATGGCATCTGACTGCACTGCAGTGAATAGAAGTAAGAAGCTGTCAGTGTGATAGGCTTGCTTAGAGGTTGCTCTTTCTCTCTGCTGTAATTGTATGTGAGATGTACAGAACCACAAGGAAACTATAGAAAAGCCTCCTTAGTGATGAAGCAAGTCCCTCCGTGCCATTATTACATTTCTTGTGCTACTGTGAAGCTCTATTGTACTGGGTATGGTGCAAATGCAGAACAAAAGTCTATTCCTGCTACAGAGCTGATATGGTGTAAATTATGAAATTAGCTTCAAATCACAGATCCGGCAAGAGCACAGGAAATAATTTATCAGGTGTGGGAGAAAGCTGAAAATCCTGCCTTGCTATTCAGCATTAGCTACATGTCAGGCGAAGTCCCTGATTTTAATGTAAACCCCCAGCCAGAGGCTGACTGTAAATTCTGCTGCAGGCTTCTCTGGGTGACCAACAAATCTCTGCAGGCAGCAAGGCAGGCAATAATCAAAGGGAAAGCTGAATTACCTGCCCTTGTGCAGCTCTAATGACTGAGACACCCCAAATACATGCACATGTCCATCTTTCTCCACTAACACAGAGCTGGTAGCACAGACTCCATCCTTCTCATCTTATGAAATTCGTAATACTATAGACAGTACTGCTGGAACTGACCTCAGGGAGCTCATGTCAGACATACTCCCGCCAAAAGGTAGGATCACTAATTCCTGAAGCAATTTCTGATGATCTGTTCTGCTGGCTCAGAAAAGACAACAAGCAGCAACCCCAAAATCCTGCTTTGGCATTTACTCATTCCAGTCATTAGCAAGTTTTCCTGCCTTCTAATCCCATATCTCACCTGCTAAACCTGTTTTACTATATCCCAGTAGCAGAAGAGTTGTAGAAGATAGACTTTCTCTTCACAGCTATCACACAGAGAGCTAAAAACTAATTTCATGTCTCCCCTCCATTTTCTCCTTCTCTAGCTAAAGCCCTGCTCCTCAACTCTGTCCCCACAGGTCATGGTTTTTATATCCTCGGTAGCTCTTGCTGCTGTCATTCTCGCTGGGACACTTGCCTTTTTCTTAATGACAGGATATTGTTGAGTCACATTCAGTTGAGCCATTTAACATCTTCCGATCAATGGAATAACAGCTATTTGTGTTATTAATTATTTTGATTTAATGACTGAAACTTGAGTGTTTCCTATTGCAGCACATCCCATCTCTTTCACCTATTTTGCAAGTTCTCAGTTTTTTTTCACACGCCTCCTCCATTCCTTTGTTATGTGTGATACTTCATGTCACAGCCCTGTTCAGGGAGTGATGAACGTTCATCCCTTCTGTGTTAGCACTCAAATCCATTACTACAGGTCTTTAATTCACACTTACCAGAGGGAGTCTGGAGTCTACAAAAAGCATCAGAGCCCAGCAGCAATGCCCCATCCCTGCTCTCCCCTCAGGCTCTCCTAGTGATCCCTACTCTGGAGCAGCAGCCTCAGTGAAGCTGGCCTATTGAATGCAACAGGAATGCTACAGACAGTGATTTATAATAACGCTAACACCATGAAAAGGGATTTACAATACAAATTGGGGTAGAGACTTCAGTTCTCTAAAGCAACAGTCTGTAATTCTGAAGAGGTCTGAAGGGCGAGGTCTCAACAGAAATGCATTAAAAACTTGTCTTTGACAGGAAAATCAGGGATAGACATGACTGACTAGAGAATGTTGAACCAGAATAGGCACAAAAGAGTCCTGCAGACTGGCCTGACTCCCTTGATATTCAATTATTATGTAGATTTCTGTGTCTTTCTAAGCGTATCTTTTTAACATAAGAAACCAGTTTAAATAACAAAAATATTAGCACAGTTACTGCTGCTCTTTATGGTGTAATAGTCACTTTGTGACTTAACGAAAATTAGTTTTTTAGGAGTTCTACAGGGCTGGGAAGATGAAAAGGTCAAGTTGCATTGCTCTGAACTTGCCCCTTTTAATGCTTTACTGTTGAAATGCCATGACTTTTGGTAAGGACCTAGTCCTATGTAAAACCCACAAAGCTATGAACACTTGATCATTACTTCAGAATCAATTAACTTCCCAGAAACCAACTAATGCATTTTAGAAATAGCTGCAGGCAAATGTTAATAACAGATTAATCTTTCATGTCTTTGAGAAAATTTTAGATGAAATGAAGATAGGTTCAACTTCCCTTTGAGTTCCAAATGTGTGTAAGATAACTACACATTAACTTTTATGATGAGACATATATTAACATGGAAACAACTTTAGCCCAGAGCAAAAAGATAATACCTTATTGTTAAGCTATTTGACACCAGCAGAAAGATAACATTTCAGTAACAAAGGAAATAATAATTAAAATAACTGTCTCTTCAGGTAAGATTTTCAGAGAATACTCAAACTTGCTTCTCTATCTGAGATCTGCTTTGATCTCAGAAGTTTAGAGGATAGTCCTTTGCACGCTAAACAGGTCACTTTTTATTCGTTTACAGCAATGAGAGAATCCTGTTCACATTAAACTAATTTATGACACATTTCATTTCCATGGACGGGGAAAGAGGTCACTCAGAAGGATGACGGCTTGTGCATAAGGTGAAAATGAGGAGTAACAACTGGTAACCCCAGCTCTGATAAAGATACCATTCTTGCCCATCAAGCAAAAACATTCTCCCCTAATCTGCCAAGTATAGGTATGGTGCAAAATGCACAGTGTTTGTGTGATGACATACTGTGAAACCTGTTTCATTCAGTAAGAGTTCTTTCCACAACACTGGGGCACTGAAACCCCTCACTACCAGTTTTTGCATGGTAACTAAAACAATAAAGCCTTGGCTCTTTATGAAATACCTGAAGCTTCAGCACATGTGACTGAGAGTGAGTGTGGGAGATGGTGATAAAGTTGTCAAGCAAAATGGTTGCCTTTGCATTATGACTATTTTATATGTGTGTATATGAGACTATATATTATGAACACCAGCACTGCACCCTAAGATTTAGCAATCATATTTCTCATTATTCTTGTCTCTTTAGAAGGCTCATCCCACTACAGAAAAATGAACATTTGCATTCAGTCTCAGCCAGAAATAAGATCTCACAAACACCACAATGATGCAGGTGTATAGGATGCTGACATATCATGCAAAAAAAAAAGGTTAMAATTATTTATTCATCAGAAGCAATAAACACAACTTTCTTGATTAGTGCAAGGCTGTGAATGCAACTCTCATGCTACTGCTTGCATTTGGTAGTTTCTATTCTGTGATTAAATGTTTACATGGTGTTCAGTGTTAAGCTCTAGATAACACATTATTCTTAGTGCTATGACAATATTCCCTGTTGACATCTTTTAGCTGTCTACGCTTCTTGCAGCAGACTTGGCAAACATTTCTTGAATAGCTAATGTTTGCTCACTCATTCTGAGTCCACATTCTAAGTACAATGTTAAAAATTTAGTTGGGTGAGATCTGTAGATCCCATTTCTGTGGCATACTTGCTAAGTCTTCTTGAAGAGCCCTACATTATTAATTTCAGATTAATTTTATCCTCTGGCTGTACACATTTATTGGAAATCCCTCTACAAATACCTCAAGCAAAATGCTGTATTTACAGTACTTTTCAGGCACGTTTATCTAAACTGACAACAATCAAAAGAAAGCTATTGAAATTTATGCCTTTGTCAGTGAAGCACTAAAACATCTTAAAAAAAAATAAAAGAGGGAAGAAGAGTCAAATGTGCATATTGTATTTCTGTCATACAGCTCCTATTGCAGTGAATGCAGCCAATTAGATTTGCTGCTTACCTAAAGCACGATTGACTTGTCTGAAACATCATAACAAACCGCCTACTTTTCCATTTGTCTCTTAAGCATTTCCCCAGTGTCAAATATCCAAGTACAATAGAACTTATACCACATTCAAAGCAAAAGCTGTTTTGACCTTTCTAGTGCCTCTGGGTTCTTTTCCCCTCTCTACCAAGACAGCTTTACATCACAGAAACACAGGCTGTCTGGGCAGCTGCTTACACATTCCGTGGACACATCACTGGCTCACAGACTTTCTTTAGATAGATGGTGATTATCCTTTTCTTCAAAGAAAAATAAAGCAGCCCAAGAAACTGTCACCCTGTCATCTGCCCTGCAATAACACAGTGAATGTGCAGGGCACAGCCACTAAAGATTGGGGTCCATGTGAATACCTGGTGTTAACAGAAATGAGATATACTTTGATAACTTACAGCCAAAGACTGGGCTTCCAGCCCTTTTTTCATAAAAGCTGACAATTTTTTCAGGTTATCTGTTTGACAGAAAAATAATATTTGCCATCTGCTAACATGCTACTTACATCAATCTGGTGGTCAGACGTAATGGCAAAGAAGGGGAAGAGGAAACTGCTGTGCCTGAGGGCAATTGCTTAATGCTGTGTGCTAAAACGCAGTACACAAAGGACAAAGCGACCAAGACAGAAGCTATCCGAGTCTAACTCTCTCTCCACATAGAGAAGTGGGCCCAAATCTTCACTGTGATAACAGGATACTGCAGAGGGAAAGATATCACTGATGGGTGACAGAAAAACAGTCAGAAGACTGCCAGCGTCAATAGAATCACGATGGTTTTTTACTTTAGAGACATATAAAACATGGTCCCTGTGAAACAAAGAGCAACAGAAGATGGGCATCATCATCCCCTCAATTACTGTACAAACTAGGCCCATGTTCCTATACAGGAAAGGGTGTGTATTTTAAAAAAGAACAGGGATTCTTCAGAGATAGAACAAAATATTGGAATATTCTCAGCAGAGAAGACACAGACACCACGTACATATCCTCCAAGAACATCCAGTTTCCTCAGATATATCAGCAATGAGATAATACACTGAGAAAAGCTCCCTTTGGCAGGTTAATATTAATCAGACAATCCTCTAGTTAAATAATTAAAGGGAAAAAGCTGAGGAAAATGTTTACGTAACAGTAATTGTCCAGCAGTAGATGATAAGGCAGCCAGCATTTTAATTTTATACTAGGGACTGCACACATTTCAGCTCAAGGAGCTATTAAGTGTGGCAGGAGTCCCTCTGCAGAGCAATAAAATCGTGTATTTCATTAACAACTCTGGCTGAAAGAATTTTCTTCTAGATTCCTTACATTCAGATGGAGAAGAAACTGGCACCTATCAGTTTTTCAGAGGCAAGTAAAAGGCTACTCTGGTAATGCTGGATTCTAAAAAAGGACACAGAAGCAATTTGTGAGTGAATACAGTAAAAGGGAAAAAAAAATATCTGATATAGTCCTGTCTTCCCTCTGTCCTCCAAATAAGTGTTCACTGGACCCAGTTTGTCTTGGTATGCCCTGAGACATCTCCAAGGGAACCTGTTTTGAACAAGGAAGCAATTCTAGGAAAGTAAAACATTTCAGTTACAATTCCCATAAAGAATGTGGATGACAAGCAAAAACCAAGTTAAAAAAGAAATAAATATGTCACTATATGCAAGTAGCCTTATTAGGTAAAGAGAAAAAAAGCCAGTGAATGGGGCAATTTTGCTTTTGTAAGGCACTGAAAAATTCCACTGGTTACAAAAAATACAAGATAATCTCACAGATTCTACCATTTATGAATGAGGAAACTGGCTTAAGTATTTCCTCTTGACATTGTAATACTGCTAAGAAATAATATACTAACAGACCCGATTTCATAACACTAAATAAAATTACAAAGATTCAACATTCAGAAAGCTCATTTATAGAAATCAACAGATTTAGTTCTCAGTCCATTTTCTGTTCAGGAACAGTTGTTCCCCAGCTCGTATGAAGTTCATATTCCCCATGTCAAGAGACAGTAGAGAAAATCTGCAGTTCTTGTTCCCACAAATCAACAAGCGCTGAGCTCTATCCTGCTCTTCCCAAGTACATAAATTAAACAACAACCACAGGATCTACAGATTCTCTTCACAAGTGCCCACACAATTTTTGAATTTCTGCCACTTTCATGTAACATATGAAAATTACAGAAGAACAGCTTGAAGAACAGAAATACAATGTAGGTGTTAAGCATTTCTATTTATGGAATATTTCAAGATGCTTTCCACCTTAAACCAGGATTAGCATTCAGGGCAGAGAAAGTGAGATGGGCTTGGAAATTTGACCTGCTTCTTCTCCAGCTTTCTAAATGACTGGAAGACTCTGCTTGGGAGCCTGAGACCACCGCCATATGGACAGTAATGACAGTCTGTTCAGTGTCATCCTCTTACGGTATTCTGAAACACATGCAGTTTTTTATAACAAACTATTATCTGATCATGATCAGTTAGATAATATACATGCCTCATCATTGACAGAAAAATCAATACCTTTAATATATTAGTTTGCTTCTTTTTTGAATATTGTAAGGTTCAATATTTAAGTATAACTCTGTGGCTACTATTCTTTTCTGACAGTGAAATATGAAGGGGTTTATTTTCCTCCATATGGATGCAGATTTCAAGGGTAGTGAATTTCATGCTTTTCTTTGCCGGAAAATTGTTGTGATCTGAATATGTTTTCAGAAAAATCACCATGCTGGCAAGTGATTAGAAGGAAAACATCATGTATTGGCAGCAAACAAATGAAAAACAAATATATAGACAGATAGAAAAGCAGCTTAAAGAAGAATTCTAATACCATTCTAAATTAAATAATTTTAAAAAGGAGATGCCTAGGGGGAAAAAAGTGAAATGCAATCTGTTCTGGCCTCTTGCCCCCACTCATAATTCAATTTACTGCCTTGAAGTTACTATGACTTAGCGAGGTACAAACAAAAGGAACATGAATCTCTGAGCATGTGCCTCAGGAAGAACTCAGTGGCTGAGATAGTATGGACAGGAGCTGCTGCAGTCCTCTATGTACCCTCTGCATCCCAGCGCTGCCTAAAGCATTTGTGAACCCATCATAACTTATGTGTCAGGGTGGCTCATGGCTGCAGCGCATTGCCAGAGCTTTAGAAGGGAAACAGAGTATATTTTGGCAAAAGTGTCCCTCTGTGCAACATGCAAAGGTGAGAAGACCACAGTGACATAAYGCAAGAGTCCCCACAGGACTCTGAAGAAAAAAAAAAAAAAAGAAAGGAAAGTGAGAGAAGCAGCCATGTTAGTAGAAACTTGGGGGTTGAGTTAGAACAAGAAAGTGACTTGTAAGTTGTTGTGGTGTGATGTCATGATTTGCCTCAGATACCTCAGGTTCCTCCCTGATAATTCCCTGCCAGGTGTGTCAATCATCCCTCCTTTCCCCCACCCTGACTCCTGCTGGGCACTGTCTATCAACCCAGAAATTCCAGAGGAGCATCGAGTGATTGGGCAGATTCAAAAGATGCTCTCCATCCCTGGAGGCCATTGGTCCATCCAGGTGTCGCTTTCACTTGAGATCTGCCTGCTCTGTACCTTATTGCTGGTCCTTGGTTCCCCCTCCCTCCCCCTCTGCCCCAGGTTAAAAGGGCAAGCACATCATGTTCTGTTGGAGTTGCTGCTGGATTCAGGGGCCTGTGGGCCAGAAATAAGCTCTGGATTGAAACCCTCCAACAGGACCATCTCCTTTCCTTCACCACCACSTTAAAGCTTCTCTGCCAAGGTAAACCTGAGCTCCTGCATGTCTGGACTTGCCTCCAAATGCCCAGCTGCAGCATCCAGCCAGCCAAAGGTGTCTTAGGTGAAACCACCACAGCTGCTGCCTTTTGGTCAAGCAGCAAGGGCCAGACAAGCCCAGGCACATCCCATCCAGCTATATTGGTAGTTATTCCAATAGTAGGTCCTAATGATGAAATCTGGCTTGTAGTCTTCCTTTAGACCACCTACCATGCCAGACAAGTTCACATCACCAACAGAATCTGAGTTGCAATAAGCCTCTTTTCCCAGAAACTGTATCAGTGCTCCAGATCCTACTGGGTCTTTAGAGACACTGGAAGCTGCAAGAACCAATTTGAGATCCTGGAGTGCACAGTGTGGACACATGAGTACAAGACGGATAGACCTAGCTTTGAAGTTGACCCTGCTTTGATCTTTGATAGTCAGACCAGATGATGTCACTTCCAACACAAATTATTCTATGACTTTATCAGCTGTATTTTTCTGGGTGGCTTCATTGTCTCCTCACACTCACTGTACATGATTGTATGCTTCTAATGCCTTTTATCACTTCATCTTTGCAATCCTATTCTTCATTTTCCTATAAAAACAGCAATAGCTATAGCCACCGCATCTCCCTCTTGCTCTTCCAGCTTTTCTCATTGACTTCACAGCCACTGCCTTACCCTGTCTGGTAGAGCAATCTCTGGCAGGACACACGCTGTGTCAAACAGGAAAGTTTTGTACCAAAGAGCTGAGATCATGCTGATAAACAAAATGTTTTCTGACTCATAAACACTTCCTTGCTCCAATTTGTCTCCCTGATAGAATGCAAAATAGCCAATCTGAATCATATTTCTTCTAAACCCTTTTTACAAGGAACAGTTTAAATTCATCTTTGAAGGGAGTTTTTTGTAAAAGTTCATGATAATTTTTAGAGTGTTGGAACTCTTTTCAAAGACAGTTTTTTGCACAGACCTACCACTTTCTACAATATGTTGTGTCACTTGTACAAAGTAGTGACTATGCTCAGAAGTGATCAGAGAGGGAGGAGATCCAATTTGAAGTCTCTGCTCTGTCAGACCATACTGCAAAGGTCAGCCTCAAAAGCTGAGGCGCCAGTCCAGCTGCCAGATAGCAAAATCCATCCTGGAGTCCATTTTTGAAAACAAATAGACATTTTCCTTTTCGAACCTATGAGTTTTGTATGTGCACACGCATTTGGGACTGCATATGTACACTCAAACTCGTAATTATGAAGGACACAAGTCAGATCTGTTACACAACCAGYAGTTTCACTCTACTTCAAAACTATACCTCTCACCATCACTCAGTATGTATCCCAACTGGAATGTTAATAACCATGGAGCTTGGTCTAGCTTATAATCAGTGGAGCACATTTAAATTTAGCCTGATTGCAAAAATTAGAGAGGGGCACTTATAGAGATGATTTTCCAGGAATCTGCATCTGTAGCTACCAAACTTGCGCTACCTTGTTATCATCTTCCAGAAACAATTATTCTAGAAAATGCTATCAAAGCATCAGTCAATTGAGAAGCCTACTAAGAGGCTGAGAATGAAGCAAGATTGAAGTAAGCTGTAGACACTAAGTAAAGGACTTCTTTAACAGCTGGAAATTAATTTATTAAAGCATTTGTCTGTGGATGACTAGAAGAAGCTCTTATGGAATGACTACTGACTCTCTCCTGTGGAAGAGCTGTAGCAGTTTGGAGCTCCTTAGCAGGTTCAGGAGGACACCAAATGGGTATTCCTGGCTGAAAGGCTCAGCCTTCAAAGGGAAAAACCTCCTGAGAGGCTTTCTCAGGACTGCATTTCCACAGCTCACTCACAACCCTCTGCACTGACAGAAATCCCTCCAGGTATATATGAAAAATTCAGTCGTACACTGCAAAATACATCCAGCTCAGAAAGAACATTTCCATCTTCCTTTTACCGCAAGTGACCCCAAACATAATCTAGAGGGAAAATATCCTTTTATTTTCAGTTGACCAGCTAATTTTATTGTGGCATTCAACTATTTGGTCCCTATTGATTGAATACTTCTCTGAAGAGAGGTTACCTTAAGCACTGACTTTCCTAATTCAAGAAACATGGAGTAGGTGGAGGTGGTAAACTGGAATTTCCATTCTAAAGGAATAGTTCTCATTATAAAAAGGTTTTTTAATAGTAATGATGCAAACATAAAATTTCATGCCGAACAGAAATATATTAACAATCTTCATTGCTGCCCAGAGAGACAAGARGAGTTGTAAGAGCCCAGGCAAGGAAGGAACCAGAAAGCAAATCTGCCAGATTGGGATTTGCTTACTTATCTCTGGACTGCAGAAAGCATAAAACACCCCCAGCATACCGAAAACTTACAGCGGCTCATGGAAGTCTCAAGCAGACTGCTTACCTTCCAGGCTGCCATTGGACAAGAATCTGCTTAGGTAAACCTGCTTCTTACCTGTGCTCAGTCAAAGGTGTCAACAGTATTCACACTATTCAGTTTAGTCAGATCACCATTTTCTAATTTGGATGGAAAATTCCTAACCATAGCTTCTTACCTGCTTGGAATTGTTAGTCTGCAGCTCATGGAGTAGCAGTGTCACAATTGGATCATTTGTAAAAATCTTCTGCAAAGAAGGAGTACGCCCATTTCTTACTAGAATGTAATTCCTAAGAATCTAGTTTCATTATCTCAGGCCAGATACATTTAAGGGGAAGTGTGAACTGCCCTAAACTTGACTTTTCAAATTACTTTTTAGTCAATTTTCTTTCCAATATTCTAGCAATGAGCTTATTTAAATGGAGTAGCTTATTACACTGCCTAGGACAGAAAAAACATAAAGGTGAAATATAAGATGATAATACACCCTAAGTAAGGTGCTGCTATTCATTTAAAGTAGGTGTTGTTTTACTTCTTTAATTAATTAAAAAAATATTACTTTTACAGCGCTAAGTTTCCACTGCAAGTCAAAATGATGGTATGCTAGAACAGGAGTATGTTTACTAATCAGAGCTAAGGCTAAAATCTACCATCCTCACAGGCAAAACAGCTTGTACACCCAAGAAGCAATGTTTCCCTGTTGAAACAAGGATACCAATTTGGGCTGAAACTGGTTTTTAAACTACATATGGGAAATAGCATGTGAAAAAAACTTAAATAACCAGGAGGGCCACAGGATTAAAAGAAATTATTTCAAGAATATTTTAATAGGCCTATTTCACTCACCCACAAAACATATTTCTATTTCTGCCTCAAATAACAGTGATAATTTCATGCCACTTTGGAAACAAAAATTCACAGCACAGTTTTCACTTTCCCAGAAACAAATACTAGTGTTGGTACCAGAAAGTCATGGGCTCAGAAAGGACTGTTGCTTGGGTGATGCCATTTTAAAAACATTTCATTCACTTTTATGTTGCAGAGCTGCAATTGAAAATTATACTCCTAACTTTATTTTCCACAGACAAGAACAAATATCTTTCTGGAAAATGAATGGACATTTGTCACAGTGTGTATTTTAAAATGTTAAATCAAGAAAGGTCTAGACTGTTTGGCCATGACACAATTCAGGTGCGAACTTAGACCTGTTTGCCTCCAGTTGGGTGGAGTCTAGGAGATAAGTCATTGAGATCCAACTATGGAAGTTGTTTTTCTCCAGTGGATTCACAGGCCTCCAAGTTGTTCTAATGCTGACTTTTAAAAAAATGCATTAAAACCAGGACGTTTCACAATGGCTGAAAGGTGCGGTGCTTGTCTACTTCTCACTAATCACCTGTTTGAATGCCTAAGGTAGAGCCATGGGTACTTACCTGCATCCATCCCTGTGAACACCACTACTTAAGTGGTGGCCCATGTGGATCAATAGAAACCCCTGTTCTTAGTCACTTGTCAGAAGGAAAAAAGAAAAACAGTGGGCAACAACTCTTCCTGTAAAAAAGAAATAGCTTATTCTATGTAATACAAGCATCTAAGTACTATTTAAACCACCGAGCAGGAGAAGAAAAGATGTCTGGGAGGTATAACTTCTGCATTAAGTTTTGTTATTGCAACTTTTGTCTATCTATAAACAACCTTTTGGCATATTTATTCTTCCCCAGTTCTTTACTCTCGACACCCAATGGAACATTTATCTCCATTTCTAATATCCAAATCAGCTACATATTATTATCTCTAGATTGCAGGTCTGAACTGCTCTGTTTTAGTTGCAACTTGAATGGAAGGGATGGTGGCAAACAATGAGATAGCGTTATTTCTGTGTGAATAATGCTACTTGATTAGATTGACCATTTATTTGGCAGTGGAAACTTCCAGCCCTAATTCAGCACTATGGTCTGACAAGCGTATGATGGATTGCGCCCCACAAAGAGCTGTTTTGAGCTTTGTTGCAGACAAGGAACCATGCAACAAGTTGTCTGCTGATTCTAGACAATGCAAAACTTGAAAGAGGAAAGTCAATATGGTTGTCAGCACAAAGGCCATTTTAAAACAGTTTCCTGCTTTTCAGCCACCCTCCCCCCCCCACCGCCAGCATTTTATCCCTGTGAGTTTATTCTTTAAGCTTTGACAATCTGGCCTCAGTATGGCAAAGGACTTGTAATTCAGTACACATTAAACAGTAATAAGTTCTCAGCCATAGTTTTATCTTCTTCATTATCACTTTCATTTCCAAAGTTATTTCCTCAATATATGATCATTATTCCAATGGAAATAAAAGTTTAAGTATTTTATTTTATAGGAGCAGCTAAGGACTTGGGGTGGGTCTAGTTTGGAGAAGAGGAGGCTGAGGGGCAACCTCATTGTTCTCTGCAGCTCCCTGAGGAGAGCATGTGAAGAGGAGGGTGCTGAGATCTTCTCTCTGGCATGCATGAGATACATGGGAATGGATGGAAGTTGTGCCAGGGGCGACTCAGACTGGATATTGTTGATGATGGTCACAAGGATTTTCAGGATGAGAGAGAGACGAGAATGTTGACTCCATGAGAAGGYTTGATTTATTATCTTATTATATATATATTACATTATATTAAAAAGAAAAGGAAGGAGAAGGTTTCTCCTCAAGGCTGCTAAGCTAAGAATAGAATCCAAAAGAATGAAAACAAGGGAGCTGGCTGAAACAGAGAGCGAGAGCCAGCTCTGCCGTGACTGGTCAGTAAAGCCAAACATCTACAGGAGACCAATCACGGATCCACCTGTTGCATTCCACAGCAGCAGATAACCATTGTTTACATTTGCTGGTGAAACGGCAGCTTCTCACAAGGAAAAATCCTAAGAGAGGATTTTTCATGAAAGATGTCTGAGACAGGATATCAGGAAGCATTTCCCTACAGAGAGGGTGGCCAGACACTAGAACAGGCTCCCTTGAGAGGCTGCCAATGCCCCAAGCCTGGCAGTGTTAGAGAATCATTAGGACAAGCTCTTAAGAAGATGCTTTATTTTTGGGTCAGCTCTGAAGTGCTTATAATATTTTATCAGATGTCCCAAAAATAACCAGAAGAGTAGCACCTCTTGCAAACAGGGTTTTTTGATCAGTCATCTGTTGATCTAGTATAAAAAAATCCATTTTTCCTCTGACATTTTGAAATTTTACTAATGAGATAATCTACCAACATGAAACTGATTTAAAAGAATTATTTTGTCGAGGTCCCAGATCCCCTTCAGCTCATATTCATTGTGTAGATCACTGCCAACAAGACCACAACTGCTTCTCTGAAGCATTAGTTACTTTTTGGAAAATGTCTTATTAAAAGAGAACAAACCTTTCCCTGGAGGTAGGTGGTAGAGTAGGGGAAACATGTTAGAAATCAAACTTTGCATGGGAAAAAAGACCCGGTCCAAAAAGGACCCTTTTTGTGGAAAACAGATTGTTCATCTTTCCCCTTAAGACTTGTTCAGTGTGGGAAGAAAATGTGCTCTGTAAGATGTGCTAAAAAAACAGGTTTAACAAATATCCAAACCCAGACTAAGATGGTTACCATTAGCCTAAGACTGGGAAATAACACCTCTACTTACCCTTCTCTAGATTCCCTAGAGCAAATACTGAGAAAACTGAGACTTACATTAGTCCTCCAAACTGAGCTAGGGAAAAATATTGAGCATATTTTGAAGCAAAAACTGCAAATTGATTGATTTGTATATGCAAATATCTCTAACTCAGTACCTGAAGCTATAGCAGGATATATCCAGTTCCAACAGCCAGCATCTGTTCCCCTGTAGAAGATAACTCTATATGCAGAGTATGCAAGACGGCAAACACAGTAACAGTGAAAGTCAGTGGCTTATGGATTAATTCATGTTGTAGCAACTTTCTTTGCCCTCACATATGCCATAAGGCACCTCTGCATAATGAATACAAAGAAGAAACTATGAGTGCACAAATAACCTGGGGGGTCATAACTACTGTAATAGCAAACAATATTTTCCTTGATTAGGACATGATTTTTACTTTTTGACTAACTGTTTCTTCACCATCTGTTTTGAATGATCCTCACAGGTGACTGGTTTACTGATACTTCCTGCATTTTGTAATAGTTGTTATTTTAAAAGGTTTTATCTCAATTTTTTTTAAAGTAGGTGATAGTAGTTATCCTCAGAAAAGGAAGACAATAATCTCCATCAGACATCCTAGCAATAGTTTCATTAAAAAAAGTAAAAACCAGGCTACAGGTAATGTTTGACATCAATATTAACTTAGGTACAAAAGAAATTTCCAACATGCTTATAGTTGGTGATGCACTGAGACCCTGGTAAGCAATAGGCAGGGCTCAGAGAGGTTTTTTATTTATAATAATCTGCTAAGTAAGTCCACAAAGCAATAGAGAGATGCAATCTAATGAACACATATATTTTGTGACACCTTGTGAGACCAGTTGGTTTGTCAGCGCTCATTGTCAATGGCAGGCCATGTGTATCCCAGATCAGCAGGCATACTCACACCTGAGTCATTCCAGACCTGGGAGATTCAGGAAAAAGAAACTTTTAAAATTGGAAGGAATAATTTCAAATCACCTCATTTGATTACACCACCTGGCTAAATATCAAAGTTCCTTGCTAGCAGAATGTGCTTTGTGCCAGTGAAGAGGAGGTACCATCTCTTGTGACACAAAACCTGTCAGCTTCCCTGCATTGGGAGTAGGAGCTGTAGGGTCAGTGGCCCTGCTATGGATGCAGGGGACTCATGCAGCTGGTACAAGGACCATGCTTTCCTACTTTGGAGGAACAAAAGAACATCACACACAGAAAACCACAAAACTCACAAAGCCACATCAAATCTTTTCCTTCCACTTAAAAGTTCCAGGAAACCTTTGGTAAAAGATTAGGGGAAAGAGTGGTCAGTTTATGCAGAATTCAAACAAAAGAAGACATTCACCTATGAACTTATGAAACGTTTCAGCTGAACCATTCAGCAGCAGCAACTGAAACTTCCCCCTATCCAAACAACACTGGGTCCAGGGAAAGTTCTGAAAAGTACTCACCTTGCCACTCACCAGAGAAAATGAAGCAATGATTCTGTGTAGCTTTGAGAACCTAGAGTAAGCTAAATACAGAAAATAACAGGCTTCATCCTGGAAGTTTGGAGATGAAAAGGAATAAATTTGGTTATTTGTCACCTTGACAGAATGTCCTAGATTGCAAGGCAATGTCCATTCTATTGCCATCTGTTAGAGGTGTGGCAGTTATCTTCTGTTAATTGGGCAGTTTTCCTTATCTCTTCCATAAACCAATCCTCCCTCCATCTTCTGTGAATGGGCCATTGATTCTCACTGCACGACTGATAAAATTACATCATCCCATTGTGAGATGCTCCGCCCAGAGGGAGGAGCCAAGCATTCCTAACTGAATATAATCCGAGATTTTGGGACAGCAGAGCAACTTCTCCACTGGATTTCCCAGAGGAGCAGCTGCCTCTTCCACTGGACCATCAGAGGAAGACTACACCCTTCTACCAGATCAGTGCTCCAACAGAACCACCCCTGACACTGCAGAAGGGCTGCAGCCACAATTCCAATTGGACTGCAACCAACACCCTGACCAACACGCTGTCAGATTGGGTTCTGACTCTCTCAGTCTTGTTTTGATTTACTGCATTGGTTTGGTTTTTTAAATTTTCTTCCCTAATAAAGAACTGTTATTCCTGCTCCCTAAATTTCAAATTTATAGCAATTCAGAGGGAGGGATTTACATTTTCCATTTCAGGGGAGGCTCCTACCTTCCTTAGCAGACACCTGTCTTTCCAAACCGAGACACAGAACAACATTTCTATTCCCCATATATTTTGCAGTATTTTATCTAGTWTTTTTTTTTTTAATCCTGGAAATTGGTACTTCCATGCCTTTCAAAAATTCCCTCAGCATATTTCATTGCAGATGCCAGATGATGCCCAGCTTAAGTGTACACTTCTTCATCTCAGCCATCTTCTGCTACAGCTCACGGCAAAAAACCATTTATTCCAGCTCTGTGCCACTAACATTGGGGATGTTTGTGCAGGGGATGGATTATGGCACCTTGAAGACCTTGTTAATTGTGTGAAAAGTATTGCAGAATCACAGAATAATGAGGTTGGAAGAGATCTTTAGGATCATCAAGTCCAAGCTATGTACTAACACCTCAACTAGACTATAGCACCAAGTGCCATGTCCAGTCTTTTTTAAACACGTCCAGAGATGGTGATTCTACCACCTCCCTCGGAAGAGCATTCCAGTACTTTATTAYTCTCTCAGTGAAAAATTCCTTCCTGATATCCAATCCTATACTTTCCCTGATGTAGTTTGAGACTGTGTCCTCTGTACCAGTACCCAGCTTTTTAGGGGGAACTGCTCTTCCCCAGAGTGTGCAGCATCCTGAGGGAACCTCTCAACCTTCTATAGCCATCTAGTGACTTCTTGTTATAGAAAGCAGTATGCTGAGAAAACCTGAGGAGAAAAATCTGCCAAAGCTTTCTCTAAGTTCCCTGACCTACATGCTAAGCAGATTTTTTTTCCTTCTTCTTCTTCTTTTTTTTTAATAGTATCACAAGGCTCATGTACTTGCTATTCTATAGTAGTCAGCACTGCCCTGGTGGACACAGTTCCATGAAGGTTACAAGACAGTAGTTTATACTTTAAGTACAGAAGCAGAATAAAGAGAAACACATCATGCATGATCTGAGAATATAAGCAGCTGCTTGCTTATACCAAGATCTGGGTTTTTTTTAAGTCAATAAATCATATTCATTTTGGGGTTTTGTTATGTTTTTTCTTGATTGAAAATTAAATATTAACAAAAAGCAAACAAAACTGTTCATTTATGCATAGCCCTGTGAAAAGCTTTTAACACTATTAAGTCCTACCCTACAAACACTGCCTTACATGATTCCTGCTACTGATTTCCTCTAAGTCAAGGACAAACAGCATGATTTGACTTGAGTAGCCATCCTCACCTGACTTGAACTATAAATACATAGATCTACTCTAGTTCTATGATAAAATTAAGTAAATTAAGCTTAACATAATTTAATAACTTAAGMTTAACCCTGTATTTAGCATTTTGCTTCCTGAAGCCCTACAAGTTTCAAAAGCTCTTGGGAAGACTGCCAGAGCAAAACAACAGGGAGCTACCTTCTACTCTAGCTAAACCCCACGTGTCACTGATGGAGGAATGGAGGGAGTTCAAAATCAACAAACTTTCCAGGCAGGCAAAGTCTTATAAACCCATATAATTTGAGCCAATACTCACTTGATCCTATTGCATTTTGCTGAAATGGGAGTTTTGTGGCAGTGCTTTATGCTCTCATTTTCACTTTCATCCTATTGCCTCCCACTAGATAGGTACAGAAAGGGCTGGTCCTAGGTAGCTTTCACAGTGGAGCTGTTTCTCAGCCCCAAGTGCCACCTGGTTACATACATGAGACCTCACAGAGTGTCAGTGCTGAAGGCCAGGAAGTAGATAAAATCAGTGTGCAAGATTCCTGCTGTATCAGTATTGATTTTCTCTGATCTATTTCTGTTTGGAATTCAAGCTAAGAGAGGAGCATGAATACATGCTTTTCTTATAGTTCTGCTAAGTTGCTGCCATGTTTTACACCACTAAACATGCTGAACTCTTAGGTGCAGCTGCGTTTAAAGATTGCAGAAAATTGACCCACTAGTAAGAATCTTGCCATGACCTGGTGTCCTCTGCAGAGGTGAGGAATCTGTCTGACATTTTTCACTGCCTTTAAAAGCTCATCACTATTTATTCTTTACTTTTCTGCAAAAGCCATTTTTTTAATCTCTTGCCAAGCACACAGGCAAATTCTTTGCACATCCAAGTGACAGTCAAGAACTAGATCCCACTGCTTACTCATTTTATACATCACTTGCATTATTTACTTAGCCTGACAGAACAGCCTTTCTAGCTCCCAAGTGAAGGTAGCAGGAGAGGATTCTGCTAATGAAGGCTTTAATCCAGTCCTGAAGCAAAGCAGAACATAGCAAGGAAGCACTACCTGCAGATAGTAGTGAACTATGGTGCAGAAAGCCCTGAGTTAGTGTGACAGGAGCCAAGGAGTTCATTCAAGCCGAGTGCAGCAGCATCAGCTCAGCATGAGTGTATGAATGCAAGAGGACAACCCCGAATCCTTTCTGGCTCCCCATTTCTCCACTTGCAGTAGGTAAATACAAGAGTCAGGGAGTTCGGGGGGTGAGCCTTGGCCAGACTGAGGCCAGGTGGTGCTGCAGCATCAGCGCAGACTGTTGTGGTTAGAGAGGGGACACCTCCAGCTTCCCTTCTGCACAGCAACTCTCCACCAGCAGGCACCATCGGGCCAGCAGACACTATCACTCGTGACCAGGGCAGCTGCTGCAGTTTCAGGTTAGAAAAGTAAAACCAAGCTAGCTTCTGCTATGCCCCACTAATCAAATGAAGATGATCACTACATATGCATTTGCCTAGAGTTCAAAGCTGGAGTAAAAGATGCAACTATTATTTTCTAGATGAAGATCTGTGACTCTCTATTATCTTAATATGCTTGACACATGTTTCACTTCTCTGGCCCCTAAGGGACACAGAAATTGCATACAACACCAAAAAAAGCCAGTGTATGACATGATGACTTGAAGTTGCCCGTTGCCTAAAGCAATCTGACATAATTAGCCATCTCACAAGCAAAACCTTTATGTTTTATTCTTTAACCAATTTAAAAACTGAACGTTACCATGGGTAGCTTTTCATTTTTATACACTTTGATGTTTGCAAGCTTTGAAATACCATGCTCAAATTTGTATGCAAATTTGTGTTTCCAATTACATACTCATTAGTTCTTCTGGAACTTCTTCCTAATATTCACAAAATGTTTATAGCTTCTGTTGTTTTCCTGAATTGTTTTAGAATGAAACCTGGTATATAAAAGACAAATGAAGAAATCCATTGACACTCTGGAACTTTCTTAAACATCACATTTAATTCCTAAGGATGTCATAATTTGTCACCTTTTTTGAAAAGTTCCAAGTGTCCATTTGATCCTATTTGATAGCACATTAAAAATTTCAGGCAAATAGTTTTGTTCCTATAGCACTGTCAGCCTCCAGAAATGCCCACCTCCCTTACTTACTCTCTGAAAACCCAGTTACCTTTATTCTTTAAGAATAAACATTCTTTAAGAATGCTTTGGTGCATATGAAATATCAGTTCATATCCTTAAAAGGAATTAAATTGGGATTATTGTATAGATTTCAGTGGAAGAAAGCAAATTTACAGCAATCATGCATGTGATTAATTTTTTCTTTAGTTATCCACCTCCATTAAAAATATGGGCAACATTGTAAACTCAACTGAAGTAAAAGCCACACTTAAAAATAAATGCACAAACCCTACTGCCAGAAAGYTCAACTTTTGGATGAAACCTGAAGCTCATTAGTGCATAAAATGCATAACATGTAGTATGAGAGGAAAGAAGAGCAGGAAAGGAGCATTAGGTCATCTACTAGCTGTCACCACCCTGCACAGGAGTGATGGCATGGAAATGCTCCCAGACAGATGCTGGTCAAACCTGTTCACACAGATATTCCTTCTTGGAGACTTTACAATTCCCCCAACCTATCTGTCACCAACAGATTTTTCCTAATCTCTGCTTATAAACATTACTTCTCTACACGATATGTCAGAGCCTGAAAGTGCTAAACATAACAGAGGAAATCCCCAACTGATAATGTGGACTGTCCTGATTAAGAGGAAAAAATTTGGAAAGCAGCTGCTATAAATAATGAGCAATTAATACTGAAACTGTGCTGTACCTGTGTATGCAGGAGAAACTTGGCAATACAAGCTCAAGAGGCACCACTTTCCCTGATTCTGCATTGAAAGTGAGTATGGGGCTCCATAAAATGCCGACTTTCTCAGCCTTTCTTCCYCTCTCTACATTTTGGATAAAACTTGCAGCCATTAAAACAACAAAGAAACAACAAAGATTGAGGCCAACTCCATCAAAATAAAAGATGGCCAAGTTTCATATCTCCTACACATTTTTGATGTCACAGGAGCAAAGATAACAAAGGTTCGTACGTCACTATTCATGTTTGCAGGCTTGAGTGCAAAACAAGCTTTTTTAATAACAATACTTGTTAATTAATAACAAGTATTAATAAACCTACAATATTATGGGAGTTTTAATGACTTTAAATTAATGCAGATCTTCTTAATTAAACTTTTTTCATTAAGAAGCAAATCTGTGCATGAACCAGAGAATTTATTCAAGCATGCTAGTAGCCTACTATTGGATTCAAGCAACCCCTGTGGCAGGGAGAAATGATGAGGAAGACTCTATTGATATCAGAAGGCTAATTAATTACTTTATTATACTATATTATCCTATACTATATTACATTACATCTAAACTGAATCTGCACACGCACTCAACTCAACTGACCAGAATCTTGTGACTGCTGATCGACAGCCTGCATATGCCCTTGTCCCTGATAGGCCAAGGAAACAAAACACCATTACTTGGGGTAAACAATCTCCATATTGCATTCTACTTTGGCACAAACACAGGCACAGCAAATAAGATAGGAGTTGGTTTTTCTTTCTCTGAGGTTCATTGCTGCGATTCCCAGAAAATATCCTCGGGAAGTTGTGCCTTGCTTTTCTCTGTGAAGAGAAATGCGGCCACAGCCTAGAAGTTGGGTATTATAGAAACACCAGCAATGCAGCTCTGCATCTTGCTCCAACAGGGCTGGATCTCACTACAATAATCGCAGTTCAGAGAGTGGGAGTAACTCAGATAATATTTGTAGCATTCTCTCGCAGTTTGACATTTGAAATGTAACAGCCTCAGGAGAAATCTAAGAGTTAATTTTGCAGTATTTAGAAATAAAATATTGGAATTTCTTCCTTTGCTTTACAACAGCATCTTAAGGTAAGTAATTACCTAGAAGAGTGGGAACACAGTGACAGTCCATAGGACTGCTTTCTCAAGTCATAACCAGAAATATTTATCAGTGGTAGATCTAAAAAGGAAACTATAAAACTATTTTGAAGTCTTTYTGGATTTTTCTTCAACTATAGGGTTCTTTCATCCCTGCTCCATATCGCTTTAGGGCTGGGAGATGAGGTAGCTTACTAGACTACATCTCAGTACCTGGAGTCAACTCTCAAGGGAGCAGTTTGGACAGGCAAAGGAAGCATGCTCTGAATTCACTGTAAAAACAGACAAATGCCTGCACAGCAAAAACATTACCAGAGCTAGTTCAAAGATGCCCACTTCTCCTGGTTCTGAAGCAAAGGCTAGGAGACGGCCCTCCCACAGTCAGTGTTACTGGACTCCTTCATTTATTTCAGCCAGAATTTTACACCAAATAAAGCTCATTCTTAAAACAGGAAATATATATAGCTTGTCTTACCAAAGATGTTTTGGTATTTGAAGGCATAATCAAAATAATTTTGAAGTCTGATTAACATCCATGCAAGCTTTCTATCAGAGTTATAAAAAAAGTCCTGCTTTTGAAAATCCAGTCAAGTTCTCATCTACAACTTCATGTACCAAATCATATTCAGGCTAAATGAAAGGAGAGCTCAGTATCAAAGCCATGTTTTAAGCTATTTACTAGATCATCTAATAGATCTGGTAAATAGCTTAAAATAAATAGCTTCATCTAATAGAGATGATCTAGTAAATAGCTTAAAAAATAATCTCGGTGAAGAAGGAATTTTTATATGTGTTTGATTATACTAACACAGGATACATAGACACCCAAAGGACAGAGAGGTGGCAAATATTATGTAAGRTCAGAAGAAAGAGAAGACCCTTTAGTAAATTTTCATTAAAAAAGAAAGATTTATGGACCAATGTCAATACACAACACCAACAAAGAACTGGTGTGCTTCTGTAATAATGATGGTGCTAATTGTTCAACTGTACAGCAAGCAACAAATGCTAAATTTTAATTCGAATTCACTGGTCATCCTTAGTGATTTTCATAAATTTGCAAATCTTAGAATTGTATAAAGGTGCAATAGCACTCTTTTTCAAAAGAAGACAATTTACAAATAACTCATTTTTGGGATAAATGGAGTATGTTAGATATCTACCATCTCAGGGGGCGAATCTGACAGGCTGCCAAGCACTTTAAGTACATCCCATGAATGATGAATAACCTGTCCACAGTTATCAAGGAAGTGGGAGCAATGCACCTCAAGAAATTAGGTTAGAGGTCTCTTGGTTAGTAGCACAATTATAAGAGCAAAAGGAACAGCCACTCTTGTCAGGGTATGCCCCCTGTCATCACCAAGAATTTCATCAGGGATCCTTTTGGAGAGGAAGCAAGTAAGTGGGTTATTTGTGAAAAACAGGGCTTTAAACTATTTGTTCTGACTTCATTCTGATTATAAAAGCACAAGTTTTAYGGGTTGGTGCTTACAGAGAGGATTTTTCTGATTATATCCAAGTCTCTTGCTTGAAGAGRCAATCCCAGCTCTCACAGACTCTCCTCATCTGATCAATGCTCCAATCTATTAATCATCTTTGTACTCATTTGCTGGATTCTTTGTAGGACAGCGATGAGTCTCTTGTATTGGGGGCTCAGTAGGATGCAGCACTGCAGATTGGAGCTCACCAAAGCTGAGGAGAGGGGAAGGATCCCCTTCCTCAGCCTCGTGGCTGCTGCCTTCCCAATGCAGCCCAGGAGGCTGTTCGGCCTCTTCGTTGAAAGGGCCCATTGCTGGCTCATGGTCAGCATGGTGTCCATCATGACCCACAGGTCCTTTTCCGCAAACCCATTTCCCAAACCTTTTGCCTTTGCTGAACTTCAGAAGGCTTGTGTCAGGTAAAACTGCACCCCGTTCTACTCAAATAGGTAACTAAGGAGCAAAACACTAAGGTCACACTTGTGGTAGAGACGGCCCGCCAGAATTCACTGGCATCTATTAGGTCAGAAAGAAACAGAGGAAATAAATTACCACTTCAAAGCAGCAGCCACCTGGGATTAGAACTGTGGGTGCAACAGGGCACCTATCTTTCTGATACGTCTTGAGTTCACATAATCCAGCAGTGTCTGATTTTCTTATCTTGGATTTTTTTGCTAACTTCATGCATATTCTGCTAAATGAAGAAAGTTCATCTATTCACCACTGATTAATGCAGAGAAAATCCAATGTCTTATTCCTGCAATACTATTCAACATGGTTCAGATAAGAATATATTTTGACAGTGCAGTATGTGTGTGTGTATATACATATATATATTTCTTCCCTACTGAAAAGAAATTGGTCAGTAGAGTTAAAATAGCACCTGGTTTTACAGTCTGTTCCATAGGACAGTATTACTCTGTTTTATTACTCAGTATTATTCAGTATTATTCTGTTACACCCTTTAGCTCTAAACTTACCCAGGGCATCCAAAATAGTGAGCCAAGTCCAGGAGAAGTGAATACTCAACCAAGACGTAAGTAGTATCACCCACCAAGAATTCCAAATACCCTCGTTGCTCTCTAATGTTCCTGTTCTCACTCATGCATATGCATTATATCATCATAACCTTCTCGAAGATTGATTTATCTATCCTACGCAAAGTCGCTTTCTTGTCATGATCTTGGCAGATAATCTGCTACTAACCTTGTCTGAAAAGTTATGGTGTCATTCACCCACTGAGTTGCAATTTTTTACACTAAAATAACAACGAGTAGGGAGGTATATCCTTCCTGCTGCAAATATGAGTTTGGGGATACACTTATTCACAAAACAATTCTAACAAAGGAATAATACTGCCAAATCTCCACGAAAACACCAACTCCAAGGTCAAAAATACTCTGAAAGTTGTCTAACAATGTCTCTTCTCCTAAGTGCCTTTAACTGGTTCACAGTGATTTGAGACTTCTTCCCAAACTCAGTGAGCTCTCCCAGGTGAATCTCAAACTCCTCCTCTGAGGAGGGTTTCCTTTGGCTTTTGGTATCAGAGGAACATCATGATGATAGAATGAGTAAGTGAGTCCTACAGCAATGAGCTATTTCCCTATGCCTGATTCGTCTTTTCTCTCAGTTCCATTAAAGAATTCTCCTTTTTTGTAAACTATCTGCCAGACTACAGCCTCTCCTGGATCTCAGCAGACATCCACAGCCACTCCTGCTTTCTATAGCACTGATTTAAGAAGCCCTTATTCAGATAGACTTAATCTATCACAGGAATTGTTTTTTCCTCTCAGAATCCAGTACAGCGGATGTGATAAAGCACCTGTATAATAGGCTTTCTCCACTGCTGCTGCCGGAGGATGTGGTTTACCACACTATGTGTGAATTATGGTTTACATTTGGAGCTTAACTAAGCCTGGGCAGGGAGAACGAATTACAAAAGTGAATTGTGGAGATGACAAACACATGGAATACAGTGGCTCAAACTCTTCCTAAAAAGAAATTAATTGCTTTTTGACAGCAAAAGCAGAAGATAAAACTTGTGGTAGACTGTCCAAAGCAAGTAACCCGGTACAGTTAAACACTGAGGTAGAAACCAAGTGCCTCTTCATAAAGACTGACTTGTAATTATTATTTCCTCTCCTACCTTGTCAGGTAGGTCTGAGAATAGTTGCTTCTGGGTTTGTCCAGCTGCAATCCTTTAGTTAGTCTCCAAGCCACTTTGCACTTAAGACACTATCAAAACTTGCTTATGTGAAAATTCAAGGACAAAATTTGGTCCTGCGTTAGACATTATACTGTTTGGCCAAAGACTAAATATGTGCCATTTGAAATATTCTCAGGTGCTCCCAAAATATTTTAATATTACAAGATTCAGCAGCAAATTATTTTTTTTCAACATTCAATTGCCTACATAAATTTAACATCAATAAATGGTTTACACATTTTTTCTATCAAGTAGCCTTCATGCTGTACTCTTGGTAAGCAGAGTTCTTTATTCAGGAAGAAGTGTCCCTTTGTCTTGTGTGAAAAGACAGTCACAAGAAAAGGTAATTTGTTGATAGTTCATTAGATTAACTCACCTGAAATACTTGATCATTGACATACAACCTACTTCTCTATTAAGTGCTGTTTCTAGTACAGAACAGGAGTTACAGAGCAATCTTTCAACAGTAACATTAAATATCATAATTGGCTTATCATGTTTTCAGTTTCACAATTTATAAATAAGATGGCATGCATGACAGGTTAATCTGCAAATCTGCCTCCAAAGAACTCTTGAAAAGATGCAAAATACATTTGAGAATGCCTCTTCTCCCTATCAAGAGAGGACCATAGAGTTCTGGACTTAAAGCAGCATTACTTGGTGTTTGAGAGCTTTCAGTCAGTCATAAAGAAATGAAAATCAAGATCTAACAGTTTGAAATGTGTCTGAGTGAGGAATGGGAAACAAACGGCTGCCAATTCATCTGAAATGACACATCACTATGAATCAATTCCAGACTTTGTGGGGGGAGAAGGAAGTTTTGCATTTACTACCTTCCTCCTACACCTTTGGCCTTGTATCAATTCAGGCAATAGTACCAACTTCCATTCATTGAGAAGAATAGCACAGATGTCAGCTTTTTCCTGTAATTCATCATCCATTCAATTCAACTCTCATGGAATGAGATCCAGCAGTTTTGAAACCAAATATAGCCTGAAAAAGGCACCTTTTGCAATTCTATGCTATGTATGCATCTCTCTCTGTAATGATTTCACTGAAAACTTAAGACTCTGCAGAAGATTTCCTATTTACTACAACCCTCTCATGAAGCTTATATAAATTGATACAAAACTATGTAATCCTTTCTGTGTGGTCCAAAGCACATGAAAATGTGATAAGAGCAGTAAGGACGTATTACAATAGGGCTCGTTGGTTGGAGACAGAAATGACACAGACTTACCAAGTGGTCCTGAACAGGACAGCCAAGAGTTTATTATAGCAGCCCCTTTTATAGGGGCTTCAAATGTCTCCTGCTTGCACATGATTGGTTGAGGTCTTAACACTGCCCAATCCCTGAACAATGATACATCTGTATTTAGGGCTGAATGAGATTGGCTGAGGGTCTCTGCGTAGGTTTGAATCCAACCTATCTTTGTTTACCCAGGGATTTGTTTACTTCTAGGCTGGTTGAGTTTAGGGGCCGCAGGTCAGCTGCAATGTGACAAGGAAACATTATATCTTTGGTATAATATAGAGAACCAACCAAAGAGAGGTGGATTTGGTAACTAAAAGCCTAGGGAAAAGTCACATCCACTAACAGCTTCAGTTTATTTGTTTGGAAGGAAMGTAATTGGCTTGAATGTGATTCAAATACATCTGATCTTTTTCTTGCTCATTAAAAAAACACAGATGAACTTAATTCGTAACTTACAAATGATTTCAYAGCTTATCACATTCAAGGGATAACAAGATTTCTAAAAGCTTAAAACCTCAACTTAACTCAGCTAATTGGTTTTCCAAATGCATACGTCATTTTTAAGAAGCTGCTGCTAAGACAAGTAGCTTTAGAACAAACTTTCAGAAGTACCAAAATGAGTGTCTAAACATGACACCACTGGTGGTGGATACTTTTCTGGTTTTATTTTGGGATATCCTGAACTTTGTGTTTTGTAGTCCTGCTATTGCTCAGTGTTTTGGCATGTTTGAGCACAGGACATGTAGCAATGATTTATGTTCTAGCTGGTTCTTTCTTGAGATAGAACTCTGTTTACCTTCACTGACAGATCTTTAAATCAATAAAAGACTTTTCCATGAAGATGGAAGAGAAAGCACAAGAAAATCTGCTAACATCTGTGCTAGGCTAGGAAAAGAAATACAGTGTGTCAGCAAGAAAAGAGAAGAAAGTAGCATTAAAAAAGCAAAACCAACAACAAGCAAGTAAACAACAACCACAAAAAACCCCCAACCCCGTAATTCTTTGTATTTTTAGCCCATTTCTGGAAACACCACAGGAAATGCCCATTATACTTCACAAATAGAATCTATTTCTTTCATTTGATTATGATGGGTTTTTTGCTCAGAGGGTTCAAAGGAATTTAGGAATCTGCATCAGCTCTCTAAAAATACACAAAAAGGCAGGCAATGCCTTTCAAAATAAAAACTCCATCAAATTACCCACACCTTTGAAGCTGTTCTTCTGCCCAAGGTGTTCAAAGCCCTTGGTTGTGGAGAAATTTATTGGTCTGAAGGTCTGTGTATCTCCATAATATATACAGAACATCAGACTAAACAAAAACCTAACCTTTTAGACTGAGAAAGAAGACTTTGGCTCTTTGAGGAAATAAAGTGAATCCTTGCTAAGCCAGAGATGAGAGTGTTTATAATCAGTTAGGCCTGACAGGCCTGAAAGAGTATTACAAACACTGAGGCTTGAAGGAAGGTGTGTCCCTGTTTGTTTTTAGCTCTCTTCCCTGCATGCTAACTCTCCACAAATAACTAATGCAGTCTTTTGAGGACAACATTTGATAACAGCTCTTTTATTTGCCTGGATTCAGCTTCTAGAGCAAAGTCTCTTACAGAAAACTACAACACAAAGGTTCTTCTGGAGAAAAACACAGTAAACTCCCTATCCGAGAATTACAGATTATGACCTCAAGTTTGTGGAAGCAGATGCCCTTTTTGCAAAGGTATTCTTGAAAAAGGCTGCAAAGAGCTGGTCTGTCTAAACCTGCTGCCATGTCATTGTTAAAATACATGGAATTTTTCCTTTCACTGTTGCTTAAATCTGGTCTAGATAGCAGAGTAAGGCTATCCAAAAAATATACTTGGTTAGGTTTCACAGTTCAGCAGTAGAAGCAATAGAAACTAAGTAATATCTTAAATGGGGATGTTATTTTTTGTATACCTACCCTCTGCATGTAAAGGCTGGATGACCTTACAGACAAAGTACCATAAAGTACTTTGGACTCTATCCATCACATTAGTACTCTGGCATTTCACAACACAGGAAACCAAGCCAATCTAAACTCAGTTGCTCACTGACCTACTCAACAGAAAGGTCATTCATCCTCCTCAAATCATCTTCATTTGCAAGTCTGGAACACTCTCATCTTTATCAGGAGTTAATCATGTACAAGCAGCCGAGTTATCATCCATGAGTTATAGCAGCACTTCCTAAGTTTCATGACTTTGATTCCTAACTTCTGCAAACTTTCCAAATTATCTATGTTTTTTCCTAAATCTTCTTTCATACTTTGGACGATCTCTTGGATTTGAAAATATCTATTAAAATGTTTCAGGGAAATATATAGCTTTATTTTCTGAAATACAAATAAAAACCATCTTTCCACCTCACAAAAATCTAGCACTTTGTGTACAGATCCTCCATATTAATTGCTCTACTTTTCCTTAGTCTTTTTGGGCTATATTGTACTAGTGGTTCTCCTTGCAGAGATTTGCAAAAGCGCACATGATCCTACATTTGACCATTTCATTTCACTACTTCACTTTTGAGGACTCCTTTGTGTCTGCTAATATTTACTCTCTTTGTGTAGTTGTAGATTTTTTAATTCCTCCTGTAAATGTTCATATTTCTTAACCCACTCACAAAGACTTCTAAAAGTTCTCAAAAAATATTGCCAACTGAAAGTTTATGCTATAAGCATGATTTTCAACACATTTTATCTAGCACTGTCTTATTACTTGAAGTAGTCATTTTATCTGCCAGAAAAGTCTTGATGTCTCTGTAAAATAAATCAGAGTTTCAAATCATATCCTTCACTCCTTTTTTAAGCAGCTAGAATTCAAATAGATATGAATGTATGCATTCACTTTTCTAATACTTTCTAAGCAATCCAACTTATCTTTAAAGTGTTTAAAAGTGCAGTCTGGAATATGTATAAGAGCATATATACTGTCATTCAGAAACAGAAAATCTACTTTTTTCCTCATACTCACAAGAAAATAATAATGTTTTTAAGTGAACAAGAATGATTTAATGATAGTCCCAGCAACCTTTGCATCAAGCAGTGCCCAGTCTTGAGCTGAGCTCCCAAATTAATTACGTGGAAATGGCTGTTGTTATTAGCCTCAGTTGATTTTCCTTTGCAAATCTTGTTACACTTGTACCAACATTTCCATTTTTATTTTTAATGTTCTCTCTGCCTTCAAATCTTTTCCATTGGTTTTCGTTTTCTTGCGAATTGGGTATTTTTGTTCCACTTAAGCACTTTAAATATCTTCACAGGCTATGCATTTATTTATCTAAAGGTGAATTTTCTTCTAAGACTGCTTTGCTTTTCTGAATAGATCATTTTCTCTGTTTTTTCTATAAAGTAGAACAGTATTAATCAGGACAAGAGAATCAATTCCTTTACTACCATAGAAGTGTTGCTGTTATAAAAGAGGCAATAAAGTTTGGTGTGGTGTCTAAGTGCATTTCACATTTCATTTAATAGACATCAGCTACGGGCACAGAATTTAAGAGAGTGCTACTATGGTCTGAACTGAACGTGAAAGCCAGCCTCAAAGTGTACATCAAGCTAAACACAAGATCAGTTTCAGGTTTCATTGACTGTCTTTATTGAAACCATCTTCCCTGCATAAAGTATATCATATGAAGATATCTGTTTGGTTATTTACTGTCAATATAAACCATAATAATTTCCCAGGTAAAGCATTTTGAAAAGCCCTATAAAAATCCCTCAGTGTACATTCTAATTGGCCTAACAGAACCRAAATGGTCTAATCGTATGGCAGAAGGTTCAACGTGAATCTTTTTGCAGGATCCAGATTACACAAAATAACACACATCCTCACAAAAGGTTCATGTGTCCTCAAACAATCTGGCTTTCTCACAGAAACACTTGGAAGAGCTGTAAGTAGGACAAAAATAGATAGACATTGATGTTATAACTATCACTTCCTTCTAAAGTTCTCTGAAATCATCTTCCCACACACACCAATCCTAAAAAGTGTGAATAATGTATTCCATCGATTATTATTTGACTGTAAAAACACCCTTTWGCTTCAGCAGCAAGCTAGATTCATGTCAGTAAAACCTGAGTACAGTCCCAGAGGTGGTGCTTACTGTATGTCATGGACAATGGTGGTATTTGTATCATTATAAATCATTTTAGCCAGATTACTATAGCAAAAAGCGAACAGAAGATATTTTGTAATGCCTCAAGCTTATTTCCTGTTGTGTTTGTTGCTGTTTGATTTGAACAATTTGGTAATTCATAACTAGCCTTCTAGCCTCAGAGAGATTTTACCCTCCAAACAATGAATAATGTAAGTGGCAGAAAATAAATACTACAGCAGAAGGACATAAAAGTAGTTCTTGTGATATGACTGCTGGAAAGGTTATCTTACTAGACTGGGCTTTTCTTACTTGCTATTTTCATTAGTTACTTCAAAGTCTGTTGTCAAAATTTGTTTCCTGTAGCCAATATGTCATCAATAGACGTGAACATCTACCCTCCTAGAACAAGCCTTCAACTTTCAAGAGTTTAGGTTTATGATAACATGCACAATAGAAAATTCCAACGTAGGTAAATGTTGTAGCTGCAAACCATTAATGTTTTACAGACCTGTCAGCACCAAATATTTAACAGCAATGCCTGTCAGACATTTTGTTTTAGGAAAGCAATTAGTATTTGTACAATGGTATTACATACAAACATGAAAATATTTCTCAGAAACTTCTGTGAATGGTTATGAACTACCAAACATAACACTGCTCAAATATAGGAAGCAAGTTCAATTGCAAAACATGCCCGCAGCATAAGTTTATAAGGTACAAGTTAAAAAAAAAAAAATCCAGACATCTTTAAAGGTTTATGATTCGACTTCTTTCAACAGAAGGTCTGAAAAGAGAGCTGTCCCACTTTCTTAAGCCAGTTAAGAAAACTGGGGTTTCCATGCAGACAAATCTTGATTTCAGCTATGATGACATATTACTTGCAATGGCAGCAGTGCACTTCTAGTAACAATCGAGGTCTCCTTGGAGTCCCTGTTGATGAATATGCTGCCAGGAAGGACCTAGGTACTCCTAACAGAGAAAGCCCAGAAAGAACTCTCCTTCCCAAAGAGAGGACATACTAATTTTCAAACAAAATGTCCATATCACATTTCATTTCACTAACTCTTCAGCATTCTCAGTGTATACACTTGCTGCTCACATTTTCATTGTCAAAAAGATAAACATTTTCTGTAATTTTTTTTAAAATAGTCAAGTCAAACTAATTTATAAAGTCCTAAACATCAGTATTTTATGAATAAAGTGCTCGTGATAGAAACTGTTAGACTTGCTGATTTATTAGGGTTTTTTGAAATAGAGAATATCATTAGGTTTTTACTCAATATATACAAGAGCAGATTTCTGTGAATCAGGGCTGAATATCATCTCCCCATCTGACCATTCCCAGCAATATGCTGCTCAGATCTGGCCCAAGATCTACTATGTGCAAATACCCAGGTGATGCTTGCACGTAAGGGAGGTCCAGCACACACAGTTCTTTCCAAGATGAGAGCTTATGTTAACATGACAATTCCTACAAGTCCTTGTCTTGACTGGCACATCCAGAGAGGGTGTATTACTAAAGTTAAAAAACCCACAGGTGTAGTCTCAATGATCTGTGCTTTGAGAGGATTTGAGCTCAAATACTGGAAATCTGACTATTTTCTCTTCACCCTTTATTTTTTCCCCTCAACTATTTTTTGCATATTTCCAGAAGAGCAGCAAGAAGCTGCATCAGTCCAGACATATTTCATTACAGCAGTCTGATTTAGTTGCTTGATGKAGCAATGTACTCTGAGTTGAATTTCTTCTGCTGCTTACCTTATTTAAATGTACCAACAGAACTGTTTCTCATCTATATTTATAGAACAACAGAAAATAATGGTGAAGCTCTCCCACTGATCAAACTAAATAATAGCAAGGATAAAAATATAGATGGTAAATGAATTAGAGATTGTGTGAACCCCTTCATTCTAGCTGAATGATGAGTCACATCACCTGATGAGTCACACCACATCCTTCCAAGGAAAACCCCACAACTGGAGAACAATAGACAGGAGACCATGCAAACAGATACTGATCTTGGCAGACATTTCTTTCCACTCTCCTCTCTCTCTGTAATGGGAATGGAACAGTGTGAATTTTAGATGATTTAGAAATTTGCAGTTTGAAATTTTTTTTCTAACAAATAAGGTAAATAATCTTTGCTCAAAAAAACCCAAGTAATTCCTTTTCATTTTTTGCCATACCCATTTAAATCTTTGCAGTTCTGGTGTGCCACTCTTGTTCCTTCTTTCTCCGTTCTCCATTTCTCTCTTAAACCCTTTCTTTTTCTCTTTTGGCATAACAAAATATGGAACAATATCAGCAATTCAATCATATTTTCTTAACCAAATATTATGGCTTAATATTAAAATACTCCTTCAAATAATTTGCTGATTTTACATAATAGCAACAGATGATCTGAAGACTTAAAATCACAAGGTTCATACTGAGCTAAACTGTACAGTTCTCCTGAAGCTAGAGGGTTTGGCAGATTTAACCTCAGGCTTCAAGGGAAGCAGCATTTTCTTGAATATTTATGGAAGGCTTTGGTTCAGACCTATTGGATGCCCTATTTAAAACACTTATCCCCTGGTCTGTGCTCTGCTAGCATCTGCATTGAAACAGAAAATGACAAACAGCTCCCCACACGCAGGAATGTGCTGGAACATCATCACTTCTAAATTATTCCCAGTTAAACTAGGTGCATGTCATGGAAACTCCTTATATTCTAGAATAAATTTTGGCAGGTATGTTGTTTGACATCATCCTGAATAACAGAGCTGAACTACAGGAGGAACAGTGTGGACATTTATTATGTGAGGATATCTTGCTGATTTAAAAACACAGTTTTATCATATCCTACACAGAAGAAAGCCTACCAGTGAATCCTGCTAGCTTCTGTAAATACCTCTGATTATGCAGGATTCTCATTTTACCTGTCATTCTACCCCTCAACTTGTTCTTGAGAAATGCTGTCACAACGCTGCCTGTTGCTGTGAAAACCAGCTATGGTATATAGGACACTAATCCCTTCTATCTGCCATTTATGATTCTCTAGATTTAAACGCTGAGAGGAATCATTGTTTCAGAAAGGCATTCTTCCTACATTTAACAGCTGCAGAACTTCGGGAAAGCTCCAGCTTAGCCTGGAGTCCCTGAGGGACAGCCTTAAGCACCTCACTGTCCCTCTTCACCCCCAGGCTGGCACGGCAGGGCCTGAACAGAAGCTGTGATGCCCTTGGCTGAGCTGCCATCCCAAAGGGAGACTGCTTTGGCCGATTGGTCTCAGCAGGTGCCAAAGGCCCAGCCAATAAGGCAGTGGCTGAACATTGTGCTCGGGACTCTGTCATGTGAGACATTTGGTAATGGCTCACACCTCTGCTATGGGGCTGTATCCTTCTTATGTCTTTCAAATTTAGAAAACTCCTTACTTTTATCTTTAAAAAAAAATTAGTAATAATAAAAAGAGAAAAACAAAGAAAACTGTTTTTAAAAAGCTCATGGTCAGAATTGTATTTTCTTTCCCAAATAATAAACCACCACAATCTGGGAATTAAACAGTCAGGCTCAACTGAACGGCACAACTGCATTTGAAGTGCACAGATCTATAACGTCATGCTCCTTTGGCCATTTATGTACACAGTGCAAGTGAGCAAATGACAGGAATTCTTTAGGGAACTAATCAATGCTGCTGCATAATCTTTGTTTCAGTTGAGATAAATCATCCTTCCATTTCCTCCCCTTCTATTGCAGATACATACTCACAGTTTGTTTTGAGGTGTTTTTTTCTCAAACGTTTTGAACAAAAGCCTCACATCAAATGGGCTTTCTCAAGTTCTCAGGAGTTTTACCTACTACTGAAAATCCAGAATTCAAAACTGCTTATCCAACTGTTAACCAAATTCCCTGATCAACCTTCTTTTATCTCTCAGAATAATTTCTTTCTTTTCCTTATTTTTTTCTATCAGAATTCCATTATTATATCAAAGGAATGTGAAAACCGAGCTCTTATAATCTCTCTCTCATGCCTTTACAATAGAAATGCAGATGGCTCTGATTCAGCCCTTGCAAAAATAATAAAAGGTAAATTGCAATATCCACCTAACTCTATACGAGCAGAAAATGGCAGTTTTATTTGCGTCATCTACAAACCTGCTGGTATTATTTCATATGCACACTGATAATTAGGTAATCCTTTTGGTTTACGTCTTTCGCAGCTCTTCATTGTTTCATCATTTTCATTGAAAACAGCTGGTAATCTCTATCAATAAAAACCGTTTGTCTTATTGTTACTATTTTCTGTCCAAGAGGCTTGTTAAGATATGATGTGAATAATTTAAAACGCCTGTATAAAACAAATATATTAACATTAAAGTAAAAGCAAGACCTTTTTTCTTGCAGATAGTAAGGTAAAGTATTAAATATTAGTTGATTTAGTGAAAGGCTTAGCATTTACGACAGCCCAAATCAGCTAAAAGAATGAAAACAAATTGTATTAGGCTGTTTGCAAGGAGAGCTGACAGTTAAAAACACTTTTCCATGATGGCTATTTTAAAAAAATAGATTAAAGAAGATTTGGTTGATTAATCTCTGTAGCATTTTGGCTCTTGTTCTAGCAGACACAAATGTAAGGGCAAACAGGGAAGGCCAGAATAAAGGAATGCACTTAGAGGATAGTGGACTCCACTGGCCAGGGGAAGAAGTAAGCCCTTACTGTGATTAAACTCTCTTAGATTGCTGTTGCTCCTGCCATGAGAGACCAACAGTGAGAACTGACATTAAAAATACACTGTTTTACTTACTAAATGATATGCACTTCTACATGCAAGTCATAAGGCATATTCTACGCTTTTATGCAGAAGTTTCTATTTAAATTCAGAATGCTACGCTTTTTCTTTATTTTATCATACCCAAGTCCTAAACTATCTATTGGCAGAGAGTTTAATAGGTTGTTATAAATGGTAATCCAAACTGAACACATATATACCATATATATATTTATATATGTAGTTATACACACAGTCCAGATGTAAAATTCTGCCTCCCAGCTAATAACAATGACGCTCTTTAAAGGTTTTAATCCCAGAAAGATTTGCGATATCTGCTGGGAGCTGGCATTCAGAGAGGGGTGAGTATGCACATGCCAATGGGTCCAGCTGCAGCTAAAGCATGTGAAGGGGAGGGAGAGGGATTCTAAGGGACAGGCGGGCTCCTGGTATCACTCCTATCTCAGTCACTACCTAATGGTGTAGGGAATTGTTGGCATAATGCTACAGACAATTTCCTCTGGAGTCTGACTGAGCACTCCAGGCAGCTGACTGATTCACCTACATCACCCCTCTCTCCTGGGAATGAGGAGAGAGGCAGCTGCACCGAAATCACTAAGGAGAGAAGGCAGAGGATGGCCTTTTACAAGCAGGTATGAGAACCCTTCAGTCTCACAGTGGCTATCACACTAAGACTCTGAATTAGGATAGTTAATTTGCAATAAATAATAAACTCACTTTATTTGCTCCTCCTCACTGCTTTATAAGCTTTACTCACATGTTAATTGAAGACAGACTCTGAGTATAGGAGTTGAATGACATGTACTTACTGGGAGCTGCTCTCAGCAGGTACCAGTAGGAACACCAGATGCAGGCAGCAGAATCAGATCCATGTGCTTTGTGCATCTATTTCTGGCCTGTCCTACTGAGAATATTAACATAAAATTTTTCTTTCTGAAAAGTGAGAATACCAGTTCTTTTGGAGCTTTCTTTTGTCTTATCAATCACCTTATTACTCCAGGTCAGTGTCTTCCGATATGGATGTTTAAAAAATCTTCGCATTACAGTTCTGCAGAAGAATATAAACCTGCTGATGAAATTAAATATTCCTAAGGATTCTGTATATTTGCTTTCTTCCCTGCTTAGTTGATGATTCTTCTTGTTGTTTTCCCCAGTGAGATCTCAACACAACATATTTGAAAGTATTTTTGCTTTGTTCATAGCAGCTAAAAAATAAATGCATCTGTTTCTATGACTTGTTCAGTGTCCTCCTTCCACTAAGATGTGTTGTAAAAAATATTATTTTTTGCTAGTGTTTCCAGAATCTCACACTCTAGATATTTAAGGGGGAGCCACAATGACTATAGCTTAAGTGCAAAGAACCTGAAGTACAAAACTGCCATGATCCTGCTAGGTATGTCCTCAGAGTAAAACTCCTCTGGCACAAAGCTCATATAGCAGCCCTACTTAATCCCTTCCAGATCTCTTGGCAGGAACAGCAAGTTCCATGGATAGATGATCTGTTTTCCAACTTTCCACGTCTCTAGTTTAAAATGCAATTTGTGTGCAAACTCCTCTATTTCAAGGATCTATAGAACAACAGGGGTTGAAAATGCCAGTCCCATTTTTTCTTGGTAGTCTGCCACCTAGACTTACTGAGTCATCAGCTATGTCTTGGGTAAACTTCCAACAGGTAGTTGCTTGTTTTCACCAGCTCAGCTTCTTTCACTGCTCAGCTGAACACGGTTTGCTTTCTCTCTTTTCTGCTTTGGCAAAACGTATAAAACCTTTCATGGTTAATAAAACCCACCAGTGGTCACACACCAGACATAAGCACATCTCCTACTCTTCTTGCATACCTAAACTCAGTATAGATTTTAGATTCATCAGGTCTAACCAGCTGTTACTGAGGGACCCCAGCAGCCCTCTCGCTCATCAGCCTCTGCCAGGGCACCTTCACAGGTTGTCAGTGCTAGTGCTGGGCTGCACACGAATCCAGAGCTCTCCTCTGACCAGGGAAAAGGGCTCAAATATTGGGACACAGCACAGAGAGTAGCCGGAGACAGGGAAGATCGCCCACAAGCAATGGTGTCTATAGGATTAACTTGAAATTTCCCTGGTTTAACTTCTTTCCAACTTCAGACTATATCCACTGTATACTATGAGAATCTTATACTTTGTATAAGGTGGGCTTTTGTTGCTCTTTCTCTGGGGTGAAGAAGCAGAGGGAGAGTTATCTTTTCAGCAATACTACTTGTCTCACAAATATATTCAACCACTAACTGTGAAATTGCTTGGAAAAAATGCATTGGAAAGGGAAGGGACACAAGGAAGGACAGCAGCAGAGAGAAAAGGGTATAATATTTGGTCCCTGGTTTTCAAATGGCCATAGACTTGTCTGGGCCCTACTGGAGAAAAAAAGGAGAAAGGAAGGAAAAAATTTTAAGTGGATTACTTTGCCTCCAAAATTGATCTAGATTTCATCACGTTTTCAGATTTCTAGGAAGCACTTTGTCCTTCCCTTTGATGCAAAAAAGCTAAGCTATAGTGTAATCCCTGTAGCAAGATGGGGACATCATCTGTTTCTCCTTTTCTCCCATAAATACCCACTCATGGTAATTTCTAAATTCTGAAAAATTTTATAGCAGCAATGGTACAATATAAATTTATATGCACACATACACATTGTGGGTGGGTAGAGAGAGCATGTAAGCTTCTGATGTTCATCTCACAGCTGAAAACCAGAATACCATAAAACTAATATCATTAAGATGCCACATACTTCCTTCAGTTGCACTATATCATGAGAAGGGAAAAAAGCTCTGGTGGAAGGAGCCAGACACTAAAGGAGCCAGAAGAGAAGAAGAACTGTGCTCTTCCCTGTTTTGACAGCCCAATGACGTGATTCCAGGCTTTGGTGGCTCATGGCCCAGGACTGTTTGAGAACAGATGCAATATAGGATATGCCTTCTGAAATTAAGGAAACTAAGCAAAAAGAAAAGCAAAAGGAAATGAATCCTGACCTGCACTTTCTTGATCTTTGAAGTCTATAGACAGAAGTCCACTCATTTCAAAAGGATTTGATTCAGAGCTTAAGGAGAAGGAAAAAAACACATGGCATGGTGCAGAGCTCACTGGCATCACAGCTGTGTGGGAATGCACAGAGCTTTGCCCAGAGCTACATGTGCTTATCAAATGTCCTCCTTCCTTGGATTGCCCTTGAGACATGTCCTATCTGGCAGGACCCATGAAAATATTTAAAATATGGCTTAATTTACACATATTTGACAGAGAACATAAATATTCTTCCAGATGATTTGTGAGTCAAGTAATGCTTTTCCTCTCCCTATCTGGAATAGAAGAATATTTCCCTTTTTTCCTGGCAAAATGTTCCTGCAAGAATATTTACTAACTCTGCATATTACTTGAAATTTTTTGTTGTCTTTCTTATTTTACAAACACAATTATTACAATCAAGATTTCTTTCCTCTTTCAAGACTGGTCTTGCTGTGCAACAACCATCCCCAATATCTCCACAATTTATATTCATTTCAGTGTTTCATAGCTGGAAAGCATTTAATTTTTCCTTCTAATAGCAATTTACTTTGATATTAAAATGCCCATCAAAATCTCTGCAACTAAAGTCATTATGAAGTTCTCAATATTTATATGGCTTGATACCAAAAGAATTTTCACCAAAAAAAAATGTCATTCAAAGTACCTCTTAGTCCAGTTTTATGTTTATCATATGCATAAAATAGCTCTCTGCAGTTTCATACCTCATTCTGTCAGGAAAATAACCCAGCAATACTCCCTTTTTCCCTCCCCCAGAATAACTGCACAGCCTTTGGGAAATGCACTGAAATAATAAATTATGCACAGGACCCAAAATGTATTCAAATACCCCAAGGTTGCAAGGGTGTGTGCATCTAGCTTGCAGTGCTTCCAGAGGACTCCAYGCTGCCTGCCCTGTCTAACAAAATACAGACTCAAGGCCAAGAAACAATGAAGAAAATTCATAGGTTCAGGGTGCATTTAAGTACTTGCAATGAAAGTTGTAGTAAGGTACTAAAATTTGTAACCTTCAGTTTGACAAAACCATTAGACATGGTTTTTACAGTTGTGAGAAACTCCTCCACTGCCTAATCTTAACACCATGTGAGAAACAAACCAAGCAGCAGAATTATACACAACAAGACATTCAATGGAACAAGAACAGAGCAAACAGTATGGCTCACTCAGCATTCCTGCATGGACTAACATCTGAAATGGCAGATGGACAGGCAGCATGGGCTTTGGAAGGGTCCAATAGGCAAAGAAGAAATTAAAATGCTGTATTTTACAAATGTGACAAACAAAAATGCTTGATCAAACCTGCTGGTATGGTCTACTTACAGATGAAGTTGAAGTTTGGGCTAAGGGAAATCAAACGCCTCCAAGGCTACCAGTGAAGCAAAAAATTCCATTAGCTTACAGCCTGAAGCATATTTGTTAGTATTTAACAAATTATGTGCTTCATTTAAATACCATTGCTAGTAGCCAAATAAATTAAAATCACCTCATTAGGCTTTACATCAGTTAAAAATTATAACAAGATTTTCATACCTTCTGTCTAGGTCTCTTCCTGCTTGTACAGTCAGGGCCAGCAGGGACCTGTGTCACAGAGGCCTTTTTCCGTATCATTTGTCTCTAGCTGTTCTGAACCTAAAAGGATGCAATGAAATACAAGGCACACATGTGATTTCAGAACATTGCCACGATTTTGCATTCAAAATTATGATCACTATAATATCTGAAATGGAACTGACTGGAGCACTTGCAGTTCTGCAGCCCCATATGCTGTACTCTGGTAAGAAATAGGCACAAGCAAACATCCAAAACTGATTGTATTTCACCAGCAAGCTGCAACAAATACAGGTAAAGCCCTGCACGGGGGAAACAGGGAGAAGCCTGGACAACCCTTCTGCTCTTCACTTCTCCACATCCCTTATGGAACGCCTTTGGGCACTGTTTCATTATGTGTGTTGTAACTAATTAGTTTGTAACATGGAGATAAAGACACTCTAGGCCCAGATTCAGATAATTTAGTTTTCTGCTAAATTCCACTGTAAAATATTTTTCCTGATACACATTTCTGATGATCTGTGGCCATTCACAGATGCACAAAAACTGAAGTAGAAAATTATCAATGCAGGCGATCCCCCAGCCAGGGAATAATGTGCTCTGACTCCATGATTCAGAATGCTGAACAATTGCTTTATTGAAACTATGATATATTACACTAATATTATGTTAAATTACATACTAAAGAGATACTATACTATACTAAAGAAAAACCTGAGACAGCCAGGACACAGCTTTGACCTGACTGGCCAAGGAACCAAAACAACCTTCACTGGTGTCCAATCAACAAATCACTTTGGGTAAACAATCTCCACAACACATTCCACATGTGCAAAATAATAGGAGCGGTGAATAGAGATAAGAATTGTTTTCTCTTCTTTTCTCTGTGCTTCTCACTGCCTTCCCAAGAAAAATCCTTGGGAAGCTGTGCCTGCTGCTCTCTGTGAAGAGAGCTGCAGCCACAGAAAATAGGTTATTTGAATTTAAGCCTTTAGTATATTTGGCCAAGTCTTCAATTTATGGAAAAGAAAAATACAAGTCTCCTGTTACTGTAAGTTCATATGACCAGAGTTAGGGTGTCAGCCTTGTATATCCCTCCCTAAAGGATAGTCCGTTTCCATCAGGATAGATAGGAAACAAAGACAATTCATAAGTATTTGCAACATTAGACAAATTCAATTGAAGAAATAATGAAAAATCAAAGAAAGACAAATTCTTTTTTTCTTATAAACATTTCATTCTCCCTGTAAGGCACTCTGGAGGAACCAGGGCCTTTGAAACTTGCATCGTGCAAATAGGCATGACAGAAAAAAATATATGACATTTTCTAAGTACTTCAATTTCTAATTTAAAGTGTATTTTAGGATCAGGTTTAACTAATTCAATTTAAAAATACATAATGATGAATATAAATTTCTATTCCATTAAAAAAATATTTCTTTGCTAACTTTGTAAAATTTGTTTATGTTTTAGCATGGAAAGAGAAACATTTTCAGGTCACAGAGTAGCACCATCTGTAGAATGGTTTGGAAAGCCCTGCTCAGGAAATATTTGAAAACTTGCAGAAAAATTCTCTAACTGCACAGCAGAAAAAAAAAGAGGCCGCATATTTCATCATATATAACTACTACCAATATGTCTCTACATTTAGAAAATATTTAAGACTTTCTATTCCTAAGTGCCTATTTCCTGTTGAAGCTAACAGAACTATTTGCATACCTCTGATTAAATGTCTTCCTAAAGGCTTTGCCAAGTCAAAGTACATGAAGTAAAGGATAATGAGAGAAAGCTGTTGAATAACTTGACAGTTATCAAAAACCTCTCTGAATAAATTACATGAACACTTTTACCTGTTAACACCCTTTAGGCAAGAAAGTCTTTATTTAAAATAGTTCCTCCTCTGTAATGAATTTGACTAGTGATGATGATTGACAGCTCCTTTCCTTGCATTTTAGCCTTCCTCTGAAGTGGCAATACCCACTTACAAGGTCCTGATCAGTCTGACACCAAGCTAGTGGTGAGGAATAAGGAACACAGTCTCCCACCCATCAGCAGCCAAAGCAGTCAGGTAAAACTACACAAAAAAGATGCTTTGCAGTAACAAAAATCAGTAGGAATAAACTAGCTAGCTATACCTCAGTGATTCCAAGTAAGGCAAGGCACCTGTGTTAACTCCTTGCTAGTTTACTGGTCCAGGTGTGTGCAGTTAGTTTTCAGTAGTGGAAGAGCCAGCTGCTAGTTAGTGGTGGTGCTCTGCTCGTTTCACCGTGGAAACCTGTTGTAAATGGAAGACTGCCAAAGGTATCAAAATTTGCATACCACTGTGATGTAGAATTAAATTCATTATGGCTTGAATTAGGCAATTTCTGAAATGCGATACTGGGGTTACCAATAATATGTTATAGGTCACTGTCTTTTACACTTCAGACATTTAAAGTGTAATAGTGATTTTGAAATAGTCACGTGTCTATTAAATATAACACTTCCCACAGTATGTTTAATTTTCAGTTGCAATTCTCTACCTTAGCTGCTATTTAGTGAGTCTAAACTCTCCCTGCCCAAAGTACCTATACAGCCAGTCCCATTTCAGCAGAATTCCATTGATATGTTATACAAATATTGATTTTGGAAATATTATTGATGTTAGTCAGTTCTTCAGAATACTGCATTCACAACTGAGCATGTATGAAAAACTAACCATACAGTATCAGTGTGTGCTGTGAAATTAAGTCAATGATGAAATCTGTTTTCTCTTCACTGCTTCTAAGGCAAAAGGGAAAAAGCCATGGAAGAAGTACCATAGATGCACAGTTTGATAGGAAGTAACTCATCCCCATGTTCTTTAAGGAGTGATAGCCAAGCTGTCCCCCAGAGATTACCCTTTCATTGAGCTGTTTTAAGCCGCAGCTCAGAGCACATGCCGTCTTTTTACCCACCGCTCCCACCCTGACTTAGTGACCTGTAGAATTTTGCAACTATGTGTCCAAAAGCCACAAGCCCTCACCCTTCCCTTTGCCAAGGCAAAGCTGGAAAAAACATCACGGATTCTGGTGCATTCAGGCAGCATATGCTGGATGGAATAAATCAAAGTAGTTCCCTCTACATTCACATTGGCAGCACTCCCTTCCCATCTGAYGGGAAATGGCCATTACCTCAACTGTTACGCTGGTTTGAAGCAAGACTGGGATTACAGGAGCACTGATAACCCTAAGAGATGCTACAGGCTCGGCTTTTATCTGTTACCACAAATAAATGCAATTAAGGAACATCATCATGCAGAATAAGTCCTTCCTAAAGAAGGAATAAGTCCTTCCTAAATTCATTCTCTCACTTTCCTGCAGTCACTGCTTCTTTGGTGAAGAGCAGCTACTCACTGTACACGGCAACAAAACAAAGTGTCAGAGGAAAGGTGAATCCCTAGTGTATTTGACAAAAGAAAAAAGAATTTAATCTGAATCACATGCTCTCTGCTTAGCTTTACATACAGAAACAGAAATGAAACCAAGAATTCTGGATAAGTTTAGCCAGAGAACTTATGAATGTTACTATAAATAGGTTCAGGGTAGGAAAAGTTGGATCTGCAGTGCTCCAACATGCTCTCAGGACCACAATCATGATCTCTACCAAAAAAATCATTATCCCTACCAAGACCTGGGAGTAGAGCTCTGAGACAGGGTCTGTAGGGTGACTTTAGGCAGGCTGCCCACCTACAGCCTTGCACAGGACCTGGCACTCCACCAGAGCCGTGGCAGCTGCCCCAGCCTCCTGTTCTCTGTCTGTTGGCCACCGGCTGTGCTCCCACTTTCATGCCAGAACACAGAAGAACCTTCCAGTGTCTCCACAACAGAGTACATGGTCTCCACCTGGCCAAAGACTGTGCACCACTTACTGAAACCACAGTGATGAGAAAAAAGAAAAAAGGCAAAAAAGAGAAAAGGAAAAAAGAGATAAGAAATAAAAAAATGGAAACAGGTAAAGACATAAGAGAAAATAAAAAAGGGAAAACAAAAGGAAAAACAAGTCAAGGAAAAAAGAGAAGTGGATAGAAAAACAGAGGAAGGAAAAAAGAAAGGAAGCAAGAGAAATAGCAATAAAGAAAGGCCAACATCCTTTTAAATACAGAGAACGAGAGGTTAACTCTGGAGATCAGAAGGGGGGGACTAGAATGAAAAGGAAAAATTAAAAATTAAATGCAATTTATTTCTAGTAGCATATGCAAAACAAACACCATTTTTCATGCTGTTAAAAAGACAGATAAACCATCCCCAGTGGCTGCTGGAGAGAAAGAAGGGCAGCTGGACAACAGGGTCACTATAGCCAATAGCATTTTTGCTAGTTGATGAGAAAGCATTTCATACCCAAACATGTATGGTCAGCAGAAGAGAAGCATTAACTTATTGCCTGTCTGATTTTAAACTTTCATTTGAATGTGCTGAATTATTAATGTCATCCTAGTCACTAGCTAAACTTTTTTGGTTTTTAAGTCTCCATATAATGTTGTTACATAACCAAAAGCATTCAGGGCTCTGACGTGGCAGCCCTCCTAAGGGGGCTTACGAAAACAGGGTACCTCAAGTGCAAAATAAATTTTTACCACAGACAGTTACCATTCAGCACCAGCAGCACTACAGATCCATTCCTGTAGGAAGACAAACAGCATAGGCCCTGTGGTCCCTCGAGGCAAAAACAGTGCCCTGGGAAGTCTGAAAAGAGGGATGTGTGACACACACTGAGAGCAGTGGGGGATTCAGTCTCCTCACAGAGGACTGAGACGTAGATGGAGGCAGTTGCCTCTTCAGGAGAACCTTCCTTTGAAGCCATGGTCAAGGCTGTGCAGCAAAGCCAGGTCAAGGCTGTGTAACAGCCACCAGCCCCAGGGACAGGCAGCATGGCAGTGCCTGCAGCACGGCTCACTGTGCTGGAGGCATTGCAACTGCACCTTCCACTGCCAGCCTGTGCTGTGACTGTAATGCTTCCGTCTGATGCTGGAAGTAATCCCCGCTGATTTAGCAAAAGCCTTTCATGGAACCACTCTTGTAAATTTGGCCAAAGGGGCTGGAGAAGCCTGTGCAGAGTTAGAGGCTGATCAGACAGTTGCAATTCATGATCTTTATCCATTACAGAGTACAGTGAGGTCTTTGGTGAAGGGAGCGAAGACATATGTCTGGGAAGAGTGAAAGCTTAAGCTGTATTGAGAGGGTTACTGTTGCCATGTCAACACTAGGAAAAAAAAAATGTTTACCCTCAGCACTGCTTTTAAGGTTTGAAAGCATTTAGTGCTGAATAGGACTACCTTTTTATTTATTTATTTGTTTTACAGATTAGCACAAGACAAACCAAATATATAAATTTCATTCCAGATGAAAAAATAGTACATGCCTAGAGGGAAAGAATCAAATGAATGTGTTTACCTTAATTCTGCAGTTTGAAAAAGCAAACTAGAGAAGAATGATTAAAAGCCTGAAATGGGCTTTTAATTTTTAAAAATTCCCACATGAAATGGGAAGTGTGCCCTTTAAATACCAACTTCTAATTGCAGTGATGTAAATATGTAAATCTAATAATGCACATTTAAGGATTAAGTATATTATTAAAACTGCCTTGATTTAAACTGCACAATCAGTGCTTTTATTAAGACTGTTCATCAATTTTCGTTCTGGCATTTGTTAATAAGAACTGACAAAATACCACACCTACCATGACTAAAGCCATTGCTGCAGTGCTTCTAGAGTAGAGCTGGATGAATACCCTAGTGCACAGAACAATACTTCTTAGAGTCTTAAGTGCAAGATATAATCTCACTACATAGGATTTTCAAAAATTTTGTCTTTCTTTCTAAACTGGTGGGCACATCTCACCATTAATTACAGCCCACTGTCCCACTGCCCAAGCTGAGAGCCCCTGTGTGACCGTTGCCAAAAGCAGCGCTGGGGTTTTGCCTGCACTGCACTCAACATCCCCCAAGCACTAGGCACACAGGTCACCTGCACTCACTGCGCTCCTGGCTCACAGGACAGCTCTTCTGCCACCTCAAGCAGCTGCCTCATGCAGAGCTCACCACATGTGCTTCAGCTTCTGGAAAGGCAACTGGGCTTCAGTGGACAGAGCAGCTATTCCTCCAACCTAGTGCTGTTTGTCCCAAGGCCTAGTCCAGTTCCACTGCTCTGGACAGACTGTAACATGCTTGTCTAATTTATTCTTGGAATTTGACTTCAGCACCCAGTCACTCATCCTTACAGCCCCTTCTTCGTAAGATCAAACCACCCTTTAATTCTTACTATTCTCTTCTCTGAAGAAATTGATGCACAGAACAGTTCAGGCAGAGCAAAGAAGATACCCTATCATTTCAGACAATCAATGTCCATTATTTTGCCTTACAGAAAGAAGCCCAAAGTATCTGGATTAAAAATGTGCCTGTTACTTCTCATTCCCAACTACTGAAGTGCAAGAGATCTGTGCCAAGAAATGTGTCAACAAATTGTTTCTTCCTCAACATTGTGTCTCTCCACATTTAAAATTATTTGAAAACAAATGCTTTTCCTCGATTCTTTCTGTGACTTCTTTTCATTTTCCAGAACAAGATAAACTGAATTTCTGTAATGAGAGCACAACTTTCCCATGCATGCAGACCCAGACAGCCAGTATATTTTTGTAGACTACTGGCAGCATTGTAAGATTTTGCTGCTTAAAAGGAGCGCTGAGTATACTGAAGTGCATGGTAAAGCCCCAGCACAAGAGTTAGGAGATTGCATGAGAATTTGAGCTTTTACAAGAAATTACATGTGGAGAACCTATACCTGCCAGAAGAAACATACTCTAAAGTAACAAGGGAAATGGCAGGGAACATAAATGTGCTAGTTATTGTACATAAAATTTCAATTTGTAGGGTGTAGTACCATCAGCCAGGATTGGCTTTTGAATTGTCAACATTTTCTGTTCACCAATACTGAAAAAAGGTAAATTATTCAAACTGAAAAAATATCCCACAGGAGACCAAGACTAAGACATGTACTATAATGGGGGAATATAAGAGCAAGGTAAAAGCTGGATTGTGTTTATTTCATGTTTGGAAGGAAAAATCTGGTGCATCTTAATTCAATACAAAACCATTTTGCCTCTCTCAGAAGAAAAGGCTTAAGGGCAACCTTTCTGAAAGTTAAAAGAACGAAGATTTCACAGACTGTTAAATTTCATCTTCTGAACATCTTTTCCAGAACACTACACCAGTAGTACTGAAATCCTCAATTTGCTCTTTCACTGAATTAATTACTAGTCATATTTCAAGCATCTACACACAGTACTTTGAATCAAAGGTGCTCAATAGAGTTCCGCAATCATTTACATTAACAATTCATCTTTTGCAGTCACATTCAATTTTACAGAAAGGTACTCATTCTTACTCTGTTATTTAACTACCAGAGCTCACAAGGAAACAGAAGAGGAAGCCCTGAAATAAACCTTATTGTTTGTCACAGACATCTTTTGTGAAAAATCTTTTCTTGGGATTTTTCTCCCTTCTGAGAAGCTGCAGTTTCAGAAACAGAATGTAAACAATGGTTATCTGCTGCTGTGGAATGCAACAGGTGGATCCATGATTGGTCTCCTGTAGATGTTTGGATTTATTGACCAGTCATGGCAGAGCTGGCTCTCACTCTCTGTTTCAGCCAGCTCCCTTGTTATCATTCTTTCTTTCTATTCTATTCTTAGCTTAGCCTTCTGAGGAACTTTTCCTTTCCTATTCTTTTTAGTATAGTTATTGTTAAGAACAGTAAATCTGCCTGGTTTTTTTGTGAAGAGAAAAAGTTACAGAAACTTTACAGAAACTACTCAAACCTCTAGCTAGGCGTTTTCTGTTATGTTAATTACAAGTCGTTGTCGTTAATGGTTCTGTTTTGTCCCAGTAACAAC
>JACDOX010000694.1:76440-112894 GCA_014549065.1 Cardinalis cardinalis
ATTTCAGTTATAATGTAATATATATATCATAAAATAATAAATCAAGCCTTCTGATCATGGAGTCAACATTTTCGTCTCTCTCTCTCATCCTGACACCTGTGATCACGGTCACAATTGTTGACTATTTTTGACAGTTAATGCACAGATGCAGTTATCACACACATTTCTGAACTGGGGGGAAATGGTAGTAAGATCACGCACTAAAATTCTTGGTGTGGGGTTTTCTCTTCACACCACAGGAACACAGTGATTAAGAGAAATTGAGAAGAGACCAGAATCAGGACTGGAAACATGAAACACACAAAGTCTTAGTTTCTGCTAAGGGACAAAGTTCCACATAAAACTCAGGTTTTACTTCTCAAACTTGAGGAACTCTAGCACTCAGAAACCTGTGGGACAGCAACAGAAAAACACTATGTGCAATGTGCAAGCACAGTAATGAGACACAAATCCCTCCCCAGAAACTTGCACATCCTTTGCAGGGTTTCAGAGACTTTGGCTCAGAATTGGCTGTGGATAAAGGAGCAGAGCAATGCTTGTAAGATTCCATTTCACACTGGCTCCAGTTCTAAGGCAAGGACAGGAAAGCTTTGTTTATATCTCTGTATTATCTTGAAGTCTTTAGAAATTTCCTGGCAGAATGAACATGGGTATTTTCAAGTCTCCTCTCCTGATGTGGCTTCTACTCCCTTCCTGTGCCTATGCATGAGTGTCCATGCCAGGTGACCTGCTGCTAAAGAGGGTCATGATGTCTTGTTCCCATGGACACTAATAGCTACCGGGATAACAATACATGGGAGCAAAATGCCCTTAAAGATCCTCAGTTATACAGGAATGCCAAGGTTAAGGATTTTGTAAGGAGACCATTATTTGGAAGTTTTAGTACCCGATCCCCAACCACACTAGTTATTTCTGGTCTTTCTTAGTTCTTTCTGAACCAAGAAAGACTTGACTCTTTCTGGTCCTCCTCATAACCCAATCATTCAGGAAAAAAAGATTACTGGAAATTACAGATGTCAGGTCAGGAGTGGAAAATTATTCTGACTAGGCCAGAATGCCAGATAAGAAATAATATACTAGAGTTTACCAGCTGAAATACCTGAAGTAAGAAAATACGCCAACAGCACAGCTTATCTCACACTTTATTTTTAAAACACTGAATTCTCCAAATTCCTTCCTGAATCATAAGAGGGCAGAAACTACCACATAAATTACTGCAGCATCAAAGAAGCCAGTTCATATTGGTTGGACATTTCATTTTTGCATGCACATGAACTCACTGTTTGGCCCACTAAGTCTGCATCTTATACCTTCCAAAGATACATCGCTGCTGGAGGGCAGCCTTGGGTTTTGTTTGCTGCTATAGTCCTATTGCAAGATGGTCTATCTGAATCCAGGTGGTGGATGAGAACTTGCAGCTCTGCTCCCTGTTCCTGTTGGTGATACTCAGGCTTCTCTGAGACAAAGCTTGTCAGGAACAGAGATTTTGTTTGAAAAGGTGTGGACAGTTTGGACTGGGACAAAAACCAGGAATTTAGGATTGAAGTTAGATCTGAAACATTAACTGTACTTAGTGGTTCACAAGCAATCTTGATTTCAGAAAACACTGGTTGACTGGAGACAAATCTAGCACAGTTTTGCTCCAAACAGAACTGTCAGAGAGAATTGAGTGGAAAGTGTTTTAGGTGCTTCATGTAGCCCTTGCCCACAGTGGCTCCAGAAAAAGTGAAAAGTGTGTCCGTACTTGAGGGTTAGGCCAGCACTGTCACATAGCTCCTATTTCCTGCAGCTTCTCTTGCTTTTTTCCCTGACCTTCAGACTGGTGCACGGCCACCATGTTGACATAGTTCTAATTCAAATTTTTACCCAAACTGATTAGGATATTCTCAATTTACTGCCCGTGAACGCAGCTGAATTAAGACACCAGGGTAATAAATGGGCTACCATATTAACGGTGATGTATCTGCCTGTTTCACAGAGCCAACATCACACTAATTTTCATGTGGAAGTCATACTGTCACTATACTTCACTGCCATTAAGAACCAGTTAAACATTCATTAATAGGCATTTAAACTTACTAGGACATGTTTAGTGAAAAATTCACCCTTGGCAGTGTAGTAGTTTGCTTTCTAAATTTCACAGATCACTGAAAAACTATTTTTCTATCTGCACGGCCCATTGCTCCACCATTTTAATGTACAGTTCATTTGATAATCATGTATAGACAGACAGACAACTAATCTATTTCTTCCAACATTTTGTTTTAAATTTTAATGTGATCTCTTCCCTAGAGAATGAAAAATTTAGCAGGAGAGAAAAAAAACAAATGAAAGCATTTTCATGCTTAAAATAAATTGTTAATATTCAGAAGCTCACTGACATTCCAATAGCAGTAGTCATTTTCAAGCCCTCTCTTCAGGAGTGAAAACATAATGGAAAATTTAAGTCTGCTGTTCCCTGCTTCATGCTACTGTATCTCCTTATTTTAAAAAATCAGTGCAGGCTAGTAATAATTTCATTCTATGTGCAAAGATTATGAGTACCATAAAAGGTGAATTGCAAAGGTCTGGGGGGAAAAAAACAGAGAAGGTGACAAAGAAAAAAAAAATCAAACCCACCATAATTAGGAGACAGACATTTCAAACTGATATTTAAATTTTACACTGTCTCCCACCTTCTTTTTTCACATCACAGCCTCTTCACTCAGTTGAAACACACAGCCAAAACAAGTATGATTTTTTCTGTACCCTTACTGACCAGCCCAGGAGCAAAGGAGAGAAAGACAGGATTTTACTCAACAATCCAGAGCTCTTCTTTGTCCATTTTATCTTAGCTTTCTTTCCCCTTAGCTTTCATATGCAAGATATAAAATTAAACAGAATCATAAAACACTGAACAAAATCAGCTTCTTTTTGTCTTCTTGCAGACTCCTTTTTCCAGGCTCACTCACTCAAGACACAAATGTGGCATGTTGGTACCTCTAAGTCTAGTGCAGGGCTGACTAGAGGTGGATGAGTGTGACAGCAGCTCTCTGGTCACCGAGAGCAACAAACAACTTTCCCAAGCATCCTTCTAGGAAAGTCTGTGAGAGGATCAGAGAAAAGAATGAGAAACAATTCTTATCTTAACTTGCTGCACCTGGTGTTGTGAACATATGGAATGTGTTATGAAGATGTGTTTACCAAAAGGGTGGTTTCTTAATTAGCCAATGGTGATGGTGTTTTAATTAAAGGACCAATCAGGACCGCCTGTAGCAAATTAGGGTATAAAAAGCAATGAGTTTCTTAATAAAGGGAATTAGCCTTCTGTGAGTGTCTTGAGAGCCTGTGTCACATATTACCCAGTCCTGACCCATTGCACTAACAGATGAGCAGTTTCAAAAGCCAGGAGAAATGCCATTCTGCACCATGCCAAAGTGCTGCTAATCTCCATTACTTGCAAGCCCTTGTGCATCTCACAAACAGTCTGGGACACCAGGCTGATGCCCACAACAGATCATAGTACATCCTCAGTAAAGGCAGATTGTACCAACTCCACTGAGCACAGTGATATTTTCATTACAAACATTGATAACTAAAGACTTTTTAAAATCCTACTGGCCATCTGTCACTCTGTAAATGTAGCTATGGAAACACTAACCTGGACCTTGTGGGATTAGATAATGTTATTTCACCTCACAAGTTTTCATCATCAACTGAGACCAGACTCAGTGACCAATACCACTGCTGATGGGACCATCAGAGAGCTCCCAACAAATTTTTTGCAAGTGCTTTTATGAAAGAGCAATGTGTGCTCTTCAAATGTTGTATTCTCTGAAACTGCACCAGGTTCAACAAGAAACTTTAAAATAACTGAATTTCTAGTACAGACCTTTACTCATTTGCAACAAAAAAAATACTTACTACCAATGGAAAAGGCCACACCATTAAAAGGTGACTTGCATATTCACAGAGGTCACACCATGACCTCTTCAGTGTAGCATCTTTAATTTAGTGCTGCCTTTACTTCACATATAACACTAGCAAATTGAAGCCTCCACATTTTAAACAATTACTGATTTGTCTGATTTATGAATATGAAGAAAGCTAAGTAGTCAAAATGCTATTTGGGCTGACTGAATTTGGTCTTTAGCTGAAAATGCTTCTACCCAATACAGGCAAATTCTGCCCTCTAGAGCACTCTGTCCCTCGTGAGAAACCAATCTGCATCAACTGACTTGTACTCGGTATCCAGCAGAGAAAAGTGAATTTGTGTGATTGCTTTAGTTCTTTCTCAGATGAAAGTGACAGATTTTTCAGTTAGGAGTATTTGAGTCTTTGAGCTAGAAAAAAGTGTTCAGGTTCAATCACAAAAAATACCCAGCTGCATGAGAAAGGGCATGGGCAAAATCCAGTGCAGGAATCCAAACATGTTGCTTTAGTACCACTGGAGCCAGCTCTGCAGAAGAACAAAAGGAACTTCCTCTCTGAGACTCATCAAAGCTGCCATCTCCTCTCCAGCAGCCAAATGTGTGCAAAAAAGGCAAAAAAACTCCCAAATATACAAAACTTATATACATTCCCAGCTGAACACCGCTGACATTGTCTCAGTGACAGCACTTGCTGCACTGCACACCCGTGCAATGGCTCAGGTTGTTATACTGACAGCATATATCAGTGGCACTCAATCCCATACGGAGCTGCTGGCATTTCCGTGGCTCTCTGACAGAATGGCCCTGCACCCAAGTAAATCTGGCAGAGCATACAAGAAGGGAGGGACAGACAGAGTAATAAAGGTATCCTTCCTATGTCGTTACCCCACTGCACCATCCTTCATCAGAGCAGCAAATTCAGTTATGTCCACATGCTATGAGTAACTCAAGGGGAGCAACTGCATAAAGAGAACCTTTCACCCTTTTCATCATATACTTAGTGATACACAATGTACCTGCTTGGCTAAAGGCACAGTCTGACCCAAGAATGTACCACGGGAGACAGGAGCACACAGATGAAACTCATTGTCTAAGTTCCTGTTGTCTTTGGGGTGGTTTCAGATACCCTTTGAGGATTCTAAGTGGAATACTTAACCAAAAAGTATAGGGCATGAAGTACTTCACAAAAATGGCAAGCCAGATTCTCAGGTCACTTCAGAAAACTGTATTAGATCTGCCAACAGGAACCTCCTGGCCATGGTTCAAGTCACCTGGATGCTGGTACTTTCTGCACTGGTCCACTCCTACACTTTTCTACACCTCTCAAGAAATGCCACTGAAAAATATATCATGAATGTGGTGAAAGAAGGGTTTTCTTCAAGTGATTCATATTAACCAGTCTTAGAATTTCCACACCTCACCAGAAAAGCTATGGAAAATCTTGGATATGGAGAAAGAGTGAAATCTTAAGCCTCATTCTGGGATAGCCCATATAGTAGAAGCAGGAACCAGAGTGCTGCCAAAGGTAGCTTTCCTTCTTTCTCTGCTTGGATTCTGCTCTTTACCCTCACTGGCAGCGCTGGGAACTAAGCTACAAACTGGTGTGGAAGGGAGCAATRGTTTGGGGCTTCCTTACAGAGAGAGCCTGCATTTCATCGTGATGTGCCAGAATGAGGAAAGAGCAAGTATTTGGCAGAAGGTGAAAGGTATTTGTGGTAAATGACAGTGAGGGTTCAGGGCTGGGCAGACAGATGGAGGTTTGCATCAGTGAGAATAGGCAAAAAATGAGAGCATCTTAGTGGCATATTTAATATCTGTAAGCTTGTTCTAGTGAACAACCTGAGCAGCTGCATTCATTTCATGCACAGACATCTCCAAGGATCCTCTCATATATGGAAATAACTGAAATCACAGATGAAATACATCTGTCTCCCTCATGCATTGTAAGAGCCTTTTCACTAGGAGCAGCTACTCAGTGCAGCAAAGTCAGAGAAAAAATAAGAAACAACACAGAGAAAAAATGCTCAGTTGTGTTCCTCTGAGGCTCTGTGAAACCATAACTAATTACTACTATTTAGAGAGAAAATGTAATTAAATCCCTTGGGAGTGGACACAGCTCTGATCTGATGGGAAGAGGGCTATGCAGCCACACCAAAGTGTGGTATGTGAAAATATATGTTCACAGACCAGCTGTTACATATTTTCTCTATCCACTTCTCATTTGTTGGGTGAACATACTCCTGAAACTTGCCACAAATGTCATCATCACTTTCTGTTAATCCTCTCAAAGGTGTGAGGATCTCCTAATGACCAAAGGCATAAAAAATCTCACTTGTATTTTGTGTTCAGTGGACAGCAGGACCGAAGGTTTCCCCCTTCCTGCCACCAGGAACCAGGTGAGGGGAGGCAGCACATCCCACATAGGCAGCATCTCCTGCTCCAATGTGCTTGCACACCCCAGCTGTCAAAAACCAGACAGCACAGAGTGCCAGACAATACAGATGCAGCCCACCTGCCTTTTTACTATACTTGCACAGATAGAAATATTAGCTTTTCTAGTTTTTATCCTTGTAACAATTTTTTCCTGCCTGTCTTGGGAGCTGGAAGATTTCAACTGCATTAATATGCTTCAGTCCTCAGTCCCATCAGAAAATGTTTGTTCCTTGGACAGAATGTGAATCATTGTAATGTACTAAGTTAGCTTCCACTCCTACATACTAATGTGAGAATCAATGCATAAAGTACCAACAATCTGAAATGAAAACTTAATTTATGTTCGGACAAAAAGAGAATAACATATACAAAAAGTATTTGCCTTCCTTATACTGTTTCTGCAATACTTTGAGCTTTGTTGATGCCATTTCATGACATTTCCCTTGCTGCTGGAAAGGCCACCTTGAAAGTAACAATGATGCTGGACTTTGAAGATCTGAACCATAAGACAATGTCAGGAAAAAAAGACATACTAAGTTTATCTAATCCTTCTACTTCCCATCCTACTTGGATTGCAAATCAGACATTTAGCAGCAGAGGATGACAATTCTGCAGAGCTAAATGTGCATTCAGTTTTATGGTTTACTCACTAAGACCTAATCTTCCTTAATGTTTGGATTGTTTGTTTTCCTTTTTTGCCTCTTGACTAACTTGAATGTCTAAGAACATTTCCATACTAATTAAGAATAACTGTATGGCATTTTCAAAAATGCTCGTAAGTTGAACTGGTAAAATAGCTGAGTGATGAAACCTGAGAACATTCTCACTGGATAAGTTCAGATGAACTATCACTTCTATTTTAGTTGCTGAACATTTTATATGCTCTTGCACTAATTAAAGGATTAAAAAATTACTAGATCTAGATGAAACTGGTTAAATTTGATGGCTGATTTTTCCTGAACATTTTCAATGACTTGTCATTGGCATTAGCAAGGAATTTCAGGAATCAGCACCAAAAAATGTACTTCTAACATACAATTTTTCCARGAAAATTTTCTATTGAAGTATGAGTTGTTTTTTGAAACTGGCTTTCCAGAGCAGCTGTTATGATTTCTCACACATACTAACTAATTAGAAGACTGTGTCCAGAAGGTCAGGGACAGACTTGGAAGGTAGAAAATCTCTTTGATTTTCAACACTACTCTGTTACTATTTATCCTCTACTGTGAAAAATAGCATTTTATTTGAGAACCTGGAGTTGTGAGGCAGGCACAATCACCTTCCATGCCCCCTACTAGTGTCTGCTGCCACCAAGTTAATAACAGTAACAAAACAGTGATAAGCCAACAGAAAGCCACATCCTCAAGGAAAATTAATTTAAATTATTCTTCTTTATTCATCTGAGCGCATATCACACTCAAGGGAACACAGTGAGTGAGATATATGCCAATTCGGAAGTTTGAGGAGTTCAACTGGGTAGCAATATTAACAAATATGCTAAATGTAAATTCTGAAATATTATTTTCAATGGCATAGTTTTTCCTGATTTCAAAGYATGAAACCTAAAATTTCAGCAGGAATACTTCTCAAGCTATATCTTCTGTATGAAATAACAATGGAAAACAGATGGCATGATGCCCAGTTTAATGAAATTTGGACTAAGTCTGAAAACAGATTTCTTCCAACACTGACTCTCATATGCAAATCTAGAGTAAAGGATCTCAGTAACTTTCCCAGGTGACATAGAGTTCAAACTCAGTCATTCCATTCACTTTATTAAAGTGATATTTCACCTAATTATGCATGGATGACTTACAATGGAGGAATCATGAGCTCTGCTTCAGCGCTATGGACACAGAGTTTGTGGAAAACTAATAGTGGTAGAAGTTGACTGGAAGGGGATCTTTCAAAATGAATGTCATTCTGCATTTATGGTAGGCTATAACATTACTTCCACTGTTGCTGAAGTTGCAGATGCCTTCTTATCAAAAATCCATATTTTATGTAATATTTGTAATTTTAAAAAATTTTCTCTGAGACACAGAATATTAACTTGCCAGCTATGTTCTGCCCCTATTTCACACATCTACAGTATAAACACAGGTTTAACTCATAAAAAGAAATTGGCTTGGTTAGTAGCTTTGAAATATTTGTCAACATTAAGAAAACATATCTGGCCATTTCTTGTGGTAAGAAAAGCCTGAAAGTATGGAAAATTTAGACATTTGAGACACTTTGTAATGAACCATTTGCTCAAAAGACAAATGTCAGAACACAACAAAGCCAAAAGCTACCGCCTGCTCACTGGCATTTTAAGAAGCCTTAAATTTTGAAGGCACCAACATCCACTATCTTTTTCTCCCACCATCCAGGGAAGGCAGAAGAAAAGCTTCCAATCAGGTCAACAATCCCTCGAACCCAGACCTCATCCCTAAGCGACTTAGTCTAACCACCAGCTTTCCAAAAATGGAAGAAGGAAAGAAGATAGCACAAAGGAAGTGCCAAAGCCTCCAGTGGTATACAAATCTTCTTGGCTTTTCATCTGATGCAGCTGGAGTAAACAGAAGGAAAGGCTAACGAATATCAGTCCATACAGCAACAATGCCACTACCCACACTTTCCCTGTACTTCTCTATCTCTCCATGTCTTCCAGTGAAGGAAGACCAGGTCTGGGATGTAGCCCCTCGGTAGGATGAACAGTGGAGGTACTTGTTGCTTTTGTAGTATTTGCCAATTTACCAGTTTCATAAGATGTAACAAGAAGAGCACATGATTAGTCATCAATTTATTAGCAGGGGAAGTGAGCTGCCTGCAGAAAAAACTGGACAAAGAAAGGAAATTCAGGTCCTATTTACCAACCTTTGATCTCATACTCCATGTAAGACCTAAAAATTCAGGGAATACATAACAGTCTAATTATCAACTCTAAAGCTGATAAAGCTGTACCTTTTTGCTAGAAAGGAATTCAGAGCCATTGACTTAAAAAGACACCCAGCTACATGAACAAGAAGATTTCTTTCAGAAAGCTCTATTGCCTTTGAGCAAACTATTTTTTCAACAGAAACTTACGTAGGGGAAGGTGCAGGGGAAGGTGGAGCTGCATTCATTTTCATGTAACCTTGAGGGGAGCAGCTTCAGAACCTCAGCCAACCTAGGAGAGTTTTTCCAAACCAAAGTCAGACACTCCATCCTTACTAAGGGGAGGACTTCACAAAAGGAAGAGAAAGTGGGGGGAGGTGTTGACTTCAAGGGATTGCACAAGAGCTCAAAGAGAGATTCAGATGAAGGACTGTGCACTTTCCCACAGACCTAAATCTTTTCTGGACTCTGTGAGGGGAAAAAAGTGAATGTGAAGAAAAAAGAGAAACCAAAAAATCTTTGCCAAGTTTCCATTTCAGTGTTTGACATCACATGTTTTATGAAACAAAAGCAGAGCTTATGCGAGCTGGTGGTGAATTGATCTAAGATGCTGTTCCTTGAGCCAAATTCTAAGTCACAGAATCATAGAATATCCTGAGCTGGATGGCACCGAGAAGGATCATCGAAGTCCAGCTCCTGGCCCAACTTTCACAGCTGAAAGGGAGCCACATGCAGGACCTAACACAGGGACTGGCTACATGACCAGTCCCTACCCATTTAAGTGGTACTTAGCAGAGCAAGGTACCAGTGGTAGAACCTTCTTGCAACAGGCCAGACTGCAAAACTGATTCACATTTTGACACTAAAATACAGCTTATCTATTCTGTGACTGCAGTGGATAACCCAGGCAGCATTTCACTTCCACTGCTGTGGTAACAGTAACATAATAGAAATTCATTCTGAACACAATCCTTTCTGCAGGAATACAAAGATACCTAAATTACACGGTGGTACTGTATTTGGATTCTAACTATCCTAAATTATATTTTTAGGTCTAATTCATGTCCTGTTCATGTAAAATGAGAACACAGTCTTTTGAAGGCACTGTAATTATATCTGGTCAAACTGCTACAACAAGAAAATCAAGCCACTATGAGTACAGGCTGGAGCCTGGGTAGACACTCAGCAAGCACAGACCAGAACAGATTCACATCCCAGCTGTATTTACAAAACAGCAGAGATGATATTGTTAAATTCAAGTGAAGCCAATTCAGAATAGTTAGGAGGTCATATGCTATGCTAGTGCCATTGTCTAGGGGATAAAACTGTAACTGTAAAATTTATTTTTCTAATTCCAAATTGTTAGGGTAAGATTGGAAGAACAGAATAAACATCAATATACTATCATGCAAACCATGTATGACATTCTGTAACTGCTGTTATGCTAACAAACTAATGGTATATGTATTCCAGGAAAGAAAACACTACATGAATTGTACTATGGCATAATGAAAAATAAAGAGAGTCAGGGACATTACTGAAAAGTATTAAAGCTTCCTTCCAAGTACAAATCTATGGACCTACAAATCTTTCACGTTAGAATAGAGTCTAGATGTGATTCTTCTCTTCCTGAAAACCACATCACACACCAGGAATTAGGTAACAGTTACACCTGTCTCACATGAAAGAGAAGTCAGAGTTTGGACACTTAAATGAATGCTGTGAGATTCTCTGATCCTCTCAAAGAGTTCATTTGAAGCCTTCAGAGAACACCCCCCCCCACCATGTCATGCTATGTGTGGGTGAAATTGTTCAGTCTTACTGCGTGAGTCCCTGTGCATCCTGGCCCAAAAAGGACACTTCAGAGGCTTCCATCTTAGTGAACTGCTTTTAAAGTACTCCCATAAGAAAACTTTTAGTGATTTTAGTGGTTACACTTGGGTAGGTTTTTTAAACAGGAAAAAATGAGTGCTTTTTCTCTATGTTTTGATAAAGAAAGAAAATACCCTTTTTTTCTCTTCAACTACTCAGAATTAGCTTGGTCAGGCCACAGGGATTAAAATAGACAGATACTAGAAAGATGCTTTTTAGGCAAAGCCAAATAATGAACAAGCAAAAAATAAAGTGTCACATTCAAGGCTGAGATTTATTTAAAAATGAAGACTTCTCTTTTAACAGTTCAGTTTCTAAAGCCAAAAGGCACAAATTTCACCACTACAAATAGTAAAGGAGAGGGAGAAGGAGGGCTGTCTGAGCCTCCAAAGGATCCTGCCTGCCCAAATTCCTGTTTGTTTGGGACACCACCAGTACCTTGTATGCTCCAGCAAGCCAGGGAAAGTGGCAGGAGACAGGCTTCAAATAAATACGACTCTGTAGACCAAGCTTTCTGCATGGAAGAGAGCTGTCCATGGATATTCTGATAAAGGAAGCCTTCAGATTTAAAAATACCTATAGAAGGCACAAACAGACTCAAAAGAGAACAAAACTGATTAGCAATTTTTGTATTTGATTTCAAACCCTTCCTTTAAACTGGAAGTGATATTTTGTCAGAAAGCCAGGTTTGCAATTTCTTTTATTTCATTTTTGTGACAAAACCCAGCAGCACGTCTTTTGCAGTTCTCCCTTATTTATTAATTCCATGAATTAAAGATTTTTCTGGTGACTAACTCACCCTGACTTTTTGGCACCAATCCTGCCCTTTTTATTCCTTTAGGGAATTGATTTCCTTGAAAATTTAAATGGCAGACCTGAAGTACACTTTAATGATGGCATTCTACATAAGTGATACCATTCTTTCTTGAGCTTTCTTCACAGCTGATTTACCTGCCTCAAGAAAAAAAATAAAACAGTGCTTCAATTAAGGAATTTAAATTATTCATAAAGGGAAAAAATTCCACGTCTCAGTCAAATGTCTGCCCATTTCCTTGGACGATGCACATAGGCACAATAAAACAATACTATTTTTTAAACCAGTTAGCACTGAAGATGAGAAGAATCACTAGTCACACCAAACCTGGAGTAAGCACAATAAGAGTATTTACAGAACTTGGACAAAAGGTACTTGCTTAGCTTGAAACAATAGAAATTCACTTTGTATCACCCTAAGACAGAAAGAGACGTCTTTCCATAGATCTCAGCACTCAAAGTTACTTTAATCACATCAAACTTTGTTTCTCATTTTAGCAATGTAACTATGCCAAATACCCCATGACAACATGAAGAAATCATGTCCCCAGTGAAGCCAATGACAAGCCACACATTCAAGAGATCCAAGATCTCAGCCCTGATTTATTATTCTAAATTGGATAATCAACTTTTCACATATTATTACTCCATTACAATGCAGAATTTAATTCAAACACCTATAGAGAGCAGCCAGTGCTCTTCAGATCAATACACAACCCTACAACAGACAATTGTGGAGCAACCTGACCATGTGAAAGTTCTTTAAAATCCAACTTTCATCAGCATTAAGCTCTAGAATGAGTTATTATCTATTCTCAAAAGTCACAGGAACTGATGCCAGAAAACTCAAGCATAAAACATTTTTCTGTGCAATAAAATTTATCACCTTCATTCTCAACTGAAAATCAATGGACTCTCAGAGTCTTGTTTAAGAACACATTCCCTCCATGCTGGGTGAGAAAAAGACCACAGAGCTCCTGCCTGAGCAAATGAAGAGAACAGTCAAACTTTAATCCCAGAGCTGCTGGCACTCCCTTTTGAACTCACTGCCAGGGGAGATTTCTGCAGCTGCTTCATAATTGCTCTAAGCAGCACGTCAGCTCAGCCATCTCCTACTTTCCAAATAGTGGGGTTAGCTCTGGACCAGGTGCACATTGATGGAGTAGGGAGAGAGACCAAAGGACAAGGAGTGAGAGTTCTGGCAGTAAGTTTTCATCCAGGTATTATGTATCTTTTGCACACTGACGCTTTAAATTTGTGCATCACATAAAATCAGAGGAGGAAAATAAAGTAAAATGCAAAGTCCATAAACTAATCTGTGTCCTAAAGTAAATGATACAGTCACTAAAGAAAGAAGTCAAACTAAAAAGAGGAAAACACACTGTAACAATGGCCACTGGACTGAAATGGAGACGTAACTTTTCACAAGACATCCTACGAGAGATGCAAGCAAGCTCTCAGCTTCCAATTGTGTCTTTTGAACTTTATTTCTTTTATATTACCAGTTCAGAGAGAGCACTGAAGCAATCTTAAACATGATTCTGTGCAGTAACATAATTAAAGGATGCTGTGTGTGCATACTGCAGAAACCAAAGCCAAAAAAAGACCTTTTAGCCTTCAGCCTTGACATGTTCCATTTACACTTGGCATCACAAAATAATGAATGTGTGTGTGTTAACAGCAATAGAAATGAGAGATGTCATTCCCTATAACCTCTGCTGGTGCATGGTAGAAGGCTTAGGTGAGATAATGGTTAATGCAGCACTTGTTTTAGACAACAGCGACACCAGTCCAGCTTCTCTTCAAAAGTACTCAATGATCTGCAGAATGCCACATTCCTTCAATAATAGTTCCTCCATTAATGTATCTCTTGTCACACTCAAGAGCCTTCCAAAACAGCACATGAGAAGAGCACAGATAACCCCAAGATCATGGGACACCAAGAAACATGGCCAAGAAAAGAACAAGTTACACTATTTCAGACTTCTTTGCATAGAATCATTTATGTTGGAAAGGAGATTATTGAGTCCAACTGTAATCTACCACTAAACCACATCCCTAAGCATCCCATTTACACGTCATTTAAATTCCTCCAGGGATGGTGACTCCACTGCTTTCCTGGGCAGCCCACTCCAATGCTTGACAACCTTTGTGGTGAAGAAATTTTTCCTAATATCAAATCTAAATTTCCACTGGTGCTGTTCTTGTGACCTCAATTTCTTTGTATCTTAAAGCCAGAATATCCTATACATACAGAAAGCAGGAGCAAGAGATTGATTTTCACAAGTAGTGAAATTCAGGATTTGATGGTTACAATCAGTTTGAGGCTCACTTTCACTAATCTAATGACATTTGTGACTCTTGACAGGAGGTTGCCACAGCCCTTTCACAGGAAGATCTAGTCACTTTTGACTTCAGGTGTACTTTTGCACTGCTACAGAATGCAGATCTAACACCATCAGCTGTGAAGTGGGTATTTTAAGTAGGGTGCCATACTAAGCACCCTACTTGCACTAAGCTAAGTGAAAGATACGGCACCACATTTGTCACATCCCGTTTCTACACATGCTACAACAGGAATCTTTGTAACTAGGATGAAGACCAAAATCAAGTTAATTTGAGATAAATATTAATTGAGAGCACAACTAATAGGGTTTCATAGGGATTAAGTCAGGAAATTAGAAAACAGTGCATGAAAGAATATATTATTAACTAATGCATTTCGCTCAGTCTATGAATAATATAAACTGAAATTGATAAACAAAACGCTAGGTACCACCAGCATTATGAAAAACAATAAAGTAATTGTAAACTGTACAATCATTTTGTTAATGATGGTAGACATTCTCAACTCAATGCTTTAATTTTAATTTACCTATTCTGTAATATGTAGGTGGAAAAATACAATTAAATTACACCTCACAAACACTCCTAGAAGATGATGCGTCAGCATAATTTAAAGGATCAGAATTGAAAATTAGCATTTAGTTTTCTATTAGCAGAGTTTTGATGGCTTTAGATGAGTAAATGTCAGACACTGCAAGAGCATATACTAGTTACCATAGATATCCCTACTGGGCCCAGTCATCAAATTGCTCCCTATAACATGGATTAACCTCTGCTGCCATGCTTCTAATGGTGCATGCCAGAAGTGGGTGAAAGCATGAAACCCCATATCAATTAATCCTACATCAGGAGTCATTTTTCCTCCAGAGATTAACTGATGCGTAACAAGACAACGAAAAATGAAGTCCTCCAATGTAATGTAAATTCAAAAAAAGCTTCTAATAATCTCTCTATCACCTGTAATTAAAAATTATTAAATATTTGCAGTCTTTATTCACCTGTTCTCATTCCTGCAGATATATGGTCAGGCGACTTTCAATGGGCCCACAGGGCAAATTTTGAACAGTAAGTGTGAAAGAAATGAGTAAGTGCTAATGGATTTTCAGAACCATTTCAAGCTTATTTACTCTGTGGCTGCAGCGGATAACACAGTTATCCGCTGCAGTCACAGAAAAGATAAGCAGTCTTGTTGGAGTTACATCCAACAAGATTTTGATAAAACTCACTTAGAACCTATCTGGAGTGTTAACTTCTTAAATTTATAAAAAGACCCATGACAACAAATTTTATATGATACCTGTGATATAGTTAGCACATGTGTAAATTCCAGTGGAACCTACAAGAATCAAACTATGTATTACTGATTAATTACAAAAGCCAGTGAACTATGAGCCCAAAGCCAAGATGGAAAGGTATCACATGAAAAAGGCTTGTATATTTCTTCACTCAACCATGGTATTTTAGGCACAACCAACAGAAGATGAGACAGTAGTGATTAAAAGACTTCCATCCTGCCATGGCAAATTGATTTTAGGGGTTCAATTTCCATTTCCATGGTGAAAATACACTTTTGCAATTTATCAATGATTCCATAATTGAACTCAAAGTAGCTGTTTCATAATCATAGGTTCTGACTCAAAGCAATGACAAAGCCATCAGCTGCATCATTTCTGGCATTCACCACCTCCTCCGTTTGAAATGTTTTCTGTAAGGTCCAGGCCTCTTCCTAAGCATTTATTTTGCTGCAACTGAAAGGAAATATACAATAGTGTTTTAAGGGAAGATTATCAGTTTAAAGTGTTTGTCTTTAAAACAAAAACTTAAGACCAAAAAACCTATTGGATTATTAGGAAACTTCTGACTAACAAAAAAATGTACCCCTTAACTAAGTCCAAGACAGCATCAGCTTCAGGTGTGAGCTCAGACTGCAGCAGGAGCTATTCCTGCCTCTTAGTCCCTCTCTCATGTTTTTTATTAGCAACATCATAAAACTTTGCCTTCAGCCTATGGTGCCTAGGTCTCTATTATCCTTACCTTATTTAGTCACTGGAGCCACTTCAGAAACACTGCACTTGTCTGGATAGGGACTGAAGTGATGTAAGGAAAAAGGGGTCAAGATGGGATTATATAAGAAAAGTATATCGTAAAGCAATTATTAAGTATTTTCACAACTCTTTTATGCTGCTCTGGCAGCCTCAAGCAGCTCCTGACATCTTTAAAGTTACTCTATGCTATTAGGCCATTGAAAAGGAATCTCTAACAGACATCATTAGTTGAGATCAACCATTTTCCTAGTTCCTCCAAATAAGCATGATGATAACTGTATTCCTTATTACAGCACTTCAGCGGGAAATTAAGTAGTAACCACAGCACACCTAAACTGTAACACTTGTAACTGTCACACTTGTAACTCCCACTTCCAAAAAAAGGGCAAACATCTTGATCTATCTACAAAGGAAAAGGAGCTTCAGTTCTGCAAACATTTTCAAAGACCACCTACCTGTCCTGTCACGCAGTGTCCAGTGGCAGCACAAGCCAGTCTTGAGAACTGAGCAATAGCAGAAAGTCAAAGCACTCAGAAACTACAAGTGGCTCTATAGATCTTTGTGATATAAACTTTTCCAATATCCACAAGGGAAGAAAAGAAAATTAAAATGCAAAAAATAGCAAAGAGAGAAGTAGTGGGGTCAAGACAACACCAGAAGGCTCAGGGAAGCTCTAAGAAGCATCAGAGAGGCAGTAAGAGATCACTTCTCGGCACTTGGTGTGTGCACTACAGGATTTAAATAGCACAAGACTCTTTATGGGATCTCTGCACTCATCTCCTCTATGACGTGGGTTAACAGTGTTCTGAAAAACATACTGTACCACCATGGTAGCAGGGCCAGGGTGCCCTCTGCAACAGTCTTTTCAGAGGCAGCAGTAAAACACATATTCATGTTTTGTTCAGAAGAGCACCTGCAATATGCTTTGGCAGTATTTCAGAGCAACAAAAACTACAAAGTTCTCCTTTTTCACTCCTAAGAAACCAGATATAAGCACCACATAAGGGTCTTGCCAGTTTTCTTGGACACTTGGAGGAATAAAGAAATGGTACATTGCCTCTTGTTGCACAAACACTAGTCAGTTTTTGACAGAGCTTCTAGCTCTCTAAGGAAGAAGAGGCTTTATCATCTGAAGCATGAGAAGGATGTCAGGATTCTGCTCATGACTAATGATTTCATGCTTCAGCACTACACCTTGAGTTAAATAACTTCAGAAAATTAACTGAAGGATCACCCAAGCAAGGAGAGAGTGAAAAGCTTCAGGACTGCATCCTGCACTTCTAGATAGACATCAATATCTGCCTCAATATCTCCCTTCAGCTTGTAGCCTCCGGTAACGTGAGGTGTGGACATGGGGGGAGGGAGGGAAGGAAGGAAAAAAATTAAGGGGAAAGAAAGGAAAGAGAACCACCTGAAAAGAGAGATAAGTAACTGGGGAAATTACAAATTTGTCTTGTGCAGTAGAAGTTCAGTATATAGAACTGATTGAAGCTTTCAATATGAGGGAACAAGGGTCTCATTTCAGCTGCTGATCAGTTTAGATTCACAGCCACAATAGAAAAGGCTATGTTCCATGGCTTCACCTCCTGATTATTAAGAACAGTTTCTACTTATGAGTCTTTGTTTCCTTAAGATAGATTCATACTTAGTGATTTCTCACCTAATGAGCACAGTTCAGACAAAATTCACAATCAGAGCTCATAATAGCTTTCATATATTAGTAGACTTTCATGTCAACAATCCCCATAACTCACAAAACATAACCAATCCAGGAAAACTTTTCAAAAGCATATGGCCTCAAAAACAAGTCAAACAGAAGAAAACTCCCAACTAAAAAAAAGAACAGGAAAGTTTGATGAAAGATCTATAGTTACAAGCACACATAGTTTACAAGACTAGAAAGAAAGAACAGCAAGCATTGGTATTGCCAGAACTGCAGCTTATCTGTAACTATCCTAACTCACCGAAAAGCCAAGAGTTGCCCATCTCTGATCCCTGGATACCATCAACAGCTTACACTGCAGCATAGCATTACCAAAGACTGCCTGTGTCAGGATAGCTGTCTCCTATTTATCTTCTCTGCCATCATGAACTTGTTCGTGCAGACCCCAAGAGAAAATCTGACAGAGAAACTGAAGCAGAATTGAAACAGCCAGAAGAATATATTTTACCCCTTTCTTGTGGACAAAAGCAGGCAGTGAATAACTGCTGAATTTTTAGGTAATAAAGGGAAGTTTTGTGTGGAGCCTCCTTCATTCAAAAAAACTAAGTATTAGTTTCAGTTGCTCTTAAGCAAGAATGCAAAATGTGCAAACGCAAAATCTGTGTAGTAAGAATCTATGCTGAAAAGTGCCAAAATGGGCAATATAGTATTTTTCTCAAACTCCATATGCCCAGCCTATTGTATCAGATCCTCATCTGATTTAAACTGAAGCATTGGTGACACAGACATTAAGAGCAGCAGCAATACACATCTTCCCACATGCTCTTTTCCCAACACATATGGCTTGCTCACTTACATGGAGAAGCAGGAAAAAGGCTGCAGGCATGTGGTTTTGCCAACAGTTAATTATTGAAAGGAGAAATTCTGCTCTTTGGATTGCAGAAATCACAATTGCTCTTGATGCTGGAACCAACACAGACATTCTCTCTGTAGCCATGAAGGAAGCAAAACTAAGTTCTCCTGTACATGGAGAACTCTCCTCGTGGCAGTAAATGAACACCATCACTATGATACTGCCAGTCACTAAAGCTAAAAAGCTGGCCACTGGGCCTGACAAAATTTTTACAGCTCTCTGATCACTGTATGCATGCCTCAGTTGCTTCCTTTTGCTTTGTACTGTTTATAAGGGTCAATGGTGGACTAAATGCTTTGCTTGAGCTCGGAGCTTAGTGCATGTAGGGTGTGTGATAAACCATAAACCATGGGAATGTATGGTGGCCCTTCATGATTAGGAAACATCTTATGGTCTGCTATGATCAGTCAACCCACACTCCTTCCCCTTCTCTTCTGAAAAAAGGAACAAAGGACACACGCAAAGCACATGTTGCTTCTGAGGATGAAAACAAGAGGATTGATTTCAGTTGCAAAAATGCTACATTGTGGTCTCTTCTCTCGGGGCATGGGCAAAGAGTCCTGAACACTGACCGAAGACACACACCTCTTTTATCATCAAATAGCCAATATGTGCTGCCCTATTTATAGAGAAAAAATACTCATCTACTGTAGGTTCCCTTTTGTGACCCCTGATTCTCCTTAAGGGTAAGGGAAACTCACTCACAGTTGATTTAGCTCTTTCTGGTGAAGCTCTGAGAACAGATTATGGTGAAACAGCAGAACAGCCAGCAGGACTATTAAAAAAATGTCCTGACAGCAGAAGAGGGTAATTCACCTTCCAGCAAAAGCCACACAAGGCCACATCTGTGGGTCTTATTTAAAGAGACTTTAGGAGTGGAACTCTGATCAAGAAGTTGATCAAGAAAAAATTTAACATCCCTCCTCATCTTTGCACTCAGACTACATCTAAGTATTGCAAGTTCTTCCTGTACAACACCTCTTAAAATATCAACTTGCAAGATCATGTAGTCCCAATCTCCGACCAAGCTCTCATCCAACATTCAGCAGCATACTGGAGACATCCCCTTCCTTGTCTGATACATGCAAAGCCTTGTCCTCACCTATCATTGACTCCCATGGCACTGTTTTTCTACTTGTTCCCACTTCTCTAGCAAAGACATATGTTGCTTGTTTTCACTGTCAAGGTCTTGGTAAATCTATCCTTTCCCTTGCCATCAACTCTTACACAAACATCCCAGATGTTTGTGTAACCAGCTCTTCAAACCCTCTTCAGCAGCTTGGGGGCACAGCAGGGCCAGGAAGTGAACACCCTGCTGAGACAGGCCAAAGCTAGGACACTTCCACAACCACAGCACTGATGATATCAGCTGCTTCTAATTCCCCAAAAGGTCATTAGGTGATGACTTGCAAATAGAGTAAGAAAATATCAGGTCTGTCATTGCCCTGACAACTCTCCAGTTGTATTCCACTTGGGCTGTTCCTCCCCAAGGCAGGGTTCTTGCCATGCAGGACCACTAATAAAATCTCTTCTGCTCTGTCTGTAACACACCCATCATAAATTCGTCTGATATTCCTCCCTGGGTAACATATTAATTGCCATGGCATTCTTCCATAATTGACCTTATTTCTTTGAATTTGCAGCAATAGACCATAGAGCAAATTCAGGTGTCACTTCACTGTAGCATACAGAGCATTTACAAATATGCAGCTGTTAACTAACAACTAAAGTGATGTGAATGCATTCAGCAATTCTGTGTTTTACCTCTGAGGCAAAGAGGATGAGGGATGGCAAGGCACCTCCCAGTCAAAGAAATTAATATTTAAAATAATGTTCAAAAGTCAGATCCAAATTTCTGGGAAAAGTCACAGGTAACAGCAAAGCTCAATTGTCATTTGAGGCATAAAAGCAGAGATTTAGACTCCAGAATGATCTGCAATGATCAAATTACACAAATCCCCTCATGTGGCATCAGAGCCAGTCAGCCAGCCCAGGGAGTCTGGACATCACCCTCTGTCTCCCCAGACTACATCCCTATCTGCTGCAAGCTGCCACAAGCAGCAGCCTCTCCCAGGCACAGACCCATGTGAAACAAATGCTCACAGATAACATACTTTATTTCCAGCATCTATTTTTCCTTTTGTATGTTGTTCAAGTGCCAGGCAAAAAAGGCTGGAGACAAATGTTGACAAGTGAGGTTGGGGCAGATTACCAGCTCTGAAATACTCAAAGATTATGTACAATTCCCCATGGAAGTGTACATGAAAACTGCTGACTACTAATACAATCAGGACAAAATGATGGGATAAAAAAATGTAGGGATAAAATTAATTTTTAAAAAAGCCCAGCATGTAAAACTGCCAAGTCACAGTCTTTGTTAACATCTGCCATAACAACACAGATAAGCAACTGGTATAAATGGCTTTTTAAATAAAATTTTGGTGTTATAAACAAAAATCTGCCAATTTGCTGGTGAAAAAAAAAAGGGTTGCAAAACCAGTCAAACAAGTTGCTGCTAAACTGAAGKTCTACCTGTTATTGTAATCACTGGTCGTTGTAGCTACTTGCTCCTTCTGTATCGGTAAAGCCTGCCTGAGGCTAAGTCGTTCTCTCCGGACAGTGAGGGGAGGGGACATGGTGGGGGGGGCATCAGAAGATGCAAAATACCTTCGGGACCAGCATGCCATGGGAAGGAACCCCATCAAACTTACCGAAAAGATCCCAAAACCAACGAGCCAATACAGAATTAAGAAATTAGAGTGATGTCTGGATGTGAGCAACAGAGTACTGAGCCTGCAGAGATGCTGAAAACCTTTGTTGCCCCTCGCCGAGAGCAGAAGACCTCAGCTGGAACCAGGACCCCCAAGCCTGAAGAATTCAGAAGAACGGGTTCATGAGGACGACGTCGCTATCTTTGTTCCTAGTGGACAAAGTTGTGCACTTCTCTTCTTCCTAGTCGCCCTGGGAGCACCGAGGGCAGACTGCGGAGCTTCCTAAGCTGATCACTTTTAATAAAGGCATTAAAAGGAGAAAAAGTCTCCTGCCCTGTTTACTTCATTGGAAGTCTAACTTTCATAGACTGGAAGCTGATCTTGATTGAGACAAAAGAGTTTTTGAGTAATCATTGACTTGAGAGCAACAATCACATCTGGAAAAAGGCAAAATAAATGGCGGGGAGGAAAAAAGTGTTAATTTCCTCACTTGCATCATGGCCGGAGCACCTTCATTTTCAATTTCCTCCAAAAATATCAACTTCTGTAAAATTCATCTACTTTCATTCATTAAACAACTATCAAACCTTTGCATTAAACTCAATGACGCTTCTGAAAAGACATTTACTATTCTTTATTGTTAGGAGCTGGGTTTTTTCTTTCACTTCTTTCCTTGTCACTTGTGGAATATTTTCCCATTGAGTTGCTAAGAAGCACTGATGACTGGTGCTTGAGACAGCTGAGAGGGGGAACTCGTCCGGTGTTTGGGAGTTTCTCTTAAGGGGGACAGAGATACCACGAGAAGGGGGAGCAGGTAAAAGTGGGGGTTGGGGACAGCTGCTCTCCCTTGCTCTTTGGCATTGGAGGAGGACGGCCAGGCTGTTGCTTACTGAGGGGAGAATTCATCAGCCACCGCTGGAGCTCAGCCCTGAGGGACCGATCCCCATCTGCTCGTGTGCCTCGGGAATCCTGAACTTCGCCTCTCCCTGCCCTGCTCAGAGCCAGGCTGCCGTTGCACCGCCCCTGCTGCTTTCTTCGGTATTGCCGGGGATTTCGCTGTAGCCCACACCCTGCTGCCTAGCTGGCACATCCCCACAGTTCCACCTCCCACAAAACTTCTGACACATCTCACCCACCAGCCCGGGATTTTTGCTCATTCCTGTTATAGATGGATGAGATTATTGGCTCTCGCAATTAAAAGATAACTATTGTGTGAATATTAATAAAAGCTTTAGTACTGTCACCCTCCTGTACTGTCACCATCAGACAGGCAGGGTTGTCTAGCACAGTTAAAAAAGAAGACTGCTCATGTGTCCCTTGCATGGGGCAGCTGGAAAAGCTTGGGGGTGCTTAGGGGGTGAGGCAGGGCAACACCTGACCTCCAATCAAGTTACAAGAAAGCAGTTTCCGCTGATAAATGGCAAAGAAGAGCTGACTGACAGACTTTGGAAGGGCCAGGGCTGGCTGATGCAACCCCCAGGGGTATAAAAGACTGAGCATCCATATTGAAGACGAACCGGCCACATGGTATGCACGAGGGGCAGTTCCCAGCGCTGCAGCTTTTTCCGTATGTAGTTCTTTGTTGTATTTTTGTTAAGGTTTAATAAACCTTTCTAAAWGTTCAAAGTGAGCAGTTGTCTCTCACATTCCTGCCGACTGTGACAGTAACTGCACCAAAGGGGAAAGTGCCTGCAGTCAAGAAGACTGTTACAGGGTCCTTGGTTTTGTTTGTTGTTAATGCCATAGTTACTGTTGTTTTGTTTGCCTTATTGTACATACTAGCAAAGAACTGTTATTCCTATTCCCATATCTTTGCCTGAGATGCCCTTAATTTCAAACATAGAATAATTCAGAGGGTGGGGGTTTACATTCTCCATTCCAAGGGAGGTTTCTGCCTTCATTAGCAGACATCTGTCTTTTAAACTGAGACAGATTTTGGTGCCCAACAGTGGGGCCCAAGAGCATAGAGAGAAAAATAGGGGAAAAGTTCTTGAGTAACTTCATTTTTGCATGTGCTGGATATAGAAACCTTGTTAGGTAGCATATGCGGCCAAGCTTACCCTGAATCAGGTGGCATGTGGTTGTGGCTATATTTCTCCCATTTGCAGGCCCTTATCTAAACATGGGTCCTATAACTAAGGCTACTGTGGCTGTTATCCAGTTTGCTCTATGAGTTAATGAGGTGAGGAATTAATGAATTTTTAACTTCCTCTGGAAGGCAAAGCACATGGATTCAGAGCTACCACACACTAACTGTATGTTTTTGGAGTTACTTTAATAATGGTATTCACTGTGAGGAAATGACACCAGGGGAAATTTTCTCCTTCACCCAGCTCTTTGGGTCTACCCCACCAGTTTTCGAAGGGTTCAAATATTCTCTAAATGCTAATGATATCATACAATGGCTGGTGTTGCTGATAGGCCTATTCTATTTAGCATTCAGAGATAAGGGGAGATTTACCTCGATAACCACCCTGATACCTATCCCAGAGAATCAGGATGCTGCCCCAGAGCCTGACCCTGCCCCACAGACCACCTCCGAAATGAAACACCTGGATTGGGTGGGAGTTCTGGTGAAGGAGATATGTGAGATGGGCCAGATGCTGAAGGAGTACATTTCCCCAGCTGGTGAGAAACCCTCCCCCTGCCTCAAAGAGGGAGAGCCTAATAGTGCAGCAATGGAGCCCATAGACATTACAACTGTCCAGGTTCCAGCTAAACTGCAAGGGCACTGACAGCCAGCAGCAGTCGCCCCTGTGGAATTGAGGAAGTCTAAGACGAAATCAGAGCACCTAGATAATAGGGATAAGAAAGGATGGCCCTCGCAACCCACAGGGGAGCCAGAGGTTGAGATCATCACTGAGTCCCTGACGTATGAAAGTCTCCATAATCTGCACAAAGACATTGTATGACAGGGGTGAGGCTTATACAACCTGGCTACTCTGGGTCTGGGACCTTATGGGTACAGGCATGCAACTGGATGGTGGTGAGGCAAGGAATTTGGAACCCTTGACTGAGGACTCAGGTGTGAATCAGATTTTTGTAAGGGACCCAGGATCCCTTTCCCTCTGGGAGCAGCTTTTAATGAGTGTCAGAGAGAGGTGTGTCCACAGGGAGAGAATGCAGGACCAGCACCACAGAATGCGCTGGAAGACCCTTGAGAAAGGGATCCAACAGCTGAGAGAAGTGGCAGCATTGGAGGTACTCTTTGGGGGGATGGACAGCATGAAAATGACCCCGACAAGGTCAGGTGCACAGGACAAATGTGGAACTTGGCAAGTCTAGGGCCATCTTAATACACCACCTTCATTGCAACGATTAATGCCGATACCAACTGAGAGACAGCAGGTTTGCAGTCTCGCTCCACCGCCATGGGAGCTGACGGGTCCGGCTAGCCACTCCTGGAGTGACCGGTGGAGACTGCGAGTTCCGCCACTCCCAGGCTCTTGGCGAGAGCCCCGAGTAGCGGCTCTGTCTGCTGCATGGTGATGCAGGCGGGAGCAGGACTGCAAAGTACTGGGGTAAAGGAAGGAAGGAGTGGACACTCTTATGGGTGCCAAGGCGCTTTATTAGCCCGGGCGGGGCCAGTGACGGTGTCAGGTAAAATCCGTTGGGGAGGCACTGATAAAGGGAAAGGGGGTAACAGACGGGGACAYGAGGGACCAATGAACAAAGCCCAGGGATGGAGCGAGGGACACAACTGAACCAATAGGAAGGGCCCAGGGGAGGGAAAGGTCTCAGGGGACAAATCATATGTTAGGTAAGGGATGATTGACACAGAAGACTCTTGAAATGAAAGGGGACGGTTACAGTGACTGACAGGTAACAGGTGAGAGGAACAAACCATTAGGAGGGAGAACGGGGGGGGAACCGAGAGTCAAACCAAATTCTTAACTTATAAAAAATTACCAACTTATAATAAACCCATATATAAAACACACAATGCTACACAGGTTCTGTTGCCAACAAGCTTAGAAATTACGAGAGTTTGATCAATGTCCCAATTCAGGCTCATGTCTCTTCCGTGATTAAGGAACTCAAAGAGGAGTTTAAAGAGGAGATGAGGGAGATGAGGGAGGAGGTGAGGAAGATCAATGAAGCATCAGTGTGAGTAACAGGCCCCAAAGTCAGAGCCCAACATCCCCCTAGAGAAAGAGGGTACACCCCACGAGCCGACCTGTGGTCCCTCCTGCGCGACCATGGGGAAGACATGGGAAAGTGGGATGGGAAACCACTTCTGTCCTGGCAGCATGGGTGCATCAGCTCAAGGAGGTTAACACTAACCAAGGGAGTTCCACCAAAATGAAGACAGCCTCAGCCTCCCATGACTGAGCTGCCAGATATTACAGAAGGGAGGATGATCTATCAGATCCCCTTGAAGGAACCTCTAGTATGTATGCCCAAGAAACCAGGTCTAGAAGGGCCCTGCCTCTAGCCAGGGAGAGGCATGGGAAAACTGTGTCTTTTGGATGATGTAGATCCGATGGCCTGGCACATCAGAGCCACAAAATTATGAAGCATTAGTTGATACTGCTGCACAGCGTACCTTAATGCCTTGGGACATGTGGGGGCAGAACCTGTTTCCATTGCCAGGGTGACAGAGGGATCACAGCAATTGACTCTGTTGGAAGTTGAGGTGAGCCTGACTGGGAAGGAGCGGCAGAAACATCCTATTGGGACTGGCCCAGAGGCCCCGTGTATTCTGGGCATAGATTTCCTTTGGAACGCCTATTACAAAGACACAAAGGGACTCAGATGAGCTTTCGGAATAGCTGCTGTAGAGGCAAAGTGCCAGTTTTTGTCTTCTTTTTCCTGTCTCTGTCAAGGTCAGGATTGAAAGCACTTGACACAGTATTTCAGGTTCAGGCTTAGATGTTTATTCTTTCTTATCTATATTATAAATCACGAGCTCTACAGCGTTCTACTAACAAGCTACAAAATATCTCACTATCTTTCATTACAAGGTCTTTTAAGGCTAAACCATCCAATTAAGAAATGACACATAAATTATTTTCACTTTTAACCCAATAACTGATCCCTCAAAGTCCACAATGTGGACTTTTTGGTCCAATTACAAAATACTGCCCAAACCCATAAAGAAGGTGAAGAAGAACAACCAGCCATGGCCCTAAAACCTCCATCTTGCTCTACATATATTACTATATTCTAAAACCTTAAACCCTAAATTTTCTACCCAGTGATATCACACACTTCTAATCAAACCACACCACTTTAATCTCAGTGCTATCAATCAATTTTGAAGCCATCTCCATGGCCTCAGGTCAAATGCAGTGCTCTCCTGGGAGTCAGAGTCTGTCAGCACAGAAAGTCAAAAATTCTCAGCATACAAAACTCCAACAGTAGAGGACATGAAGCAAKTGAACACCTGCCTGGACTATCAGAAAACCCATTTACAGTAGGACTCCTGAAGGTAGAAGAGCAATGAGTACCAATTGCCACCTTGATGGTGCACCGCTGGCAGTATCGGACGAATTGAGAAGATGTGATCCCCATCCACAAAATGATCTGTGAACTGGAGAGCCACAGGGTCATCCATGAGGCCCACTCACCAAGTCTGACAGAGAATAGAGACTTACTGTGGACTATCGTGCCTTGAATGAAGTTACTTGCAGGGTGTGGAGGATCAGGAATAGGACATCATGCCATGATCAATGTGATCAAGTGGAGCCAAATTTGTTATCCCTAAAAGGGCTATATTTAGAATAAGTTTCTACTGTTGACGCATCTCTAGCTAATACATGATTGGTTAATCCTAGCTGTTCACACATCTAAAAAAGAATGCTGATTGTATCATCTAATTTTTCACACGTCTTGCTGTGGTCGTCTGGCCCGCCCATTGCTTTGTCTTTTTTCTCACTTTCTCAAGTTTGTTGAAAAACTTGCTGAGTCCTGATGACTCTTCTTGTATCTTTCTCAAGGATATACTGACCCCGTTTCTGAATATGTCCATTATCCATTGTTTGTGAACATGTCAATTGTCCATTATTACCAGCAGGCTGGGTTGTGCATCAGATGAATATGGCCATTGTCTTGCAAAAGCTCCTCAGCCTGCAAAAAATCCTCAAGAGTTACTCCACCGCTGAGCACTGCTGTGCCAGAAATGCTGGAACTCCAGTATGAGCTGCAGTCCAAGGCAGCAAAGTGGTACTCCACTATTGACATTGCCAATGCATTTTTCTCCATTTCTCTGGCAGCAGAAGGCAGGCTTTAGTTTGCTTTCACCTGGAGTACACCTGCAGTACACCTGGAACCGACTGCCCCAGGGGTAGAAACACAGCCCCACCATCTGCCATGGACTGATCCAGAGTGCACTGGAAAAGGGTGAGGCTCCAGAACACCTACAGTATATTGATGACATCATTGTGTGGGGGAACATGCCAATGGAAGTGCCTTAGCCCTAACCCAGCCCCCCCGCATCCCAGCCCACACTCCCTGTTCTGTATCAGGTCCCTCTGTTCTTATTTCTGGGTCTCAAACTGATCACATCACTGTCTCTGCATCGGGGCTCTCCTTTCCTGATCCCTCTGCCCAGCTGGGGTAGCCTGACCCTGTCTCTGAACCTGCTGGCACTTCCAAACCCTCCTCATCCACTTTTGGCACACTCCCTCCTATTCCCACACAGGCTCCATGAGCCATGGCCCTGGAGGAACTGCCACCATGCCTGTCTGCACCCCCTCCACCTGCCGCTTTCCAGATCAGCTCACCGGGTGCACGCACAGCCCCACAGCCTGGTTCTTTGGGTTTCTCCTCATCCCCTCTTTTAACGCTGAGACTGGCTTCCAGCCAGAGGCTGCAGCATGTCCAGGGCTTCCCACACTGCCTGGGCCATTTTGTGCAGCCAGGGGGCCTTCAGCCGCTTTGCCACAGGCAGCAGCGGCAGGCAGAGCCTGCCCGGAGATGGGCTTCGGCGTGGACTTGCCCATGGTTTGGGCAGCTCCCCTGCCATGAGCGCCCATGTCGGGAGATGCCTGACCCGGGGTGGCAGGTCTCGAGGCAGAGGACACCCCCCTGAGCAGCTCGCGGCAAGAAGCAATGGACTTTTTACAACCTTTTGCATCCCTCCCTTTGGCACCATGGCTGCTTCAGATTCCCCGAGCTCCTCCTGGCAGCTGGCCGCCACCCAGGCATTTTGCCAATCCTCTGCAGTTGCAATGGCACCAACACAGCTCCCTACCACCTTCTCCAGCACAAGAGTGGCTTGGAACATTCCCACTCCTGAGCCATGCCCTCCCACTCCCAGAACAGCTGGCACCATTCCCAGAGAGGCTGTCCTTCCTGAATACTGTTTCACTAACACTTCCTACACTGCTTCTTCTCGGAAGGAGGGGGAAAGGGCTTCCACTGATAATATGGGAACTTTTCAAAGTTTTTCTAATCCTGAACTTGGTCAGACAGCCTGCAAATGTTTCAGCCTGCATCCACACCCCAAATGTCTCAGACTGCACTAATACCACACATGGGAAATAACTCAGATGGTGGTCTTGTTTTACCTAACTCTGGTCTCACAAATTTAACACGGAATCCTGATTTGTTTCAACCCAACCCAGAGGTTTTCTTGGTTTTTGAAAAAAATGAGAACACTCCAGGTGCCAATTCGGAAACAAATTCACTATGCTTAACTGATTGGGCTGCTATCACATGGAATTTTAGATAAGACAAGTATTTTGATTCTTTAAATGGTCAACTCCTGGTCATGCCTGTGAGGTATGGCAGAAATAATCATAAGCCTCAGTATGAAACCCTATCACATCATGATATCAAAAAACTTTAGACAAGGAATTAAGGACAGTGGGTTGGCTTCTCCTTATTTTAATAATGTTGTGAAAAGTATTTTAATTCTTATGACCTTGTTCCAGTGAATTTTTGTAATGTGGCTTCTATGATTTTATCAAATTCACAGTTTTATGGGATTTGGAGTGGAAAGAGCTTCTCAACAGGTTAATTGAAAAGTATGTGAATATAGTCCTGATGCTCATTTTACTATTGCTCAATTAGCTGGAGAATATCCATATGATAAACCTAAAGACCAGGCAGTTGTACTGCCTAGGCCTGTGCTCACAAATAKTAAGAATGCTGCAAGAAAAGCATTGCTCACTGTTGAACCAGCAGGTACTCACGTGAATGCTTACTCTAAAATAATGCAAATAAAGACTGAGACCTATGGTGGCTTTTTAGATCGATTAACACAAGCTGTTGAAACACAGTGCCCAGATGAGCAGGCACCCCCCTACATTCTAAAAAGCCTTGCTTTTACTAATGCAAACGAGGAATGCCAGAAAGTTATTTTAGCTTTGCCTGACCAGCCTCCGACTATTCTTTAAATGCTTTCAGCTTGCAGTAAGATTAACACCCCGCAGCATCTTGCTGTGGTTCAAGCTAATGCTCTTGGGGAGCAGATTGTAAAATCTCAAGATTGTTGGGAAAAAGCTGGGAGAAAAGCTGGGAGATTAAGTGGGAGATAAGCTGGAAGATAAACTTGAAAAGGTCCTTGAGGTACAAGCAAGAATTATGGAAAAAACTCTTGCGGCTGTGCAGTTGGACTCAGCTACAGGGGTTTGTTTTAATCATGGAAAGTCTAGTCACATGAAAAAGAATTGTCCTACAACAGCAAGACAACCTAAGCCATCTACTGCTTGCCCTCGATGTTGGAAAGGGAAACATTTGGCGAAGCATTGTCCTTCTCAGTTTGACATCGATGGTAATCCTTTATCATTAAACTCAACAAAAATCATGGGCCACCATGTGGTGACACAAGTAACGGCATCCCAGTTGCCAGAAAATTTAGTTACCTTGGCTTTACCTAGAAGGAACCCAAATCAGATGTTATTTGTGCCTCAGCCACCCGTCCCTCAAGTGGTCTCATTTCACTACCCCCAGGGGCAAGGTTTGAGCCGGCAGCTTCAAAATTAATATGCCTTTTAAAGGACTTTTGTTATGAAGGTATCTGTACAGGAATTACTGGCATTTCCCAACAGACAAGACTTCTTAATTAGAGGCAAGGACAACAACAGAATTTTTGGACTTTCAGTTCTTCTAGCTGTTGTTTAGCCAAAGAGCTAGCAATTTTAGCTCTTGCATTTAGTGTTCCTATGGCAATTCAGCCAAAAAGACCTATAGGTATTGCATTTGCTTTACCTTTGGATACACCCAAGCAAAACACATATCAAGAGACTTCATTTCTTACTGTGCTGTTTTGGAATCCTACCCTAGGTTCTGATGGCATTTAGGTGGAACGTGTAGGCCGTAACCGACCAAGTTGACTTGCAGCCTGACTCACCTTGGTAGAACAGTTTACATCGCAGGCACGCCAGACACTGCTGCAGATGTCACTGTGATTTCTCACATATTTTGGCCGAGTGATTGGAATTTGGTATCACTTGTGGGTACCCTCACAGGGGTCTGAGGTGCCATTGTGTGTCTGCAAAGTGAATCCATTATTACCACTCCAGGACCTGAAGGGAAGACAGTGACAGTACATCCCTTCATTGTTCAGAAGCCTCTCAACGTATGGGTAAGAGAGGTACTGTCTCACTGGGGAGAAAGACTAGAAGTGGGCCTTTGATGGGGATCACGTCGAAACCCACCATTCTAAAGCTATCATTAGTACTTGCTCTGATTGTCAGCTTATGCAACCCTCTGTTTCTAAAGGAGCTGTCAACCCACAGGGTTTGCAAAGCCTGCAATTATGGCAAACAGATATCAATAAGTACCCTTCCTTTGGGAAATTTAAAAACATCCATGTGTCAGTGGACACATTCTCAGGTGTAGTCTCYGCTTCTGTCCACACAAGAGGAAACAGGTAATCATGCCTGTCAACTTTTTTTGCAAGCATTTGCTTCACTGGCTGTGCCCAAAGAAGTAAAAAAAAGACAATGGCCCTGCATATATATCCCAAAAAGTGACCACATTTTTAATGGATTGGGGTGTTCGTCACACCTTTGGTATTCCTCACTCCTCCACAGGTCAAGCAATTATTGAAAGGACATATCACACAGTAAAATGCATTCTAAATCAACAGAAGGGGGGAGTAGAGGTGACGCCACAGATAAGACTGAGCAAAGCTTTATAATTTCTTAACTTTTTGAACAGCTCTTTTGCAGAATCCAATCCACCAACTTTTACGCATTTTTCAAATAACACACAGGTGAAACTGAAAGAAAATCCCTGTTCTAATTAGAAGTCCTGAGACAGGACAAATTGAAGGTCCTTTCCAACTAATAATTTGGGGCAAGAAGTATGCTTGTGTCTCTACAGATCCAGGACCTAAGTGGGGTCCAGCAGAGAACATCAAACCATATCGCACAAGAGAACACACTGATGAGTCCAAAAGCGGAGAAACAATTATGCAGATGTGAGCCAAATAGGACACTGCGGGTCACGCCTTACATACCTTGTTCACTTGTGGAACCTGCAAACCTTGATTTTACATCAATGATAAATGTGTAAATTGTTGGTTTCATAGAGCTCTTCTGGCAAAAGTGTGGTTTCCATTGAGTGGATCCCTTCATTGGATTTTTAAAGGTTAAATTACCCATTTTTAACAGAGTTGTTTAGTCTTCAGGAAAGTTTGGGAAGGAAAAAAAGCAGAATTTGTGAGTTGAAATATATTGGAAAATCTGTTGCCAAAAAATAGCTCATGAAAGATATGGTGCTAAATCAAGTGTTACACTGGTGCTGGCTAGCTTTGCTTGCTTCTTGCAGTGCAGATTTGCCTGTGGAACAACCAAAATCAAATGTTTGGGTGACCTTAGCCAAGGCAGCAGGCTCAGACACCATATGCCTGTCCAATTCAAAATCATACAAAAGCTGAAAGATCTAACAGTTCAAATCAAAGACAGTGGATCATGGTTAGACAATTTGTTCAAAGGATGGAGCTTTGCACCTTGGTTAAGGGAACTTTGTAAAATAGGTTTATATGTGTTGATTATTTTAGTGGTGATACTAGTAGTAGTACCTTGTATACTTCAGTGTGTGTGACAAAACTATCAAAGTTTTTTTTGTACAAGAGAGAGATGTAGGAAATAGAATCACAGAAAGTTCTCAAAATCTTACAGAGACAGTGGATGCAAGTATAGACATAGATGAAGGCTTTGAATTAAGACCTTGGAACAGACAAGACTTATTAGAACAGTAAATAGTAACTACTACCAGATTTGAATTATATTCTTTGAAGAGACCAGATCTTTCACAGCGTTAAAATTGCTGTGGTGTAAAATAGCAATGGTTAAAGGAAGCAAGAGAAGTGATTCAAACAAGCAAAAAGAAATATATATTATAGAAGAGCTATGTAACACAAGGTTGTCAATAAGTGATAAAGTTAAGAGAGGTTATTTGTGGTTGTACCAAGAGGGGAAAATGTGAGAAATAGTAAAGGTAAGAAGATTTTCAGAAAGCTGTAAAAGCAGGCTTTAGAAACAAAAAAAACCAGAAAACTTAAAACTAGCTACAGCTTCAAAGTCTGAAAGTAGAAAAAGTTACAGTAGTACAGCAAGCGAGGACATTAAACCATAGCTTGAGTTTTAGGCTTTACTAAGATAGACCTTAATACTGCAGAAAAAATATGCTTAGCAAGGTAGTGGGAGGTTTTAAGCTTAATAATGAAGTGTTGTATATTGTTAGTAGAAAGCAGACAAGTAGGCATTGTGTGAAGCATGTGTACGTGTGCTTTAAGTGATTGGCTAGAATAATTGTGTGTGAGCTTTAGCAATACGCCATTGGCTAAAAAGTTACAAAGAAATCTTTGGCTGCTGCTGGCAGGACGTGAGCTATTGCCATCTTTCTATTGTCTCAACCATGTAATGAGGCTGGTGGTGCAATAAAGCTCAAGGAATGTATCCCAGCAGTCCTGTTTCATGCGTGAAAAACTGGAAAATTTTGAGCTTCAATGGAAGTATTTGGGAAAGGAGAGAAGATCATCCAGATTCTGCTGGAAGCTGGCTTTGCCATCAAGAGCCAAGTCAAAGTACCTGCCTGAGAGACCCAGTTCCTGGGGGTAAAGTGGCAAGATGGATGGCATCACATTCCCACTGAGGTCATATGCAGCAACAAGCCTTTGCCCAGATCAAGCAGATCACTCATGTGGTAGCCCTTAGCCCAGTCAGGACAGGACCAGAGGTGAAGAACGTGCTCTACTCTGCAGCCGGGAACCATGGCTTGTCCTGGAGCCTTTGGCAGAAGGTGCCTGGGGAGACTCAAGACTGACCACTGGGATTCTGGAGCTGAAGTTACAGAGGCTCTGAGGCCAACTACACTCCCACAGAGAAGGAAATCTTGGCCACCTATGAAGGAGTTCAAGCTGCCTTGGAGGTGATTGGCACTGAAAAACAACTCCTTTTTGCACCCCGGCTACCAGTGCTGGGTTGGATGTTTAAAGGAAAGGTTCCTTCTACCCACCACACCACTGATGCCACATAGAGCAAGTGGATTRCCCTCATCACAYAGTATGTCCATATTGGAAACCCAAATCGCCCTGGAATTTTCAAAATAATTACAAACTGGCCAGAAGGTGAAAACTTTGGTCTCATTGATGAAGAGGAGCAGGAACAAATGACAAGAGCTGAAGAAGCTTCACTGTACAACCAACAGCCAACAGAGAAAACACACTACGCTCTTTTCACTGACGGTTCCTGTCACATTGCAGGGATGAACTGGAAGTGGAAAGCAGCCGTATGGAGCCCCACACAACAGGTTGCACGAACTACTAAAGGAGGAGATGGATCAAGTTAACTTGCTGAACTCAAAGCCATTCAGTTGGCCCTGGACATTGCTGAAAGAGAGAAGTGGCCAAAGCTAAACCTTTATACTGATTCATGGATGGTAGCCAATGCTCTGTGGGGTTGGCTGGGAAGGTGGAAAAAGGCTAACTGGCAGCGTAGAGGAAAACCAGTCTGGGCTGCTGATGAGTGGAAAGATATTGCCATCTGGGTAGAGAAGCTACCTGTGAAAGTCTGTCGTGTAGATGCCCATGTCCCCAGAAGTCTGGCTAATGAGGAGCATCGAAACAAGCAGGTAGATCAGGCTGCAAAGATAGAGGTGTCAAAGATAGAGTGGCAACACAAAGGTGTCGTGGCAGGCCATTTGTCAGGATGCAGGGAAAACTTGGGACACTCAATGTGAGAATTAGCAAGCTTTGATTTATTAATCAGGCATCAGACTTTTATGCACAACAASTAATAAGCTCATACATATTCTAAAGCTAAGCAATACATTGGTTATATTCTAGATATCAACTTCTTCATTCCAAAGGAGTTACATCTGCTTTTTCTCACGTCTCTAGTTTCTCAACTACAGCACTTTGTTATGGTAACCCAGCTATGCTCAAGGACAGTGCCCTTGCAGGTGCAGGACTTAGATTAGCCACGGTCTTGTACTTTTCCAATTCTTAGTTAACTATTCTTCCGACACAAAGGAGAGTTATTCCTAGCTCAATGGGCCCATGATGCCTCAAGTCATCAGGTCAGAGATGCCACCTATAAGTGGGCATGAGACCGAGGGGTGGATTTAACCAGGGACAGTGTTTCTCAGGTTATCCATGGCTGGGAGATGCATGCTGCTATCAAACAGGCCCAAGCGGGTGAAGCTCCTATGATATGTGGCATTCACATTTTCTGGAAAAATCCCTTTGCCCAGGATTTTTCTCCTGGGAAACTGAGAAGCCTCAGAGAAAAAGGAAAACAATAATTATCTGATTTGCTTCTCCTGTGTTTTGCTTGTCTGGGATGTGTTTGGAGATTGTTTACCAACAGGTAAACAATTGGGTTTCATTGGTTTCTGCTGTGAATTGTTTTCACTTTTTGGCCAATCAGTGCCAAGCTGTGTTGGAACTCTGGAGAGAGAGTCATGAGTTTTCATTACTATCTTTTTAACCTTCTCTAAGTATCCTTTTTGTATTCTTTAGTATAGTTTAGTATAGCATTCTTTAATATAATATAGTATCATAAAGTAATAAATTAGCCTTCTGAGAGTATGGAGTCAGATTCATCATTCCTTCCTGCCACAGGGCACCCCAAAAATACAATATGGGGAGGTCCAAATATATGGCCCCAAAGTATGGGGAGGCCTGGCAGATTGAGAATGTCACACCGCCCTAGACATGCCAAGGCAAGCACTATGTGCTGACCATGGTGGAAGCCATCACTAGATGGCTGGAGACCTACCCTGTGCCTCATGCCACTGTCACTGGAACACCATACTGGGCCTTGAAAATAGCAGCATGTGATCCTCATCACTCTTCTCTCTTTCTCTTTTCAAACTTCTCATGGATCACCTATTTCAACATCTCCTTACTTTAACATGGATGCCTTTGCTCCATATCTACAATTTGAACACTTTCATCTCCCCATACCTTCAAATGTTATAGGGGAAAAAAGAGTCTGATGTTTCAATTACATCCTTCTCCATAGCTTTACAAGAGGATTTCAGCTGAAAACTTAAGGCATCTCTCCCATCTGGGACTTGACTTCTTCACTGACTTTGGTGTTTTCATGTTGTTTCTTTATGTGTCTGCACTTTTGTCCTGCTCTCTCACTCAAGGGATGATTGAAGCACTGAAAGAGTTAATATCTCACCCAGGGCCTGCAGATGGTCATCTGACCCTAGAGTTGTGGCTGGGCTGGGGAGGGGGAGCAGCTCAGATATTAGCAGCCATCACGCCAGGGCTGATGGCTTTGCCTCTCCCCTGCCCAGTGGTTGGGGGCAAATTTCAATGGCAGTAGAATCTTGGCCAAGCTGGCCCCAGTCCGGGGCTGCTCTTGGAGCCCGGCGGACTCTGCTTGGCCCTGGGCTGACGGAGGGGGCAGGGTTTAGTAGCAGGAAGGTGTTAGCAATCACACCCATGGCCCAGCCTCAGCCCCGCAGTCTGCCCGCCT
>JACDOX010000695.1:0-36879 GCA_014549065.1 Cardinalis cardinalis
CAGGGACCCTGAGCCACGTGGCACCGCGGGGCTGAGCAGGGGAGGGGGCAGGGCTGCAGTACCTGGGGTGAGGAGGGCTCTCCCACACACATCCCCGACGGCATAGATCCCTCTCCTGGTGGTGTTCTGGTACTCATCCACCACCACGTGGCCCTTGGGGTCCACCCGCACGCCCTGCCACGGCAAACAGCGGACACATAGGCTCCAGCAGGGATGGGACGACTCGTGGGGCCCCTGTGACAGGCTCTGGAGGCCCAAGGGAACCCCAAATCTCACCACTCGCTCCAGGCCCAGCCCGTCGGAGCTGGGCTCCCGCCCCACGGCCCACAGCAGGCAGTCCACGTCCCGGATCACCGCCTCCGTCGGCTTGTGGCCGGGTGCCACCGAGGCCACCGTCACATCCAGCAGCCCACACGGAGACTTGGTGACCCTCTTGACCTAAGGGCAGCAGGAGAAGGTGCAGATGGCTTTTGCCTTGCAACAAGAGACAGCAGCCATGCTGCAGAAGCAGGGAGGTCGCCAAAACCACGGCTCAGCAAGCAGCACCCAAAAGGGCAGCTTTCCCCCAGCCCCGCCTCTGCAGGAGGGATGGGACAAGGCCCAGGGCTGCTCTGTGCTCTCCCACCTGTGTGTGCTTCCAGACATCCACCCCGGTGTTCTCCAGCTCCTGGGTGCAGTTGGAGCTGATCAGGGAGTCAAAGGTTCGCAGCACCTGGACAAGGATCCCCCAACCCCGTCAGGTGAGGGTCTGCAGGCAAAGGCACCACCTGGCAGCCCCTCCACCGGCATTTCCCTGCCCCTGGAACCCAAGAGGTTTGGGATGCTTGTGGTTAACAAACTTCTCTGTTTGTTTTTCCATTATTTTCTTTTCCTTTCTTCCTCTTCTCAAGTTGTGACTTGAAATAAAGCTCGAGGGGATGGATGTGGTGACACGCACGGCTGCAGAAACACCGGGCTTGTGGGTGGGTGCTGCTAAAACACGTCCCCTCCACCCTCTGCATGGCTCCCACACCACCATCCCCTGCATCACTACTCCCGTGCCAACTCAGACCCTCCTTCAGCAGGAGCTGACAGCCAGAAATCCCTCCGGCCACCAGGGCTGGGGTGCGGCCTCAGGGTGCGAAGCACAGCTGGGGACGGGGCGGCACTACCTTGTCGTGGCGGATGAGCAGCGAGGACTTGGAGCCCAGCGTGGAGAGGATCCCCACCATCTCCACCGCGATGTAGCCGGCCCCGACGACGACGCTGCGCCTGCGGAGAAGTGACAATGCCCTGTGCAGCCACCCGGAGATGGTGCCGGTGGCTGCGGGGGATGGATCCCGCTTTACCTGGGCAGCTCCTCCAGGTCGAAGAAGCCGTCACTGGTCATCCCCAGGCTGGCACCTGCAAAGCAGAGATGCTTTGGCGCCCTTCAGCTGTCCCCCTTCCCTCCCAAAGCCTGCTTTGCTTGGGCAGACCTCTCCCCAGCCTGGGAGCCCGGGGGATTTCATCAGGCTCACCGGGAATTTCGCTGTCGGAAGGGACAGCCGGGCGCCCTCCCGTGGCTATAAGGATGTGAGGAGCCGTGTACTTTTTCCCGTTCACTTCGATGGTTGGCTCGGGATCAGCGGTGAACTTGCCGTAGCCCCGGATGATGTCAATGTGAGCCTTAGGGGGTACAGTTATGGGGTTAACAGCGGCATGAGGAGACAGCTGATGGAGCCAGGGCCTCTACAGTCGGAGGACACCCATTGGGGCTGGAAAAGCGGCCAAAATTCCATCACTTCTGCTACTGGGATTGAAGGATAAACACATCCCACGCTCACCTTCTTCACATTGTTCTCGTAGATGTCATTGAGGCGCCGCACATACGCGTCTCGCTTCTCCTTGATGGTCCTGGAACAGAGCAGGGAATGCCATCACTGCCAGCAGGTGAAGCTCAGAGCGCACGAAGAACCTTGCACTCCATGCCATGCTCYAGTTCACAGGGCAGTGATCAAAGGYTAGACTCGATGACCTCAGAGGTCTTTTYCAACCGTGACTCTGTGAACTCAACTCCTCTGGCACGTGGCAGCCATGCCATAAAATAAAGCGGCTCCCTGTGACCCTTTCCCCACCAGAGCAAGATTTCTGTGCCTGCCTTCCCTGTGTTTGTCTTTCCCAGAGTCTTTTCCCAGAGCCAGGTTGGCTCCCTGTTCTCCAAAACACATCTGGCCCTGTAAACAGCTCTGCACAGCCCACGGGAGCCTGGAAGCAGGCAGGGACCCCTGGGAAGTGGACAGTGGGGTGCTCCCTGTGGGACATCCACTGCAAGATGCTGATTTCCAACTGGTTCCCCTTCTTACCTCCAGTTGAATTTGACACCCGCAGTTTCAAAGCCATAGTCAGCGTGGTCGTGGACAAACTCCGCGTGCACTGCCGTGTTCCACATCACCTGCCCACGCAAACCCCAGGTTGGCTCAGGAGCACTGCTGGCACTCGGAAAACCCCTGCCAGGCTGCCTGATTCCTCACCTCTGCCCAGAGCTCCCACGGCATCCCAATGGCTCAACAGCCTCTGAGGCCCTGCTTCCTCCCCACACCCTGTGCCAGTACCTCCCTAAAATGTGGCAGGCACCCACAGCAGACCCAGCCCATGCCACTGGAGCCGGTGGCAGAACAGCCTCACCTTCTTTGGCACACATCCAACATTGACCTGGAGGGAATAAGAACAAGTCACAGTGTCAAGGCCCAGTTTTCCCAAGGCAGTGCTCCAGAGAGCATTCCACATCCCAGCTCTCTGCTCAGGAAAACAAAGGCAGGATTAGGGGTTCCTGGAAAAAGAGGGGTGTAACCGCCCTCGGAGGCTCAAGGTCTTGTGGTTTGCCTGTTTTCTTTCACTTCCTTGAAAGAATATGGAAGGTGGGGCCTTCAAACACAAGGGGTTTTTTTCCATTCAGACTGTAAAAATTATTTACTAGCAGATTGGTGTTTGCCATCCTTTTCCTGCACTTCTGGGAATATGGTAATTTTCCCAGCAGAATGCATTTAGGGCATAAAATTAGAGCCTGTCCCTCACTTGCTTGAGGAACCAGTTTGTGTTTTGGCTCATTACCAGCTCACCATGCTCTGGAGTTCTGCTTTACCGCCTTGCAGTTGTGCTACACAGATCCAGGATCCATCGGCATCCTGCAAACGGCTTGGAAACTGCCGGGAAGAAGCTGGCGGAGATGGGGGATTGGGATCCGTCCTGCTTCAGCCTGACACGGCAGGTCCTTGCACAACGCCCAGACACCAGGAGGGCGATTCCTCCTCTCCCACTTCCCGCACCGCGACCCTCCCAGGAGTTCCGCCACCATCCCAGAGTCACCGGGGTCAGCGAGAGGGCACCGGCCCCGCGTCGCTCGTCCCCTTCCGTGTCCCTCCCCGCCCCGGGTGCACCCCCAAGAGACTCACGCAGGTGCCGCCGAGGCGCTGCGGCTCCACCAGCGCGACCCGGGCGCCGAGCTCGGCCGCCCGGCGCGCCCCCGCCAGCCCCCCGGAGCCGCCGCCCAGCACCAGCAGCTCGTAGGCGGCCGCCGCCATCGCTCCAGGCTCGGTCTGGCCCCGCCGCCCCGCCCCGGGACCGCCCCCGGTGCCGCCCCGGTCCCGCCCGGCCCTGCACGACACCACGTGTTGGGGCTGACAACGGCGAGTTTATTGGTTCAGGTACAGCGAGGAGGATTGCAAGCACTTCCAGGACAAATATACAGAGGGGAAGGGGTGGTGGGGGGGAATAACAAAAGAGAAAACAAAATAAACAAAATACCCCAAAACAATTAAAAAAAAAGGGGGGCAGGATCAGCACAGAACGGGAATAGAGCTAAAAAGGGAACACTTKTATCTGGGTTATGACAACGTACTCCCAAAGCAGGAATCACTTCCTTTCTCCAGTTAAGTTGAGCGGTCTTTCCAATAAAATAAAGAGTGGTAGGGGATGAAGTTAGTGTGCACTTCCCTGGAAAACAAACTCTAATTCATGCCAGTTAAACACTAGAACTAAAAATGTACAAAGAAGCGTCAGAGGAGATGAGTGTTGTTAGAGTGTTACCTTTTCCTCTCTGAACAGTCCAGAAGGAAAACAATGACTACAAATACAGCAGGCAAACTGACTTTCGGGCTGATGGGCATGGGACAGAGAGAGTGTCAAAGGAATTCAGTCTCGAGTTGTGCTAAATGCTCTTCGTCCTCTGTATGGCACATTTTGGTCCATGATGGGGATTTGAGTTGAGACGAACCCTGATTTCTTACAGAAACGTGTAAATATTGTTGCTCTTTTAAAATGCCAGATGTACTTCCTTCTACAAAGGTTGGGAGAGGTTTATAGGAAGTAGTCTGGGGTACGACGGGTAACATGAGGCTCTCCACGACGAGGTGCTGGGTCAAACTGGAGGCTGCAGGAAACAAAAAGGGATCACTTACCCTCCTCCACAAGTCACTTTCCACTGCCACAATAAACACCAGGCTTGTTCTCCTGCTGCTAGCACACACAAAACATTCCAAGCCCCAAAAAAGAGTTAAAACTCATCAGAGTGACCCAGCAGACCTTCACTGCTTTCTCAGGGGAGCAGCTGAAAGCACAATTCAGACCCTCTCCTCCATCTTACCAAAGATGAAAACAAATAGATAAATCCATGTGTTTTTACTCTCTCCATCAAGCTTAGGCAATAAAGAGATTGAAGTGCAAAAGCTCCAACTCTCCAGACAGCCAGGAAGAGAAGCTTTTAGAAGCTTAACTCACTGCTTACTTTAAGGCAGAGCACACATTAATTCTGGAGTGGTCTGAGTTGGCTTTTCATGGAAGAACCCCTTTGGGAATGACCAGCCATTCCTCACAGAGTGGCTAGAAGGAGAGCCCAGCCCAAGGCAGCATACTCACAAGGAATATTTTAAAGTGTCATCTAGTTCCATGATAGCAGCCTGGTTCCCACAGCGGTAGCAGTAATTGGGGGCACTGAAGATGGTCACCACATTCCGGTCATGGCACCAGTTATAACCCTGCCAGGGACAGAGAGGGAAAAACAAAAGGTCTCTGTTAAACCTCAGCCCCTACAAAGTTCCTCTTCAGGCCTGAAACTCTCTGAGGCACTTGTGAAACTACAGATTTCCTGAAGTATTTCCAGCTGACTTAGTTTCATTTCAAAATAGGTGCTTTACCACAAGAAGCAGCAGCAGGTACCTAGCAAAACCAGCTTCAAGCAGCCTACAGGAGATAATCTCCTCCTCACTTGTAAATTATGGACTGCACCACTAAAAAGCCTTGGGATTTTTAGGGATGCCTTCAGCTTTCCTCCACCACAAGTGACAATTTGCCTGCTGAATGCCACTGACTTCTGACACACAGTTCTGCTTAAGGGATCTACCTGCACTAAATTTTAAAAAGGCATCTGCTCCATTGACCCACCTGGCATTCTTCCAGCAAGACATCCAAGAATAGCCTGTCAAGAGCCAAAAATGGCATAATCCCTGTCACATCTGACTGCTGAGCACTATGGGACAGGCTGTTAGATGTAGCAGCAGTCAGAGCAAGAACAAACCAGCATGGAAAAGGATTATTTCTGCCACATGGAAAAAGATTATTTCTGCCACAAACAGGGCGTGACACGGCCCCTCTRGCAATTTACTTGGAGGGGGCAATTTGCTTGGAAAGGCCAAAACATCCCCTTATTTAGGCTGCAGGTCAAAGCACGTCACTTTATGTTGTCATTTCCATGTGACTAAAGCCTCTCTTTGGTACTGACCTGTGTAAAAGRTGCCAACAAACCTGTGAGTGGAAGGTGACCCAGAGCAGACCCCGTGGGCCCCTGTGTTGGTAGCCCTGGCTAGCAGTGCTTGCCCTACCTCCATGACCAGCTGGTGAGCGCGGGAGACCAGTGTGAGACCATTGGCGTGGTTGAAGGTTTCCGAAATGTCCTGCCCGAAGGTGTAGCCAGCACCACGTGGGGAAATGCCCCAGCCGCCGCGGTCATCCGGGTCCGACCACAAGAGATCACACATCGGACCCTGGGAAGATTAGGAGCTCTCTGTTAGACCACTGGCAAGGTGCTTAAACACATTTTATTTACAGCAGCAAGACTGTCAGCACGTCCTGCTCAGTGCAAGGCAYGTGAGGAGTTGACTGAGCACACATCTGTGAGCCCCAGCAATTCCCAACAAAACTTCCAGCTGCCCCGGAGCTCCAAGCATGGATTTCAGTCCAGATTTCATTCCGGCCCCAGGAAGCTGCAACAAGGTGTAACACCACAGGAGGGAGGCTGGGCTGGCTGRGGAGGAAGGATGGTGATACAATGTGGCTTCATATGGTGGTTGTCAGTTCACAACCACCCCTGTGAGGAGGCTGAAGATAGTAAACACYCGCCCCTGCCAAATCCTGCTCTTTGAGTCAGACTGAAAGCCCAAAAATCCCACGATTCTGGGGAAAACAGCTGTGAAACCCCCACAGCTTTCCTTATGTRGGCTGTTGTAATCAAAGCACACTGACTTATGTGTGTTTTGCCCAAATGTTCATCTGCTCTAGCTCCTGGAAAGGCCATAATCCATGTGTAACCACGTGTCTAAATGGACTGCAATGTGAGAAAACATTTGCATTTTCCACCAGCAGATATTTAAGTTTCTGAATTCTGTTACCTCATGTGGAACTTCCTGCAGGCGGTCCAGAGCCCTGATATGATCCAGTGTATCTATGGATGGAGAGAGGCCACCATGGAGACAGAATATCTGTTCCAGAAAGAAAAGAGCAATCCATTAAGTGGGAGCAATGACCTCCAAACCAGCAGGGTCTAACTCTGTTAACACTCATTCCCAACCCCAGCCATCTCACCCTGGGATCACAAGTTACAGGAGCTTGTCTGGGACTGTTCCTCTCGATGTCAGACAACACAGCCTGCAGGGAGGGGGGAGGGAGGCTTTTCCTCACGCCAGACTCACCTGGCCGTCTACTAGAGCTGTGAGAGGCAGGTAATCAAACAGGTCTGTGAAGTACTTCCAGACGTTGGCATTGCCGTACTTGCGCAGGCACTCGTCATAGAAGCCGTACACCTGGGTGATTTGCCTGCTCTCGTGGTTGCCCCTCAGGATCGTGATGCGCTCCGGGTACCGCACCTGGGGGCGGACAGAACCTCCCTTAGCAGGGGCACGGAAACAAGGAGTGATGGAATATCACCCACAGCAGCCCAGCACTCTGCTCCCAGCTCAGATCCATTTACACCCGTCATGCCCGAGCCAATGGCAGCGTCACTGGGAGGAGAAAATGGCTCCCAGGTCTTATCCCCAGTCTCCCAAGCCGTACCTTCAGTGCCACCAGCAGAGTCACTGTCTCCACTGAGTAATAGCCTCTGTCCACGTAGTCTCCCATGAACAGGTAGTTTGTGTCTGGAGACTTGCCACCGATCCTGAAGAGCTCCATGAGGTCGTGGAACTGCCCGTGGACATCCCCGCAGACGGTGACGGGGCAGCGTACCTCTTGCACATTGGATTCCTTGGTAAGGATTTCCTTAGCCTGGCAAGGAAAGCACGTTTAGGACACAAAGGGAGGAAGCTCCTCCAGAGGCAGGTGATGTTATTCTGCTGCTATTCCCACAGGAAACCCGGTTCCATCCCCACTGYCCAAGATGACCACTGGAAAAAGAGTTTGGTGGGTGAGCACAGACAAGGGGTGCTCCCCAAATCCCAGTGCAGGGGGATGAGCAGGTTTACTACAGCAAGGCCAGATTTCCTTGCCCAGAGTATATTTTGCCCCCCAAAATTCCAATCCTCTTCCAAGCACAACAGTTCAGCAACTTCTACAGGCGAGTCACATACAACTGGAAAGCAAAGACAGAGGCAATTGGAACATACGGAGTCACAACCAGCTTCCCTGGCTGTACCCAGCTGGCAACAAAACAACCACCGATGGAGGGATGGCATCCCTGGATTTAGTCATTGCTTCTTCCACACCCAGCAGTTCCTCTGCTAATTACAACCATGCCATGTAGCCTATCTGCACCACCTCATTATCCTTATCAAATACCAGGTTTGTTGTGCTGCCTGCAGCTCACTGACTGATGCTGATCAGCGCTCCTGGCACATGTGAGGCACAGGGAACACCCATGGGATGGCTCTATCTGATCCAAACAAAAGGGCTGGAAGATCACCAGCACGGAGCAGYCACAGGCAGGTGATGATCTGGGTATTCCCTGCCATATCCCTTAGCTCAGGATGAGCTAAGGCTCACCCTGTGCTGCCAGAAGGGAGCTGCTTCCCAAAGATACCTTCTGAGGATGCCTGCATTCCCATTCCAATGTTTGCTGCCTTGCCTCTCTTCAGAAAAACATCTATTTGGAAGGAGTAACTACACCCCGAGCAGTTTGGACTGGATCCAGCATGCTGTCTGCATGGAACCTAACCTGAGGGATCCCTAAAGTTGCTTCCTGCCCATGGACTTGCTGAGATGGGCTGTGCCTGGGAACTGCTGAACATRTCGTATGTGAGTGCAGTAGTAGCACTCAAATTCTGCTCGCATGTCTTTAAAGGCATTTACAGCGCCTTCGGAGAGCTTCCACCCTCTGGGAGAGACAAATACAAGCCCACAAAACAGCTGCTCCCTGTGCTCTGGCTGCTGCACAAAGCAACAGCCAGGGGTTTGTTCCAAGCTGGAGCTCAGCAGGGCTCCTTTTCCACAGGAACAGGGCAAACAGGCTCCCTTCAAACCTACCCCAGGAAGGGGGGCCAGCCCACAAACTGAAATGTCAGTGCCAGGAGAACCCAGAAGTTTCTCTGATGAGGAAGGAGGAGCTGACAGGTGACAGGAGTGCCTCCTTGTGCTGCCAAGCAGCTGCTCCCCTGCACCCATTTTAGCTCACCCTGTGGGCAGGACACTCATGGGTGCACGTGGACACATCCAGGCTGTCATTTGAACTCTGCAGAGCTGGTTTACATCAGCCTGGGGAGCCCCAGTTTGCCCTCACGTGATCATTTTCTAATGCAGAACAAGACTCTCAAAATGCTCAGCCATCAATAAAAACACCCCAGAAAAGCAGTGACTAACTGCCTGCAGTGTGAACACTGAAATCAAATGACTTAAAATAAAAAGCACTATTACAAAGCAAAAATAAAAACCTCTGATGCAAGCAGGCTGCCTGGCATCATCGGCACTCACTTAATCCAGGAGGCTAATAAATAACTATGACTTAGAAGTCAAAATTTAGCTACCTTTGTTGCAGAAAACAGTGACTAATGGTATCAGCTTCCTGTGCATCTGTCCCACTTGCGCTGGATGAAAACCATATCCAGGTCAGGATAAAAAGCAGCAGCTTTTAGGTGTTGTTATTAAATAAACCTTCCTTGTATTAAATAAACCCAACCAATGGCTGCCTGTCTGTGCTCAGAGAGCCTCTGAGGAGCAGCCCATTTGCTGGCTGTGAGCTTGCCCATCACCTCAACTCCTTGGGTGCTTCTCAAGAGCCTTAGAGGAAAAACTCCATTCCTTCTGGAAGATTCATTCCCTCAGCTTGACCCATAGAGGCTCGTTCTCTGGGCATCCAAARCCAGGCACGGAGTTTGGGATGAAAATTCACCTGAACCTCAACCCCACCAATGTCCACAGTCCAAACTACTGTACCACCAAGTGGGMTGAGGATACTGAACCTCAGGGAGCTTGGCTGGAAGGAGAACCAGCCAAGTGGGATGGGAGACAGAGGGATGGCAGGGATGGAGCTGTCTCACCCTTCAGGAATGAGGCAGCAGGGGACACCCAGAGCCTCTGCCAAGGCGCCCAGGTGCTCCCAGAGGCTCCTGAACCAGCACCACCAACACAGAGACAAAACATTGTCAGCCACGACACAGCACAACACTGGGAATTGCCTRCAATGGGACTGTGTCCCCTCTCACACATCCCAAGAACCAGGAGAGGAGAGAGAAGCTGCAAGGAGAGGGATGGCAATGGATAGCTGCTTGTTTAAYGCAGGAGACAGCCTTTTCCCTGCCTTCTTCCATAGCCCATTTCATCATCTTGGTGAAAAGCCTGGATTAAGCAGGGTGGCTCTCAACTCCCTCACCTGTGTGCTCCAGCAATGACCAGAATTAATCCTTCTATCAGCCTCCAAAYTTCTGCAGGGTTTGAGCTAATTTCCATTTTGAACACCAACAGAACGGGAACAATGTTATCACAGTGAGGAACAGCACCTCCCTCACCTGCATGAGCCACAGGGGCAGATCAGCTCCCTAACGAGGTTACCACTGGGCAGGTGAGGACACAATGTCACTTCCACAGCTGCTAATTTCAACAACTTTTAAGAGCACACAGGCACTAGACACACATCCATTGTGTCCAATCCTTCCCTCATCACTGCTCACTGTGCCAGCACTTAAACCAAGCATGACCCACAAATTACTCTGGGATTTTTCTGGATTTTTTTTCCCCCACTTCATTTTGATTTTTTGTTTTAGTACTCAGTTCTCCTACACACTGAAACCTGAGGCAAAAGGCACTACTGTGCAGGGCCTCTCTGAAATCAGCCCCAAACCCAAGAGTGCAAGAAAGTGTTCTGGAGAAGAGGATTTCTCCAAATATAATTTCAAGGAAACCAACAAACCAGCTTTGTGGCAGGGCTGCACACCCAGAGGTTTTTGTAAGCTCCTCTCCTGGGTGACAYAACCACTCCCCAAAACTTAAACAAGCCAAGTCAGTGCAGGGCACAGTGTTTCCTTCATGCCCCAGTCGTTTCCATCAGTTTCCAGCAGCCTGGAAGAACGAGGTGCTGTGACAGATGACACACCTCCCTGTCACCTGCCTCCTGAAGGACAAACACCCTCCCCACCTCCAGCTGAGCTCTCCCATCCAGCTTTTCCCTATTTCCTGTGTGTCCAGCCACAATCTGCTTCCCAAAACACAGCAGCTGCTACTCCAGCTTCCCGAACAGCCACAGCTCCCTCACAACTGAGGGAGCTCTGGAGAAAGAGTCACAAAACAAACAGACAGCCCTAGCATGGGACTGAAAAAATAAAAAAGAGGGAAAGAAAACAGAAGCTGTCTGGGRGTTAGGGAGTGCTAGGATCACTGCTGAAAGAATATGGCAAGGAAAATCTTCCCTTGGTCACAGACTGCAGTGTTGAGAGACTACTCAGACAACACCSAGCACAGGTCTGAGGACGTTTCTCCTGATGGGAAAAAAAGGCTTTTCCCACTCCCCACTAAACAAACCCGAGCACTGTTTGCCAAGGCCTGTCCAGAACYGCAGACAGTGTCCTTTATCCAACCATTCCTCTTTCTATTTTGGTCCCCTCACCGGGCGGGGAGCCTCTTCGGGTCCCACCTCTGCTTCCCGAGCTCCCACCTCGAAGCCAGTGGGTTTTCTCACTGACTGGGGGTTGATTTTTCAGCGCGGGGCTCCTCCATGTTGCGCGGCACACGGGGTACCCCACCGGCACCACCCCGGCGTCCCAGCGCTGGATACTCCAGAGACACCGACCTGGCCACGCCATGTCCAATCTCACAGAAACCGCCCCAGGCATCCARTGGTGGGTATTTCACAGGTACCATCCCGCTCACCCCAAACCCACCGGCAGCAGCCACTTTCCCAGGCCGATATCCCGCCAGGCGCATCCCCGCCTCCCAAAGCTCGATATCCCGCGGGCACCACCCGCTCTCCCCAAGCCCGGTGTTCCACAGGCAGCACGCCGCCCCCCAGAGCCCCATACGACCCGGCCGCAAGTCCGTCTGCAACGCCGGACGCACCGCGGGCCCCGTCCCGCCCTGCCAACGTCCAGGCCCCGCACTCACCTTCTCGCACAGGCTGCGGACCTGGCTCTCGCTCAGCTGCCGGCACTCGTTCAGCTGCTCGATCCACTGGTCCAGCTCCTTGGCGAAGCCCTTCTCCTCCATGGCGAGAGGGGCCGGGCGGGCCCCCCGAGGCCCGGGCCCGCCTGTGGGTGCCGGCGGCGGCCGGGGACGCGCGGCCCGCTCGGGTCTGCTCCGCTCCGCGTAATGGCGGCGCCCCCCGCCTGCCGCGGCTGCTGCGCAATTCCGGCCACGCCCACGGCCGCGCGCGCCGCGCGCCGCCGCTTCCGGCGCGCTGAGTCGGCCTCAGAGCCACGCCCCTCGCGCTGGTCCCGCCCCTCCGCTCGCCCACGCCCTCTCCCGTCGCCGCCGCGTGAGGCGATGGCGGCTGCGCTCGGCCAGGGAGAAAGAAATAAACTGCTCCCGTCTCTCTGAGGAAAAAGAATAATCTCACATGCGTTTGCGCCCGCGAGTCGCGTTTGTGCGTCGCAAGCATTGGCAGTAGGGCTTGGGAATGTAACAATCCCTGTGTGCCCCTCAGTGAATGCGCGGTGTTCATTCCTTTTGCCATATTCGCGTGGAATACTGTGGGGCAATAATCGCGACTGGAGGGGGTTTTTTTCATCACGTGTACGATGATGTGCCAAATATGATACGTGATCAGTGAATATAAGATGTAAAACTTAATATATTTGCTTACAATCTGGCACTCTAGTCACCTTGCCCTCAGCTTTAAAGTGTGACAGACCTGCACAAATTCCTACCTAGTACTGTTTATTTTTCTCCTTTGAACTCGTTCTGCTGTCTCCCCTGTAGCCAAATGGAGCAGCAATATCATGACAGAGATGCAACAACTGAGGCTGTGACACTGCCACAATCTGGAGTGTCCACACAGCAAGGACTGGGATTTTGGGAGACCCCTGAGGGGAAATTTCTCTGGGAGTTTTAGCAGGATAAGGTAGATCGAGTCCATGGAGTGTGTTTGTTCATGTCAGATGGGAGGGCTGAGCTTTGCTGAGGAGCTGCTCAGGCTGTCCTACCGGGAACACTCCTGCTGGTCACGGTTTGCTTCATCTCCGCTGGGTAAAACAGACAGGTTTAAGGAATTCACCCTGAACTGGGGGAGAAAAATGAAAGGATTCACAACATCACATCCCTGAAGTGAATTTTCTAACTAAAAACACAGCTAGCAAAGTAAAAGAGAGCAATTTACATAAAAAACAACTYTGTGGCTACTGTTATAGATGACAATTGCTCACCAGTCCAGTTCCCAGGAAAGATAGCTGCCAGGAACTGTTCACRCTCCTCTGGATGTTTGATTTGTTTTCCAGAAGATAATTTCTGACCAKATTGCCCATGTTTGTGACACTGCAGCAGAGAACAGCCATGGGATAAGGCAAACCCAGCCTTGTGGCAGGGAACAATAAACCTTCCCAGCCCGGAGCATACAGGAGAGCAGCACCCCCAATAAAAATCACCCCTGCCTTGTCCAAAATGACCCAAAAAAGGGCATCCTGAGCCTCGGGAGGTCAGCCTTAAACCAAATGCTGAGCAGCTTTTACCCCATCTTTCAGTTTCTGGAGGTTTCCTCGTGATTTAACATGAGGAAACAAAGCCCACATGGACATGCACGCTGTGGTGCTAAGTTTCTATTTACTGATTCCTTGCCACCATTAAAATGTTTAATAGGGGAAGCTTAAATGGAAAGATGCAGCTGAGATATTTCTCTTGGCTCCCTGTCAGGAATAAAGAGGTTTTGAGGTATCGATCCGATGGCAGGTCCTCAGCAAAGCTCTGGCAAAACCTCACAGCCTGAACTAGGAGCATCCCCAGAGCAACAGGACGTGGTTTGCTGGAAAGAGGGAGCTCGTGGGATCAGCTGGGGATTTTCCTGCAAAGGAGTGGCAGGGATGGAGCCTGCAGAGTCTCCCAGCAGCAGTGGGGACATTCATCAGGCTCCCTGGCAGGGAAAACTGACAAGCCTCACCCAGAGGGAATTAATGAAGGCAGGATTTTCAACCACCTTCTCTAAAAATCTCATCATTTCTCTGCTAGAACCTTCTAAAAAGGCAATGCTGGTAAAGTGGCATAAAAGGCCATTTTATTAAAAAATACATTACTGTTGGCTGTGTAACATTAAACCACCCATGGGGTACCTTGCTTTCTTATTCTTGTGATTTTTCCACTGAACCTTGGTTTTTAGGGTGTGATACAGAGCACAGGAGAAACAGTAATGCCTATGGAAGGCATTGCCTGGGCTTATCCAGTGCTTCCCAAAGGGTGCTGGACTCCTGTGTTTTAGACAGGAYAAAAMCCCACCCCACAGTGAATAAATGAAATAAATCAGTGAAGTTCTTCCTTCTGCCAGCAGATGAGGGTGCACAAACCCAGTGGGASCTGCTCCAAGGGCACCTGACCCCCYTGTGAGGGTGCAGGGGAGCACTAGAMYAYCCAGGGGCACGAGGATACGGATCCCTAAAACACATTTTGAGGTGCAGACACAGCATTTTTGCAGTGCATGGGAGGCAGACTGCCTGGCAGCAGCCTCTGTGGAAGCCTGGATTCTTTCTCCCAGGGTTTCCCACAGGATTTGTCCCCCTCCTTCCCGTGGTGACATCTATCCCCATGGGCAGCACTGTGAGGAGCAGCAGGGAACACTACAACATCTTGGTAAACTGGGAACAAAAGCCAGGGAGAATTCAGAGGGGAGGAAAGAGGCAAAGAGAGGGGGAATGCTGCCAGGAGAARGGGGATGAATCTCTGAAAATGGACTCTGTTGCTGTGATGTATGCACAGGGRTGGATTCCGAAAGAAAGGAGAGTAGCCAAACCCTCACAAGGATCCTCCCAAAATGTTCCTCTCGGTCACAGCTGCATCTTTCAGGGAATAAAAAATGTCCTCCTGCACAGCAGCCTGGAACAATTTTAATCCCCAAACAGCAATTTTGGGGAGGGGAAGGAACCTCAAAACCTGCAAGCCTTGCAACAGGTTCTGTTTGCAAACGCAGGCGAATCTGGAACATTTGCCTATGCCCTGTATCGAACCTGTCGGCTGATTTGATTACTTCCCTGGAAACGCATGTGCAAATCGGGTTTGCAGCCTTCGGAGGGCACTGCCTTCGGCCGCGCTGGCTCCGGTGACTGATGCCAGCGTCTCGCTAATGCGATGTGCAGAAAGAGCCGGCGCTGCCCGCAGCTCGCGGCCGTAAATCTCTCCGTTCCCAAATGCAAAACACTGCCGTCGGAAATGCCTCACCCTGAAAAAATGTGTTAGCAACAATTCTATCGCTTACATGAAGCGGGCTGAGGCACAGCCGCTCCTCTGCCACGCACTTACCCGGATAGAAGGAGCCGATGATGGAAGACTGCGGGGGGAAAGGGCGTCAAATTGAAAAGCCCCGGGGAGATAAATGGGAAATAAGGGAGRGAAAAACATTTACAGCCTGAAATGATTCCCCCTCCCGGAAAAATTTCCTTCTCATCTCCCTGGGAAGCACTCAAAGGAGAGCTGCGGTGCAGGCACCTTGGAGCMGGGGTAAATCTGATGGTAAGAATCCGAGCAGACAGTTAAGACTACACAAGTAAGCAAATTTATTTGAAGACAGAACAAATATCGTGGCAAACAACAATATGCAAATTCAGTTGAGAACAGGGGTAAATATCAGACTTTGTTTTCAAATCGATATAAAATATAGTCAGATTTCATTTTATCCAAAAAGCAGCTCGCATGAGGGTGGGGGGTTGGAGGGGGTGGCCCTGTTCACGCCATCYGAGGTGGGTGTCACTTGGAAAACCTCAGGCTCAGGAGTGATGCTGGGAGGAGACAGAGGCACCTTTGGGACTCTAAATTTCCACCTCCGTTCTCCTTAAAAGCCAATTTTTGCCAGAAAGCAAGGGGCAGGCTCATCTCCTCCAAGACCCYCAGTGCCCACCCACCTATGTTTGGGCTGAGCAGTCATGAGAATCCCAGCTGCTTTTTAGGGTTGGGCATCTTTGAAGGCACCTGCACCTCCTCTTCCTCACTGGCTCCAGTGSCTGAGCCTGAAAAGCCAGCGAGGGAGCGGCTCACCTCGGATGCCAGAGGAGTGAACAGGGCAAAATCCCCTCCAAGGGTGAAGGTGCTGGCGAGCTGCTTTCTAGAAAAAACATCCCAAAATAAAAGCAGACATAGAAAACATTAGATTGTCAATGAGGCTTTGAAACAAATTCAAGTTTATCCTTAATTTTTCTCATATGTGAATGTGTGTGTGTGTGTGATACAAACAGACAAGAAAGACGTGGTGGACTTCAAGCTGGGGACGGGCATGTGATCAGTTGGTGTCCACAGGAGCACCATCAGATAGGGAGGAGTTAGCACCAGAGAGTTTGGAGGAGCCAACTGAGCACATGCAAAGTCCTTTGGGAACAACGGGGCAGTGGGGACACATGGAACAGTCCATTAGAAACAATACAAGGCAATTAATGAGTTTTCATACAGTACAATACAGTCACTGATCAATTAACCCTTTCAGTACAGTACATGACAAGTAACACTTTGCACCCTGTTAGCACTAGGAAAGGAGGGTTTGGGCTGCAGAGGGGKGGCTGCTGAGCTGGCCCTTCTGCCCTTTGATTTCAAGGACTGTGGATTGCTTCGGCCGCTTTCCCACCCCAGCTCGGACAGCCCGAGCCCAGCCTGGCTCCCGGGGGGATGGGCTGGTGGAGCACAGTGCCACCAGCCCATCCTCCCAACTCAGGGAATCCCAGAATCCCACAATGGAGGGGACCTTAAAAATCATCTAACTCCACCCTCCTTTTCACCAGACCAAGCTGCACAGTGGTCCTGGTTTGGCCATGGGGATGGAAGAGCCACCCCACTCTGCCCTGTGCCAGCCACCAAAGTGATGAGAAAACCTCAAATTCACACTCCACCTGGCCACTTCTGGTGCCAAAACACGCAGAAAAGGGTTCAGGGCCTGCCTTCAGTTGGCCTCGAGCCAAAGCTGCTTCTTCCCTCAGGCGTAGTGAGAACAGGGTCCATTGGAAAAGTGCTAAATTACAGTACATTGGCATTTCCATATGTCAACTATTGAACAGCAAAACAGATTGTTTGAAAACAGAATCAGTATCGTACAGTAAGTTCACACTTAATTCTTCACCGTTTCTACACTTGTAACACATGCATTTTATTTCCATTAGTTTAATGCCAGTAGGACCAACATCCTCCAGAACAATGATCTAACATTAAACAAAACCTCCTAAGGAAAATATTAAGCATCACATAAAGTTTCAGGAGAAAACCTGTTAATTAGCATCACAAGGTACTCAGATTTACATTTAGGAGTTTTCATGCCATGACTTTAAAACACCTTTTGGTTAATATCCTGGGGGTGGGGAAAAACAAACCCAAAAAACCAAAACCAAGCCCCCCCCCCCCAAAAAAAAAGATTAAAAAAAGGAATGTTTTGGGAAGTAATCTATTTCTCTGTGTGTATACACACCCAGGGAGACAAGCACGAACACGCGGGCCAGTGCATGGGTGTGTGCACAATTTTGTTTTGATAAACTTGACTCATTTCAAGGGCATTTTCATGGGTCCAAAAAGACTTTCAAGGAAACAAACTCTAAACTACTGAAGCAAATTAAAAAGTCTCTCTTGGAGGAACAGAAAAGGTTGGTAAAGCATCGCCTGTGTGCTGTTACAATGCACTTCCCATGAGCTATCTGAAAACCCAAACAACTAAAAATCCTTTTTTTCCACCTAAAAGGCCCTTCTAGAGCAAAGGGTGCTGTGCTAGGATTTGCATTCAGGCCTCAAGTGCAACGGGCAGGAGAAAACACTTAATTCTACCTTCCCAAAGGATGAGATGCCATCTCCAAGGGACAAAAAAYTACACCTGAGGGGGAAAAAAAGACAAAAATACCTGTTCCACACTCCCCTTTCTCCCAGGCTTATTTCCAAGGACTCAATGAGACTGGTGGGCTTGCTGGGGGGGGGAATTTTCCAAATGGTTTGCCTTTATCCTGGTGACAGTGAGCAGGATGTGGCCTCTGAGTCACCAAGGTACTTTCTGAAAGGGCTGTTCCCTCAGCCACTATAATTTTGGGGGTTCAGACAGAGCAGCAGCATCACCTGGTGCTATTTCTTTAAAGCTAAATTTGCACGGATAATTTGGCTGGGGATGGCGGTGGGGGGGTGAAGAAGAAAAAGAACCAACCCAACCCAAAATGCTGATTTTATTTCTGTTTTTACATCTGTGACAGAGGATGTAAGAGCGTAATACTTGGGGTTGCTCAAGATTTGGGGTTTTTAACCACCTTGGGTTCCCAATGAATATCCAAGCCCCTGAAGAAGGAAGCCAACAAAACCAGCCACTACAACTGGAGCTGTTTAGGAAAACTCCTTCATTTGCTGCAACAGGGAARCCCAACACACCCATTTTTTTTTGCTGCTGAAGGTTATTTCCATGCTGGCCCCTTGCTAGCAGCAGTGAAGGAGAAGCCCTAATTCCCTTCYCTGCATTCCCACTGATCACACTGTACTGGCAGGGTTTATCCATCAAGTGTCACCGGGGAGAAACTCCCATCACAGAGGATTGCCAGAGAAGGGTTTGGATTGACTGTGGGCTCATCGAGGATGATGAGCAGCAGTCCCAAGTGTGGGTACCCTGGCATGAAGGGAACGTGCAGCTCTCATACCCACCATGATTCATTTGCTGCTGTGGAAAACCCACAGGGGCTTTTAAAAGAGCAAAACCCCMCCAGGTGGTTGGGAGTGGGTGGTTTGGGGCAGCAAAAACCAGATTATTCAGCATCCCAGGGATCACCATTCCAAATCCTAGAGATTTCTGACTATGTTTCCTACTAACTCTACCCTGCTGCTTTCTTGTTGGCAAGGGAGCTCTGATCCCTTGGCCTTCCATACGGAAATACCACAGGAATTTAACAGGAATAGCACATCTGARCTGCCTCTGAACACGAGAGCAGATCAACTCCTAACAACGTTTTCCAAATCCAACAGCAAACCCCAGGGTTATTGTGCTCCATCTTCCAAATGGTCTGTAAATCTTTTTTACTTCAAAATGCCTTTTGCAGTTGAAGCCCATGACCAATCCCAACAGCACTTCCAGTGCAGGCACAATGATGGCTTTTATTGCAGTGGCTTGAGCACAGCCTTTATTGGCACCGAGCTCTCAGACTGGTTTGGGCTGGGCTGTCCCATGGACTCACCGGGGTCCCACACCAGACACAAAAGCTCCTGCTCTGCTCAGTTCCAGGTGCCAAGAAGATGATCTTGCACCATCTCAATCCCTTTTGAGACTTCTCCTGCATCTTTGGTGTTTTTAAAAGCCATGCCCTTGGGTCTGCGTGTGACCTCGAAGTTTACAACAACCACCACGTCTGCCTGTAGGTGTTGGTGCTGTTGTGTAAAACAAGTTTGGATGGGTAAATTCCCTACTCTCAGGTGGCTAATGGATATGTAATGAAAATCAGGCACTGGACAGTGGTCCAACACACCTCAAAATTTTCTTCTGATGGCCCCTACATAATTAAGACCGCGCCTAGAAGGGAAAATAGCTGGGGAAAAGAATAGAGTTGAAAACTCAGTGCTAACAGTAGGTACAAAAGTGCAGTGCTCAGTTTAGTCCGAAGCAAAGTGACTGCTAGTACTTAAAGTGCTAGTCTCAGCATCGGTTTGGTTCAGTGTCCGAAACACGGGGGAAGGCGGGGACACTACCCCGGGGGGAAATTAAAAACAGACAGCACTGCAACTGCACATGCCACACCAAAAGTGCTTCAAATCACGCCACGGCTCAGCCTGTGAACACACACGAGCGAACGACTGACACCTTTTAGGCTACTATAAAGAACAGCTCCATGAACTCCATCACTACGAACCTGCTCGGGAAGCAAGCGGTCACGGCGCACAGAAAACAAAGGACGAGCCCACTCCAAAACCAAGAGCCTTTAGGAACACTGACGAGCCTTTGCAACTAGGATACTCAAAGTCTAGCAAAAGCAGCCTTGCCCAGTGTCTGCAACAAGCTTGGCCGATGCTTATCATGCACTTTGCAGAGGCAGACTGCCTCCTCTTACAAGCTATCTTACAGCTTAGCCTATTTACCTATTTACTTGTGGTCTGCTTCGTTAATTGCAGCTTCCTGACCATGCATTAAGCTGGCTTGTTTCTCTTAACCACCCTACCTGCCAAAGGACAACAAACGCAAGGACGAGACGACGAAGGCGGTCTGGTAAACACTGGTTTTCATGAGGAACAAAGCTCCAGAGAAGGACTTTGGATCAGCACGCTCTCGGGGAGAGGCTGGGAACGGAGGATTCATCCCAACAGATGACAGGCATTCCTTTTTCTCTCAGTAAACACACACTGCCCACCAACTGCCCCATCACCCAGCCTGATCCCTCTTCACACAAAGCAGAACCTTTAGTTCTCACTGTGTTTCAGCAAGCACCCCAAAAAAATCACCACAGGACAGCAAAGTGGCTCCCCAGGCCCTACATGCATTGCCACCAACTCTCCCAAGAGTTGTACAAGGCAACATCTGGCTGTGCAACATCTGGTGCGTCCAAGGTGGATGGGGATCTTTTTTATGGACAAAGCTCTTTTTAAGTCAAAAGTACTGAGTTGCTGGAGCTGGCAGGATCTGTTGGGGATGCTGCAGGTACAGCTGCAGACATGTTTCTCCTCAGAGGTCTAGCACTAGGGAGATGGTTTTCCAGCAGCAGGGAACACTAATATCCCAGGAGTGAAAACAGAGCTACCAACTCACRTCACTTATTTCCATTACTGCCAGAAAGAGCTGGATTTAACACACAAAGAGCAAGGTTGTGCATACAGGGGATAYGGATGTACACAACTGGAAAGAAAGGAAAAGATGTGGGAGCTGGAGAAGTGCAGTGTGATATGGGCAGTACCCCGTGGTGAGGAGGGCAACAAGGTGGGGAAACACCACCATCTCAGTCCACCATCCAGACAAGAAACTTCTGGAATGATATATCCAGGGGAATGTACACAAGCACGTGGATGTGGCCATGATCCTGCCCACCCAGCAAGGAACAAGCCCATCATGGGGGAAAAGGGAAAAGCATGCCAGCCTTCCCTAAGTGATGCTGGAGCCTTGTGGGATTAAAAGCAATCATTGAGCAATAGACTGGGCAAAGAACCATCTTATAGGACTGTATTCCAGGACTGATTCTGAAGACTGACACATCTCAGCATGTGCCATAGGTAGGCACTGGGATCACATTTGTTTAAGTAGTGTTGACCTCAGTGTTGAGACCAACCCCAAACACTGGAGGCATGGACAATTACCAGCCTGAAAACTCTCGTGCCAAAAGGACTCCTTTTGCAGGTCTTTTTATAACATGTTCTTTCCTGTCTTCCGATGGAGAGGATTTTTGGCAGATGATTTGGAAGTGGATAATAAATCTGATGCTAGGACACCGTGTCCAATTGCTCAGTAATTTCCTGCACGGCTCTCACCAGGAAGTTTACGCCTGGTGCTGCATTTCTGCCGCTTTAGTTTCTCCTACGGATACATTGTCATTGTGTGTGACACTCCTTATAATTCTGCCTCCACCTGGAGTGGCAACCCTGTTAAATTTTTAAAAAGAAAAGCTATTACAGGTTTTTTAGGAGAAAAAGCTGTCTGCTTGCCCGTGACCTCACCTTTAACCAAAGCTCCAGATTTTAAAGGCATTTGCAAAACTCTGCTCCAGCCGCTGCTCTAGATTTTCACCTAAACATCCTCAGCAACTTTCCTAGTCTYCAAAAAAACAACTGATTTGAAGGTTTATTAGGAGCAATAATTTCTTTTTGGAGGCGGAGGCTTTTGCTGCATTGAAGGCTGCAGATATCCGTGCACTGGTTTTCAGTGGTGAATCAAGTGATTCCCAGACACAGCCTATTTCCAAGGAAAACACCAGCCCYGGCTGCTGGGTACCAGAGACACTACAGTGCAAACCGAAGATGTGGGGCCATTTTTAATTCGATGCTAATTATCGCAATAAAAACCAGATCCTGCAGCGGAAGACCCATTCTGGGAAGAAATAATCATCCATCTTTCCTAGCTGTAGCCGTGCTGCTGGAGAAGAAGCTTATTTACAAAATGGCAATCTCCAGGAAAAAAGCTGTTATCGTTGCCTGACAAAGCCATATATTCTGATACCTTCTGGGGGGCTCTGTCTGGAAAATTCCTCTTTGAAACCCAATGCCATAAACCTCAAATATGGAAAAACCCCATCCTGTTCAACAAAAGGCAGCTGTAGGGCTAATGCAACCCACCGTGACACAGAAATGATGCTTGGAGATCCCTGCTTTGAAATCCCTGCTTTCGGTTTAGAGCAGGAAAATCAAATGACCTCTAAATTATTTATATGTGAAAAGATGCTTTTAATAAAAGCATCAATAGTGTGTAAACAAAACCCAAATTCCTAAAGCAGACTTTCCACATTTTGTAYGGTTACTTAAATGTGGATGAGAAACATCCGTTTTCCCCCCTGGACAAAAACATCCATCGTGCAGGATGGCATGAAAATGCCCTTTTTTAGTATGCAGGAAACACAAGAAGCCAAATAAAACCATGAACCTGCAGAGTGGTTGTGAAAGGGATGAAGAAAACCCAACCAAGCAGCAGGACTGCAATCTGTTCCCGTGCTCCCTGAAGAGGCTCTCACAGCAGATTGCAGTGCCAGACAATCTTAGGGAGAYGGGAACCTGCACTTGGGTCCCAGCCAAGACACAATCTTCCTCCAAAAGCTGCTTGGTGCCATCACCTATGGAAAGGGCTCTGCTCCACCTTCTCCATCCCTCCTAGCTGGGTATCCATGAGGCCTACATCCAGTATTCCCAGGCACGTTCCCAGGGAGCAGCAGAACAGCTCCGGTACGTCGCCCTGCCGCAATGATGGAGCCTGAAGACGGGAACATTGGACCACAGGGACAGCGTGTTGAAAGCAAAACATTTTATTACCATCGGTTAAGCTTCATAATGCACGCTTATGAGTAACAGAGAGGTTATATGGAGATCACTTTGCTCCCTACCAACTGCAGCTTCTGGGATTAAATGCAGCAGCTGTTGAGCGGAGCGGAACGGGACCAGTGCAAAGAAAAGGAGAATAAAATACATTTGAAACGGTGGGGGGTAGCTTGGCAGAAAACAGGCCCCTGACTTGAAATTCAAAGAGAAAGGTGTATTTTTTTACTGCTGTACCAAAAGGCACAGCATCCTGGACAACAGCTGGTGACCAAGCACTGCTCTGGAAAGGCACCCCTGTAACTCAACACCCACCTCAGCAAGCAGCACCTCGTACGGGCGCTGCAGCTCCCACACAACACGGGAATGTCGGAGTGGAACACTTCTCCTTGGGGCCACAACACCCCTGCAGTCCAGGACGCTGCAAAACCAGGAGCTCCTGACTAATCACACCCTCACAGGAAATTCTGGGGGCCATGGACCACCAGGAGGATGAATGACAATGGGACCTATCCTGAATTCTGGATGGTTGATCTGATTCTGATCTAGCTCAGCCACAGCGCCCTGCAAGGCTCTCCTGGGGTTGACTCACATGTGTGATTTTTCACTTGTTTTCTGTCCACTCCCATGAAACGTTTTTGACAGTAAATGCCAGCCTGAGATGGTTTCTAAAGAACACAAATTTCTTCCAGCAGAAATTGCCCCTTCAATCTAAGATCAAAAATCCAGTTATCTTTCCTAGAGGTCAGAGACCATAAAAAAGCTATTTTGGACCATCTGCTGAAGAGTCACTAACACACTTTACCAGCACCATCTTTTTTAAGCCCAAATCAGTTTACCTTCCAGCCAATCTTCCACAAGCAGCTTCAAATTGTATCAAACCCTATCCAGAGGAGCACTCTGCTTTCCCCTTTCCCAATATTACYGCTCTCATTTCACAATAGTTTCTGCATTCAGACAGAATTCAAAGGAGAAAATGCCTGCGCTAGTGAAAGAGGACTCCAGTTATTGCTAGCACAGAGCCACTAATTTTTCTTCTAGCAAACAAACCACTTGGCTAGAAAGGTGGGAAGCTCTTGGAAGACTGAGAGCCTGGAGAAGGCTGGTTTTTAGGCTGARGCAAGTGAAAAATCCCCATATTGTGCCCCCTTGCTTGTTTTGCACAGCATCTTCAGCCTCGCTGAGAGGAAGAGGCTGGCGTGGGCTTTGTACAAGGAGAGAGAGCACCTCAAGGGCTATTGCAACAGCTCGAGGGCTGCAGAGGGGAGCAGGAGGGTGAACTTCCCTCTATGAAGAGCCTGAGGAGCGAGGTTTAGGGAGGTTATCCCAGCTTTAGAAGGYGCCTCCTGAGAGCAGGAAAGAGGTGTGAAAAGCAGCAGGTTAAAGTGCAGGCAGGATGCTGCAGGCAGGAGTTAAGTGGGCACCGCCTCTGCTTCCTGCTCTGGATTGGGGGTTTTCTTGGGGTTTCACACCTATCAGCATAAAACACACAGAGCCAAGCAGGCGGTTTTAAGCTCTCTTTCAAAGAAAAGTCTCTGTAATATGCCTTCACCAAGGTAACCCACAGTAAAAAGCTGGCAGCATCCATGAAAATGTTCATCAGGCGACTGCAGCACCTTCCTCCTCTTTTTTTTAATTTCTTTTTTTAAAATAAGACAGCTGGAAGGAACTTATCAGTGGTTAGCTCAAAGAGTTACCCCTGGCAGCGCTGAGGGATGACTGTGCTGACATCAGCAGTAAATGCTGCTCTGGAGAGGGGGCCGGGATGCAGCAGGATTATGTGCACACTGCATGCTGGCACATGCTGATCCCAGGACAGACATGCCTCTGGGCTCTCCAGAGAGGATGCACCAGAGGCAGAAGAAGAAGGATGAAAGAGCTGGGCTTCTGTGGTATCCAGGATAAAGCYGTTGGCACCTTCCCTCTGAGCTGTAATGGGACACACAGTACCTGTGGGTGGMGGTCCCCTGCCTAGCTCAGGTGTCTGCTGCCACTTTGACCCAGGTGCCATGGGCAGGCTCTRGTGGTCCCTGGTCCTGGTGGCTCCCACTGCAGCAACCGGAGTCAGTGCAAGACTGTAAGAGAGTAGACAGGAGCTTGGCAGAGGCACAGCTCTTATCTCCACATCTTCATGCTTTGCTGTGGGCACGCTCCTCCCACGTGCCTGAATTTACAAACCCACATCAAACCCCAATCAGTCGATTCCCAAACTGATTTGGAAGCATTTGCTATTACACATGCAGACAAAAGCGACTCTAATTACTCTGCACCCCATTTAAATGTCCCGGGGAGAATGAAATCCTGGCACTGCTCAAAGAAACCAAATTGAGGTTACACATAACAAAGGATCCAGGCATGCCACTAAGCCGTGGTGGGAAGGAAGAGCCTGAGCTCAGAGCAGCACTTGCAGCAGATGCAGCAAAGCTCATCCCTGGGGAAGCTGTCAGACATTGCCTACAAGCGAGATGGTGCGCGCCGGCTGCTCAGAGTCTGCCACCAGCACAGCTCCAGATCTGCCCCAGGGAACTGCTCCATGGAGCCCCCTCCACATGGGAGCCATCCCTCAGGGAATGGCTGGCTGTAGGGTTAAATAACTCCTGCTTTGCTGTAGCTTCACCCCAGGAATCTGCCCCAGCCCAGAGGTAACATCTGCCAGAGCCCCACCAGCCATGCAACAGCTGCAGAAGCAYGTGAGAGCTGTGGAACAGGATCCCTGGAATAGCTGAGGCCAAAACATACCAAAACAGACAGGGAGCAAAACGACTGTCTGGGARAAATATAGCCAGCTCCACATCTTTTTGTCCTACATTGGCTGCAGCAGCTAGCAAATGCACGGCGAGGGAGGGAACCAAGATACATTTCGGCTTTGCACAAYATTTCCAGAGGGATTCATAATGAAAGCTTAAGGAAAAGATGCTGAACTTGTAAGAAAAAAAAGAGGTTTAGGGCCCTCAAGCCAGGTCATGCACAAGACACGAACTTGGTGATCCAGCAGGAAAAAGGGACAGCACTAGCAGGATCAGGCACTGCCAGCAAAGTGAGAGGAGAATGTCCCTATGCACTCAGCCATATAAACACCTACAGGTGTTYCTGCCTGTGCTGCTTTAGTGACCTTGATGTTTTGCAACCAGATGGAGCAAGAAATATAATGTCAGCTTAAAGGATATGCTCTGAGGTAAGATGCACAGAAGTTTGGTTCACCTTGTGAAACAGTGCCTATTCTCAGCTTACTGGTAAACATTTCAGCCAAAAAACTCTTTCCCTAATTTTACCAGGATGGAGGAGATTATTAAAAGGGCTTAAATTAAAAAACTTCATCACTTACTACAGGGATGTGCACATAAACTGAGTTGTTGAATCTAGGATGAATGCTACTGCCRAGAACTAGATCAAACCCTTGCCCTCTGTTCTTGGCTGTCAGTAGCCTCTGCTCACCCCTGCTGGGACATCTACCTGGGAAAAACTCAGCAATGCTCCACTTTTCAAACACYTTGCCATGTTTATTGGAGGCTTAGGAGAGAGACTGTCCTTGGAGGCCAATCAGTTCCCTCACAGATTCCTGCTCTAGGCAGCCCTATAGAGATCTCAAGAGTGTTCCAACATCTAGGAGGAAAGAACAAGCAGTGTGGTGAAGACAACCCAAACAGAACACCCATCTACCCGCTGACTGCACACTGAGCTRCATTTACTCCAGAGCAGTGCTCCATCACCTCCCTCTCAGAGCCTAAGGTCTCTGGCCTTAGATTCCCCCTGCCAGCTTCCTGGGAGAGAGATTCTCCTTTTCCATCAGGTACTTCCCAACCAGGCAGCAGCACAGCAGCCTCCTCCGTGCCCAAAGCAAAAGTGACAATTTGCAAAACAGCCACAGGTCCAGGGTGAACGTGCAGAGACAAAGCAGCTCTTGCTCAGCACCAGTTGCCAAGGGAAGCAGTGGGAGCACTGCCAAGGCCAGGCTGGGCTCACTCCCTGGGAGCCCTGAGCTTTGCTCTCGTGCTCAAAGCCGGYGGGGCTGCTGCTGCCAGCACACAACGTGCTCCAGATCCCCTTGGACATGGAACASCAGGGATAATTGATTTATGTTCAAAATACCAGGGCTGCATTGGCACACCCAGCCTTTTCCCTAGGAAGAGGAGGGAAGAAATAGCTGCCTGACACATGTGCCCTTCTGGAAGCTGCTGGGATAAATATACATCATACATTCATGTGCAGTGGTGACACTGTGGGACAGCAGGAGCTTCTCTCTCCTTGGACCTACACAGAACTCTCAGATCTCCTTGCACTAAAAATGTTACTGAGGGAAAGTTCATGCCAGTATTTCTGTRACTCTTGACACACAATCCTGGGAGATTTAGGAACATAAGGGAAAACCTGTATTCCCAAACATGCTGGCACAGGGAGCTTATATTGTCATTTATTGTGCTTTCCCTACATTTGTGTTTGAACAGACTCATCAGAAAGCAACAAGAACATGACCAGGGCTAAAAATTACCCCTGGTGGAAGGTTCTGTATTTCCTTCGGAAAGGATGCAGAAGAGACCTGACAACAGCCTTTAATTATGTGTAAGAGCTGCAGCAGGGAAGAAACCAAACTGTCTTTATAACWCCTCTGGAGAGCACGGCTTGTAAGGCAAAGAGCAATAGAATTAGATGGAAGCAAGGGCCACACGGACTGGACAGCGGGAAAAGTATCTGACAGGAAATAGGGTGAAATAGCTTAGGGAGGGAGTATCCAGCTGGGAGTATCCAGCATGGGAGATTTGAAAGAACAGATTTTTTCCAGGTTGTTCAACTTGGGAAAAATATCAATGCTTCTTGCTCTGTACCCAGCCCTGAAATGCACATTAGAGGCACCCTTGCACTTGGCAAATTCAAGTTTAGAGTCAGGTAGGTTCCAAACCTTCCAAAYACTACATTTCACCCCAAATTTCTCCCTGTCTCGCTTTTGGATACCATCAGTATGGAGCAGCATCAGACTATCACAAGAACTTTCGCACTCCTTTGAGGTAGGGAGGTGTCCTCCACCCCCTTTTAGTGGTGGAGRACACAGGCATAGGCAGGATAAAGCCAAAGAAATCCCATCTCCATCATCAGGAGGCCCAGCTCTGCATGCTGACAGCTTTCCCAGAGTCCAGACAATTACTCCAGCACTTCACTGGTTCAAAGCACAGCTTTCAACAGCTGTTGACACCGACCCCTGCTGCACCTCAGCCCTCAGAGTGGCAGGCCCAGGAAAGCAAAGGCAGTACAAGTGGCGATCATCTGCAGAGTCTTGTTAGAAACCACACAAACCCCTTTGCAAAGGCATGAGATTGCTTCTTGAAAGCCACTTTCTTGCCTCTCTGATCCCCTCCAGCCTTCACCAGCCCCTTTCCTTGGCAATGGAAAAGAGCAGCTGCCCTGTGGATATACACAACACTTCATCACTCATTCCTGGAGCAGGAGGCAGCCAATGTGGAGCAAGGCTCTGGTGAAAAGCACACACAAGCACCCATAAGTTGGGATGGCACCAGCAAACCTTACAGGCCACCAACAACTGAGTGCTCCTCTGAGCTTCTGCCTGTATTCCTCGGCAAGCCCAGCAAGAGTCCAGCCACGTGAGCCTCCAAGAGTGAGCTGTAAAAGCAGTAACTCCACCCATTGGACACGCTTGGCCCCAGTGGGTTTGTTGGCAAGGTTAGACACTTGCAGAGCGTGTTACTGATCCCAAAGAAGAAGGAGAACCAGCCCAAGAGAACCACCCTGGTCCCCGGGGAGTACAGCATTAGGATCCAGGCTCTGTGTCTCCTTCCCCAGCTCTGTGGGACTCCAGTGCTGAAGGTGCTGCCTATTCCTCCTACTAGGGATACAACCATCACTGTGCTCTATGATTCCCTGGAGCACACATCCTGTCCTYGCTTCCCTCCGCCCCCTCCTGCCTTTTCGTTCCTCTGCCTCTGTGGGAAGCATTTATCTCTGCTCTTACTCCCCCTCTCCCTCTGCATTGTGCCAACAACATGTGCTCCCAACAAGGACCAGATGGGAATACGTGTAAGAGCCTGGGGTTAACCCGTGTCTTTTATCCCACATACTCTCTGCTGTTTTGAAATGCAGATTCTATTGCAGTGTAAAGATTTAAGGTTAGTAGTAGAGTATGTTGATATTGCTTGTGAAACCCATCTCGCTCCTATTGCACGCTGATCATCTCCAATACGGGAAACAGAACAGACAGATAGTCTGTTTAATGTCTCCAAGGGAAGGACCTATTGGAAACAGGGGGGAAATGAGTATTTGCAATATGCCCATGCATATCTATCTCCAATACTCCTCTCTCCCTCACCTCTGCGTTCATTTGTGCCCACACATGAATTCACAGATGTTGTGCCAGTGGGGCTGGGCACGAAGCCTTGGCTCTCTCTGGCTGCCAGCAGCCGCCACCGAAGGCCATCTTTGCCTCCAATTAATCTCTGCGTGGCAAACGATCAGGACCAAGAGCAGACGCAAACTCCCGCCTGCCGGATGGATTTCCCCCACTGTGGTAAGAAATCCATCCGATTGTCTGTGTGTCCAACCAACATCTCCAGGGCAGGAGCTGTTAGCCCTCCCAGTTTAATACTGGTGTGTTGGATGGCTCTAAAACCCCCAAAAAGACAGAATATGCCTCTTTAAGTTTCAGCTCTGTGCAGAGCTAGCAATTTCCATGTGCCACTCCAAGCGTTTCTGTGCAGTCTAGCAATTAAGAAGATGAATTAGCAAGTCGTTAATGACGGTTTTACTGGGGGGGGCAGCCAGGCCCCTAGAGGCCAGGCTGGTAGGAACACCACCACATTCCCCACACGTGAGAAAGCCAGCAGGCACCTGCACCTTTCCAGAAGTTGGTGCACACGAGAGAGCCCTGAGGCTGCGGGTCCGGGTTCCGCGTGATGCCTCCCTCCTCACGGGGGAGGGAGCGATCCAATTACATCCATCACAGAAATGCCAAAACGACATCCGCCTTATAAAACCTCAATTTACACTCTGACATTTCTGGAAAACCAATTTTTAATCCATGTCATCTATCAGGAGTTCTTGATATTTTACTTCACCCCAATGCTTTATATATACTGTTGCCTTTATTGAGGTGCAGGTGGGGAACTGAACACAGGCTGACAAAATATTAGGAAGAAAAATTGATGTCAGCCCATGAAGGCTTCCTCAGGTTTTGGAGGAACAGAACAGCAAAAGATCTGGCTTTAGCTTTTTCCAAATCCCCCAAATCCAGAAGCACCTTCTCCCCTAGCTGGGGCTCTTTTCCTGTGGCCATGACAGCCTCGCTTGGGTGCAGCTTATGGTGCAGCCTTTAATTCCACTCCTTCTTGAATAAACTCTTAATTTCAAACACAACCTTTACTTGAAAGCAAAGGAGGGGAAAGGTGAATTTTAGACATCACATCATGTTAAGTCATTAAAAATAAAGGGCAACTTAATTTTGGAGTAAGCAGCATAGAAAATTAAACAGAAGGTCTAATTTTCTTCAGGAATTCTTTCATAAATCGCATATATCTAGTGTATGTACAGCAAAAGTAGGAATGCCATGAAACTGAAAAGGCTTATTAGATAATTTCTGACCTGGTGCAAAATCTGCCCAGCGAAAATACACAATAATAAACTCCTTTATACTATAAAAATTACTAGAATTGGAAAACAGGACTGCAAGTCACGCAAGCAGAAGGCTTCCTAACCACCAGCAGCTCACTTCCCTGGGAGTTTAGGTCACTTCAATAGGCCATAGGGGAAAAAAATGATGCAATTATCAGACTAGGACATCTGTAGCTGAAAAAAAAAAGTGCTGACATTGATTTTGGTAATTGCTTGGGGGTTCTTTTTTGTACAAAGGACGTGATTATAATACTTCTGCTTGGGATTTTATGAACATGGCAGTACAGATTTGCAGAGCCAGGGGTTGTAAAATGGCACACAGACATGACGTGGCCGGCAGCTGCCTCTTTACAGCTCTCACCTCGCCTCAATGACGCCTCCAAGGAAGAGCTTTGCCTTCTTTTAACTACGCTTCCCCTCGCAGCCCTGCTGAAAACCTACGGGATTCTTCCGAGGGCTGCGGCCAGGAGCTCGCGCCCAGCCCCGGGTGGAATAACGCGTTTATCCAGACGGGTGGTGGGAGCAGACATCCCCTCCTCAGACTGCACTTCAGATAAATAAGGTTATTTCGTTACGAGCTACTACAGGCTACAATATACTCACATAAATATAGTAATGCCTATACGTGGATATGAATCGGTATATATCGGATACAGATAARAAACACTTACGACGACGAGTAGATACCAATAACCACTGCAGCTTCTCGCTGGGTAAAGTCCACCATCCATCCAGGCTGCACGTAGGGAGCCGACGAGGGAGGGTTCTGCCCTCTCCACACCAGTGCAAAACACTTCCCCAACCCTTCCATAGGTCTGTACTTTACCAGGAAAGCTGGCTCCGTGGGCCGGACCAAATACAACGTCCCCGCAGCTGCAAGGCAGGGGAAGCCACCCAGCCCCTTCCATCTGGGATAAGCTTTGCAGGGACCACCCCGCCTTTGGCGCCAGCAGTGGGGAAAGCCAGGTACGGGGCAGCTGCTGGACTTCGTTTTGTCAAGACTACAAGAGCAAAGCTCAGCTTTAAGCCTCGACAGCAACACAGGGGGCCCAGTTTGCAGAAGGGGCAAGGAGCCGCTGCGATGGCGGAGCTGAGGGCGCTCAGCAGCTCTGCAACATTGCARTGTAAAAAACCAAATCATCATCCCACTCTTGGTCGTTTGAGAGGATCCTCAATACAGCGCCTGTCCTCCTCTAACATACGAGCGGAGCTGAGCCGAGCAGGATCAACAGGTCTCTAACAGACACGTGTGCATGCAGGAGACGGCTTCTCTCGGCATTAGACTACGTTACCAAAGCATCCCCTTACCGGAGCGGGAGCAGAAATGTGCTCCTAGCATTATTTACACAATATAAAGTGCATTAGGATTTAATAATTCAACTGACAGACTTTCTGCCGGGACCATGCAATTTTGAAACAGAGGTGAGGGCTTGAATAGGAAATTCTCTCATGAGAAAAAGAGGTTCAGACCGGTGCTCTTCACCCTGTCCTCCTAAGGATTGTTTTTGGCCGTTCTTTCTAGTGCAAATAAGCTTGTGTTTTCTCAAGTTTAAGGGACATGGCAGTTTCAGGGTGTCAGAACGAACACTTAAAACACATCAGGGATTCAGCATTCCGGAGMTTCTCGCTGGGCCCTCCTGGGCACCAGCAGCCTGTGTGGTCACTGCTCTGGGAAGCTGAGGACGTACTGCCAAAAATACAAAGGAACCCGTTTCCGAATCTCACCGCTCAAGTCTTGCATTGCTACACTCTGAGTGCATCCCTACTACCCTCCAGCCCAACATCTGCTTCCCATCGCCTGGAAAGCCGTCCTCCCCCAGCCCAACACTGGCGCTTCCCATGGCAATGGAAACCCAGAGCCGCTGCTCTACCCACGAGTGATCAGCAATGAACGTGAAGATCCCGAGCCAGGTTTGGATACTAAGGTGCATCCTGTGCCGGGGAGTAAATGCATGAGCGGATCCTACAGGATACCTGCATGCCAGAACCCAGGCCGGCCGTCGCTGGATTCCTGGGTGACATTTACAACAAACTAACGGCATTGGAAGGCCAATTCACTAACAAAAGATAAAGAGGTTTTTTAAAAAACGGGCAGCAATAAGGAAAACAATTTTGCATCGTTTTTTGCATCTTTTAAAACGGTGAAGAAAACATCCCTTTCCAATCACGAGTTACTTCCTCACCAACGCTACAGAAACACGGGGAAGGCATGAGCACTCACAACACATGCGGCCAYTCAGGCTAATTCCAACCCAGGAGCTTTTATGATCCCTTGAGGCAAAGGCGGGCAGGGATGGGAGATGCCGAGCACACACAGAAACGGGAAGGAGAGCATAAAAAGTTTGTACATTCATAGCTCCGGTTTGTTGGGCTAGAAGTGAATTTTTTTACCTCAGGCACTGTGAAGGGCAGCAGCAGTCAGCGATGCGCTAACGTACGCATCAACGACTCATTCACTAAATTCTGGTTTCACACCATAACAGGATGTGGAGTTCTTTTAACGTGGGGTTTAGTGTTTGTTTTTTTTTTAATTGACCTGTTAAAACCATTGGGACGAAAGAAAGCCGAGAGCACCGATGAACCAGGACCCCACACAACGCCCGCTGATTCATCACGGTCCACTGGCTGTTCGAGTGATGGAGCGAGAAACCTCTTCCAGGTTTGAAAAGGGACCTGAAAGAGCAACCTATGGAGAAAGGGATGGGAGTTTTTGACACTAAGCCAAAGGCTTGGTTGCTGTAACTGCTATATGTGGTTTTAAAGGGGGAATCACCTAAAACAGTGAAATTAACTTTCTTACTTCTTGTCACAACTGTAACATTTTCCTAAAGGTTCTTTGGTGACTTTGGTGCAAGCTGTTATTTTTTTTCTTTTTTTTTCTTTTTTTAAAGTTAAAACAGATTGACTAGTTTTAGTACCCAAACTAAAATCCAGATTATCCTCTTGGTTCCCAACCCTGTCTCCCCAACCTTTCTCATTATGACATTAACAGGCAACAGCATTCGGATTGAGCGTGGCCATGCAGTGTGCAGGTGGCTCCAGACACAGTGGTGAACAGTCTGGTTGGAGATAAAGATGTTTCTCAAAAGATTAAAAAATAAAACAGGTCGTGGCTGCATGGCAAAACAGCTGGTCCACATGCACACTAGGCCACTCTGTAACGAAACAATTTGAGTGATTRCAAATATCTGATCAGACATGGTAATGCCCACTTAAAACAATCTTAAAGGTGAGCAAYGTGCTACTAGAAGTACCTGGAGCTCAGTCAAACTCCCGCTGGTTCAGGGGGAAGGAGCTGGTTGCCCAAAGGCTGGACAAGCCCCTTATGCTATAAATATTCATGTTTTAAGAAACACAGAATCTTTCACCAACCTCCCAACCAGGTAATTGCACACATTCTCCCTCCAGGCAGAGAGTTAATACCACGAGATTTAAAATTACATCACAAAGACTCCAGGATGACAGCGAAACCTTGGGGCAGGCAGGCGAGATCGGGACTGGAGCGGCTCAAGGACAGCTCCAGCTCCGAGCTGGGGGGAAGGTGGTGATGGTAGGGCACGGATGTTGTCTCCCCAGCACCACCCACRACCAGCACAACAGAAAATCCAATGGGGCATCCACCACAGCTTCCAAAATGCGCCACGGGCAAGCGTGACAGAGATGCCTTTCTACATGAATCCAGTGGCGCACCCAACACCCCAAAGGTCTTCCCTCACCAGGAGGAGGAAAACACCCAAAGGCTTTCCTCGCCCAGGTCACATCCTGAACCACGTCAATCTGGGAGAGAAGCCGGGAGCCTCGYCCGCGGCATTCCTTCCACCTCCCAACACCCGCTCCATGACTAATACAAAAATACCTTCTGAAATTTTGGACAGATGCATTAAAAAAAAAAAATCACCAGCCTCTAAGGGGCAGAACACAGAGATGAGGAGTGGGTTATCATTCACTGCCATTAATTCAGGAGGCTGAGCACTCTGCTGTCCTGGGGTACTCAGGTGATCTGTTCAGCACAAAACTACGGGATGAATGACAGCTCTTTCGCCCTTCACCGGCACGTGACTGAGGTCTGACGGGTTATCAGGACTTTACCCATAAACAGACTATAGTTTCCAACTCAACAACCAGGAGATGTCAACTTTTAAACCTCTCTCCCTCCTCACACACAGACCAGAGATTCACGTGGAGCTGATTTTTGCCATAAATGCTCTACGACAATGCTGCTCGGCCTTTGGACCAGGCACAGGCAGAAGCCAGTCCTGAAAAACTGGTGATAAGCAGAAACTGATACATTTCATGGTAAGGTTCAGGGCAGGGGTACTTTTGTATCATGTGTAAGTGCAACACAAGCCTTTTCTAGACTATTTAAAGGTCAGGGTGCTGGATTTTGTTTGTGCTGATACTCGTACTTCCACAGTCTCCAACACTCGAAGCAGCTGACTCATACAGATTTGGGAGGTTGGTCCTTTTCTAAGACACACGGAGATGTTTTGGGCATAGTTTAACATGATAACCAGATTCCTATAAGATTATGTACTGGAGTTAGCAAGAACTACCAGAAAAGGACTTTACAAAAACTGGGGCAGCTTGGAATTACTATAGGTCAGTCCCTCTCACCAATTTCTGCTTGCTTTGTTTGGTTAATTGTCCAATGCACTCTATTCCAGACCCTCTTGCTCTTCACCACTGTCCCCTCTGGCATCCATTCTTTTCTCTTTATGGCTGTTGTAAATTCTCCTCATCTCTTCTTCGTACTTGATAAAATTTTCCCCGAACCGTGTCCAYGCTTTGTAGGGAACTGTGATGGTGTTACGGTAGGGTGGCCTCACCTCACTTACCTTCAGGAAGATGCCGTACCTGTTGGATCCCACGTCGAAGTAGAAGCGCTTGTTGTCCACTCGGAAGGAGGTGCCCTCAGGCAGCTCCGGGGGCTCCTCACCTCCCCCCCGGCGATCCTCTATGTCCCCCTCGCCGTACTCTTCAATCAGCTGCACCAAAGCATCCCTGAACTCGATCATGCCTTGCGCCGGCAGGACGATCGTCTGCTCCTGTCCCAAGCCGTGGCCGAAGTAGCCCATCATGCCAGGTCCCCTGCTCATGGTCTGCCTAATCCGCAGGAAGCGCCCGCGCTGGTTCTCCTTCAGGTCCAGGTAGTACTTTCTGTTGTCCCTCTCGATGTACTCCGTTTTGAGGACGCTGTGAGGGGGCTCTTCGGAGCCCACGGAGGCTGGGGGCGAGAGCGGCGGGTGCTGCGGCCGCCTCCGGGGATGCTGCTCCTTGTCGTTGCTGTGCTCGTGCCGGTGCCCATGGCCGCCCTTCAGGCCCAGGTGGGCGTAGTGCTCGATGAAGTCCCCCAGGCAGTCCTTCAGCTCGGCGGCCACCGACAGGGAGAGGGTCAGCTTGCTCTTCCTGATGTTGTCCTGCCTGCCCCTTCCTATCCAGACCTCGGCGATCTTCAGGAAGCGGCCGCGGGAGCTCTGTTTCACATCCAGATAAAAACGCTTCTTCTGGATGTCCACCCTCTTGGAGGCCAGCTCCTGGATCTCCATGCAGCTCCCCTGGGAGGAGGCCGGGTAGTGGTACTGCTGCTGGGACTGGGAATAAATGTTCCTGTGCAGGCCAGAGCCTCCCAGGTTCCTTCCTCCTCCTCCTCCTCCTCCTCCTCTCCCTCTTTCCATCTTTACCAATCAGCTGGAAATAATACACAACAGAGACACAGATAACAACATCAGCACCAGGGGCCTGCTCAGCTCCTCGGCGGCGGCTCCGCTCGGCGCCGCTCTCCCTACAAAGGCTCCTGCATCCCTCTCCGCTGCCACTGGCACGCAGCATCGCAGCCCGAGGATCCCGGGCGCTCTTCCCCTCCCGTGCTCCGGCTGCCAGACAAGGGAGCCCCGATTCCAGCAGCGCTCCCCGGTAGCACTCCCTGCCATGCAGCCCCCCTGTCCTGCCCCTGTGGTGCCACAGACCCCCCAGCTGCYCCACGGGGGTGGGTTATGGTGCCCTGTTTCGGGGAGCACTCACCCCTCTCCCCGGGCTGCGGCTTCCCTCTGCAGGGTCTATCCCCGAGCCGCTGCCTTCCCCCTCCATCACCCCCTCTGCTCTTCCTCCCAGGGCACGGGGGGTGCACTGGGGTTCCCCCCAGCACTGCCCTCCTGTCCCCCGCTATCCACGGAGTCCCCCCGCCACTGCATCTCCTGCCCCAGTGCCCCCCAGCCTCCAGTTCCTTCCCCCCGGTAGTGCCCCAGTGCCTCTCTGGCCCCTCACGGCCCCGGTACCGGCCCTTGGTGCCCTCAGAGCCCTCCAGTGTCCCGAGCACTGTCCCCGGTAGTGCCCCCCTGGCCCCCAGCGCCCCACTACTGCCCCTCAGTGCTCCCCATCACTGCACCTCCTGCCCCAGCGCTCCCACAACTTCACCCCTTGCCCCCCAGCGCCCCAAAAGTGCCCCCCGGTGCTCCCAGTACTGCCCCCCGGCGCTCCCAGTACTGCCCCCAGCGCCCCAAAAGTGTCCTCAGCGCTGCCAGCGCCACCCCCGAGCGCCCCCAG
>JACDOX010000695.1:37188-111575 GCA_014549065.1 Cardinalis cardinalis
GCGCGGCCCTTACGGCGGCGGGACTACAACACCCACAGTGCCCCGCGGCCGCCGCGGCACCGTGCGTGCGCGTCACCTCGGGTAACCCGAGCCGAGGCGGGGCGCCATCAGTGGCGTATTTAGGGCGCGACGCGGCGTGACGCGCAACGCGGGCTTGGGCTGCGTGAGGGCTTTCGGCCGCTCGCGGAGACCGGGGAGGCCGTGGCGGCCGAGCGGGCTGCGAGCCCCCGCGCCGCGCTCGGAGGTGCTGCCGGCCTGCCGCGGGCGGCGAGGGGACACCGGGTGAAGCGGTGAGTGCGCTACTGGGGGGACTGGGAGCGCTGGGACATAGCAGGGCAGCCGCTCCCAGGGGGCCCCGGCGGCCTGCCCAGCGCTGAGGGTGCTCAGTGTTCGTGTGGCAAATCAGGCGTGTTAGCCGTGGCTGTTGTCGTGCTTTAGTGTAAAAATGCTTTTTGGTGTTGAAATGCAGGGGGGGTGTTGGTTGTGCTGCTATACATCAAGAGAAAAGTCTGCTTAGCCTTGAAAATCAATTAACAATGAAGATATTTTCATAACCTTGTTCAGGCCTGATGATMGTGACAGCTGACCTCCACATGAGCTGCTGACTGTTCTGATTTCTTCTTCTTGTCTTTATTAGTCCCAGAAATGGATGTAGTAACTGACTGTTCTGATTTCTTGTTGTTGTTTTCATTAATCCCAGCAATGTGCCAGAAATGAAATGGATGTAGTTGMTGCTGGCCTGCGGGATAAGTATCCCCAGTGGATGCTCACAGAGAGCCAGGAGGAAGCTTCCTTGGGGCACAAAAAGGTGAGTCCTGGCTCACTGCAGAGCAACCCAGCTCKGGAGAATGTGTAAATGTTCAATATAAAAATGCCCACGAGGAGGGACCATCCCTGAAACAGCTTCAACAGTTAGGTAATTAATTAATTGATGAGGGAGGGGGAGAGCAGACGGTGCAGTTCAGCAGCTTTTATTCCACCAAATGATATAAAATATATAATTATTTAGTTAGATAATTAATTTGCAAATATATACTATTAATTCATAATATAAATATAGTTATTTGGATAATCATATAAATATAATATATGAATTTAGATACAATTTTATATATAACTATAAATATAGTAGATAATATATTATATTAGTAAATATGTAATATTAGTAAATATATAAAAATATCGTTAAATAATTAATTATGTAACTGTTGATAATTAATATATAATAAATGATCAATACTTAGATAATTAATTAATTAATGAGGGAGGGGAGAGCAGAAGGTACAGTTCAGTAGCTTTTATTCCACCAAGTGGGAATAAATGATTAGCTGATTAGTAAGTGGTTAGTAGCTTGGATATTAAAAGTTATCAGGTGAAACAACAGTAATTTTGACTTTTTGTTCACTAGAGAAGCTGGGGTAGGAACCCAAATGTTTTGATGAAGGGGCTGTGTGAGCCTGGCTGGGATGGGTGTCCCTGCTGAGGAGGGCAGTGGTGGATAACCAATCTCTCCCAAATTTGCATTCTCAGAAGCCTGGTGCCCAGAGGAGTGTTCTGGAGGATGGGCTGCCTTTCCTGGAGTTCTCTGGCTCTGTTGTTTATAGCTATGAAGCCAGTGACTGTTCCCTCCTCTCAGAAGATATCAGGTAACAGCTCACACTCATTTTTTTACATCTTTCCCTTGAGTGCTCCTGTGTTTTTGGAAGGGGCTCAGCTCTTGGGAATAGTTTCCCATTTGGCCTTGTTGGTGKGAGGTGCCATTGCTGAGCCTTTCTGTCCCTCGGAGCAGGGGCTGTGAGGGCTCCAGTGCAGACTGAGTGCCTTTCACAGGATGGATAATTCCATGTGCTTCACTGGCTTCATGGACAAGTGTCAATTCCTAGTTAATCCATTAATTKGGAGCATATGTTTAAAGAAAATACAGTAAATTTGTGGTGCAAATAGATTATTATTTTCCCCTTTTTTGTGTAGCACAGCTCATTAAGCTGGGGGAAGAAAGTTGTGTACAACACTTACAGTGCTGTGGGATAAATAAAGGACTGTCTTTTGAGGGATCATGGGGTGGACCTTTTAGAGGWATAAAAACTTCCTTTTTTCCTCTGCCAGTCCTTGAGGCCTGTGTGGCCAAGTTTTAGTAGTGGGGATTAAAGGTTCTGTCCCTGTTGTGGTGCTGAGGGGGAAGAAGTGGGAAATTTGGGAGTCCARGGAAGAAGGGAGTGGTGTGGGAAAGGTGTTTTGAGCTTGTTTCATTTCCCATTGCCCTCCTCTGATTTGACTGGAAARGAAATCAGGTAGGAAATCAGTTTAATTTTGATGTGCTGGTAATTGCTGAGTGTCCTTCTCTGCACCCACCACCTGCAGCTGTTTATTGCCAATGTGTATTTGTGTTTGCAGGCAGATCTGCAGGGTTTTGCAGCATTTCAGGGGCTCTGTGGGTCAGCACCAAGTGCTCAGAGCTGTGAGATACTTTCTGTGGCTTGGGGGTGTCACATAACCTGTGCTGTCAGTGCCAGGTGTTGGAGCAGCAGGTAAATGTGGGAATGTCTGCTTGTTTCCAGGCAGAGCCTGTCAGAGGGGGCTGCTGTGGGCTTTGACATCGAGTGGCCCCCGTCCTACACCAGGGGCAAGATGGCCAGAACAGCTGTAATCCAGATGTGTGTGGCTGAGGACAGGTGCTACTTGTTCCACGTCTCCTCCATGGCAGGTACTGTGCTTCCTCTCTTATTTGGGGCATGAACTGCTCTCTGTTTCTCCTGGYTATCTCCGAACTTAAGCCTTGAGCAATGGCTGACATATCCTACCACATGGGACAGTAAAACCCCACCCTTTTCCTTCCCTTTCCCRCCTAAAATAAAGAGATTTATTCTTTGAGTGATGCCTGTGTATTAAGACTATCTTAGATGTGCTTGAAAACAGGGTGTGGGTTCTGGTTATTTTTCTATGTGGGAATATTTTATTCCAGTTTTAAAAAGTTAATTCTCTGCTCCTTTAATGAGKTTCCTGTTTAGTGCCAAAATAAACAGTGAACCTAAATAGAGCAGGCTGTGGGTTTTATTGTGTTTTGGTATTTTGGTTTTGTTGTTTTTTTTTTTTAATTTGGCTTCAACAAGGAGCCTCAAAAATTATGGCTTTTGTGCTCTTTATTCCTAATTCCTGCATTGTGTGACATCAGCTTTGGGAAAGAGTTCGGGTACCTGGTGTGATGCAGCTGTGGGGAGAGAAGGGGGTGTGCTTAGCAGAGGCTGAATTCATTATGGATGTGAATAAAAGCTTCCAAATAGGGATGAGGGAGGGAGACTGCAATTTTATAACCTTTGGTTTAAAATGTTAGATTAAAACTATGCCTGGGAGAGGTTTCTGATTTCCCTGGGGGACTCAGGCTGAGGTATAATAGTGATAATTTTAATGTTGGTGTTCAATCCTTTGTCATTTAGAGCAAATGGGGTGGAAAATTTAATTGCTGGAGGCTATTCCATCAGGGAGGCTGGAGAGCACAAAGGAAAATGATGTGAGGAGAGGAAGTTGAGGGAACAAGAGCCATAAAGAGCTGCAGTGCTTCTGTTTCTGGCAGGGGATATGTTTGTATGGCTGCTGTGGTACAGCTAAAGGGGACRTTTCCCTCTGGATGGTTTTCCGAAGTGCCTCCTCTTACCAGTGGGGGATGCACTTTGAACTGAGTGACTTGGGCAGGGGGCACCAGAGCCAATTTCTGCTTCTTATGGGGATATATGTGATCTGCAGAAATGTGGCCAAACCACAAGGAAAAACAGCAAGTCCTAGCAAAAAAGCTTTCTCCTGCGGGAGGAGTTGGGCCTTAATGGACTGTGCATAAATGGCAAAGCCACATTTATTTATTTATTGGGGAGATTGTTCATAATTTTCTATTTTTTTAGTGCTTTTTTGAGATTTCCTTATAGATTTCTCAAATTGTGGCCTGTTTCTCAGATTGTGGCTTTTGTACCATCTTCAACTTAAATTTTTTTGGTTTTGTTAGTCACTTTTCTAGGAAATGGGGCAGGACTTGTCCACTGGGGAGTGCCCATCCTGGAAGGCTGTAGTGATGATTCCCTTAGGTGAAAACCCCTTGTACATATGCAGGCWTTTATTTGCTTGATTTCTCTTTATATGTGGAGGATTTTCCATCTTTTCCCATGGCTCACATGCTTTGGGAATGCTGTAATTTGTCTGCCTCTCACAGCACCAGCTTGCTGCTGTCTGTGGGGTTTTTACTGGTTATTTTTTAAAGCTTTGGGGTGGATCTGCAATTTTCCGGTGCACAGGAAATTGGCTGTGGCTGCAAATGTACAGTGGCAGCTAGCAAAGGGCAGAGACAATTGTGCACAAATAAAATCAGTGGTGCCAAGTGTTTGTTGAAGTACATAAATGCATATTGCAGGGCTGGTAAAAGGTGGTGTTTGCAATGGGAGCCAAGGCAGGCGAGCACTGTGTGCCTGTGCAGTTCTCTGTGTTTGCAGGTACTAGATTTGCACTTGAGACTAATTCAGGGTATCCAGCTGTGGGGTCCTGAAGGTATGGATTTAAATAAGATGCTCTGAATTTTAAATGGGAGCAAACACACAGGGGAGCAAAAGACTGTTATTGTTCAAGGATGAAGTGTCTGGGACTGTTCTTCTGCAGAAAATGAGTTGAGAAAGCTGCCTGCTTTAATTCAGCTCTGTAAGCTTGAAAATACCCTTTGATCCAGGTTTGCTGTGCCATCAGTTTGGGAGAAATCAAAATATAAAACTGAGTATCTGTGTGCATCTTTGAACACCGTGGGTTTTTGCTTCCTGACAGGAGTGGCATATTTGGGCTTGGCACAGCAGCTGGTTGGTGGGTTCTGTTTTCCAAATGCTGTTGTTGGAGCAACCCAGCCTTAGCTGTGAGTTTGTCTCCAGAGAATCTGTGCTGCTGGGGATTTCCCATGCTTATGCTTTCAACTCTTGCCCAGAAATGTGAAATAGCAAAAACTGTGAGGAAATCATGGGGAAAATAGTAAAATGTTTGATTTCATGTAATGAACACTGAGTTTTGAGATTAAAGTGTCTTTTCCAGTGTGGGGTTGCTTTTTTGTTGTGTGATTTAACAATCAGAAAGACAGATCATGTTTTGGGATGGTYTTGGGTTTTTTTACTTGGTTTGTTTCCAGGTAGGTGCAGGATGATTTGTGTATTTSAGGTATTTCCTTCTTTCTTGTCTGCAGATGACCCATCACAACCAGTTGAAGTTTTCAAATCATTCCAGGGAGAAATCAAATAAACAGGGGAACTTTGGTGGCTTCTCCTTTAAAAGCCCAGGATTTTGCAGATGGTCTTTGTGCTTGGATTTTGTCATTTCCATTAGACGTTCTGGCATCTTCCAGTATCTAGTTTCTCATGTTTGGGCTTAATCTATTTTAGGTTTTCCCAAGGGACTCAAAAGGCTGCTCGAAGATGAAACAATTAAAAAGGTTGGCGTAGGAATTGAGGGAGATCAATGGAAGCTGATGAGTGACTTTGAGATCAAACTGAAGAGCTTTGTGGAGCTGGCTGACGTTGCTAATGAGAAAGTAAAACTCTAAAACCTTTTTGTTGTGGGAGGGAATCTTGTCGTGGTGCTGCTGTGCAAAGGGAGGCTTCCTTGTCTTGGTTGGAGTTCCATTCCAACAGCAAACCTGTTGTGTGGAATAAAGCAGAGATCTTTTGTAACTTATTTAGAAACTGCTTAGAAACACCTCTCAAAGCCTGCAGAACTAACTACTGTCTTCCAGTGAGCCAGTTTTTAATCAACATCTGTCTCCTCTCAGATCTGTTCAGCTATTTATAAGATGTACCTTTTGAATTCAGCTGCAGGTGCTTTTCCTTTAATTTTTGGTGATGGAAATGGTCAGGTTGTCCTGCTGGCAGTGGTGGCATTGTCCCAGCAGTGGCTGAGCCTCATCAACAGGCTACAAGGAGGCAGCCCTGTGTCTTGGAGGGAGGCTCAAGGTCTTCCTTGAAGCCCTCCCTGCAGAGGTGTTTCTGCAACACAGTCTGGAAATGGATTTTCTGTATGAATATCTGCATTCCTGTGATTCTCAGGCTGGTGTCCCCTCAGCTCTGGTGTGGGTGCTGCTTCTAGCACYTGCTGAGCTGCTGTTTACAAGTTGTGCTGCCTGTGGCACGCCCTGAATTTCAGTTCTGTGTCAGAGATGGTTTGATGCAGGGCCACCTGTGCTGTCTTTTAGGGAAGGGAGCCCAAGTTTCATTGCTTTCAAAATCCTTCTGATTTCTAGGACATCCCTTAAAGCTTTTCTGTGTGCTCCTTACCTGTGCTTGGTCTCTCCATGTATTTCTTGTTCCTKCTGTGGTGCAGCTCAGTGCTTTCCCTAGGAGCCTCTGTGGAGTTGGGATTGGGAATGATACAAATTGTTTTGCTCAAGCAACAAGAGGAGCTGTTACTTCTCCAACTTGGAGTTTCCTCAGTCACCCCTTTTTTTTTAAATTCTGTCTTTTGACTCAGGATAATTTGTTATGAAGATGAGCAATGTGATCTCCGATAGCAGCTTAGAAGTCTTCTCCTGAAGAGACAACAAAGCAAAAATAAACTTGAAAGAACAAGAGAACAGGGTTATATACAATGGCACAATGGGAGGGAAAGGGGTGGGGGAGCCTAAAAAGAACAGTTGGGAGGGTTTTTTAATACCAGACTCAAGGCAGTGAGCTGCTAATGCTGCACTGCTGCTGTTCAGCTCTGCAGTTGGGCACATTTTCCAGGCTGAAATAGCAGCAGACTGTGCCCATGAGGCCTGGATCCTTGGGCACCAAGGCAAAATTTCCCAGGGCTGGCTCTGGGGACAGCAGGCTGCAGTCTCTGTGGCTGACAAGGGATTGCAAAGGCAGTTGGAGGCAGCATATGCTGGGGTGGCTTTTGGAGGCCTGGGAGTCTTGGGCTAGAGCTGTGCTCTTCTGCRTTGTGCTTGGCTTCAGCCTGACAAAGGATGTCCACCACACACAGGCAGGCTTTAATATTCCTGTGGTTTTATTAGGTAAATCCCTGTTGCTGGATGCTGGGTTTTTCTAATTAGAAAGGCAAATAGCAGGAAAATCCTGGAGGAGAGGGGGGATGCTGTTTAAGTCCAGGCTTTTATTTTATCAACCCAGAGGTTGTTTTGTACAGATGCTTCATATTTTTGATGTTGTGACAGCACTGCTTTGAAAAACTAAGTTTGCTTTGACTAACCCAGAGCTCTTTGCTGCTAACAAGGGATTGAGTACGCTTTGCTCTTYTTGGGGAGGTGCAGATGCTTTCCTTTATAAACATATCCTCTGCTTTTGGTGTTTTGTTTGGATTCTTTTCCCAGCTGAAGTGTAAGGAGACGTGGAGCCTGAATGGCCTGGTGAAGCACCTTTTTGGCAGGCAGCTGCTGAAGGATCCGTCCATCCGCTGCAGCAACTGGGAGGAGTTTCCACTCAAGGAGGAGCAGAAGCTCTATGCAGCCACWGATGCCTATGTATGTACCACAGCATTCCAGCCTTCTCTGAAGGGAGTGAATCCCTTCTCCACTCTGCTCCTAACTGAGTATGTTTTAGTCCCTTGTTACCACTTTTGGATGTGTTTCCTTCTRGTTTTGTCGTCTTTGTTAGCTGCTACTTAACCCAAACCTTGTTCAAGACCGTACGGGAGGTGAAATTCAAAAGCAGCTTGGGAGAAACACAGCCTTCACTGGTGGCTAATACAGGAGAACCATATCATTTCTAGGCTTGGAGGAAGGGAGGTTGGGCAGTGGTTTCTTTTCTGGTGTCTAGTTTAGTTACAAGTTCAGCCGTGTGGGGTTTATCCTCTGTGAAGATCCTAAACAGTCTGGAAAAGATTTCAAGTTTTTTGTGCCTGGGTCATCCTTTGTAGCCATTTTTTTTCCAGGCAGTGCATCTTTCCCACTTTGCTCTGTTCACTTGGCCTGCCTTTTGGAGCCTCCCAGGAAAACATCAGGAGTAACTTTTTTCTTTTTCAACATGTGTAGCCTAATTAGCACATTGCTGGCTTTAGGCTGTGTTTTTCTGTTAGAACTCATTATTCATACCTAGGGAAATATTAAACACACTGAATCAATCTTGGTGTGTTTGTAGCTCTTCTCCTGGAGCAGGGCATGAAATCTGAATGAGGTGAGCAGATGGGTGGCACTGGGAGCTTTGTGTGCAGCCAGCAGCTGAGATGACCCACTCTGGGATCTGTGTAAGAGGATCCATTCCAGAGGGAGTCCCAAGTCAGCACTTGGCCCTTAGTGCAGCATTCTGTAGCATGTAACCTGGTCCTCATGGCCAGTGGAGTCAGGATGATAATTAGTATGATGGGAGCCATATTCCAGTTTGGAATTCTGCTGGTCACCCTGCATTGCTGCCATGATTTGCCTGATTAACTCCTAAAGATTTTTTTATTATTTTTTCTCTCAGGACTACAGGGTACTAATAGTTTCTTTTCCTTCCTAGGCTGGCTACATTGTTTATGAAAAACTGAAAAACATCAATAAGAATGACCTGAAATTATGTAGCATGAACCAAGGTCAGTTGTCCATCCAGGCATAAGGAGTTTATCCCATGTACAGTTGCATATTCCATTTCCCAGCAGGGAAATCAATATATATATTAGAATAGTGCCAGGTTTGTTTGGCTTCTTGGTGATTCCAGATGACTTGGAGAGGGAGCAAGAGGCCTTGGATGCCCAGKGTACCCATACTCTCTGCCTGTTTTCCATAGGATTTAGGAAGGTGCTCTCAGGGTGTTTTTTTTGTTTGTCTCTGCTGTACACAGGGATGGGAAGAACTCCCACTGTCATTCCAGGTTGTTTATGGAAATACTTCAGTGAGTTAATTTCAGTGCTGCTGATGCAGGTACAAATACCTAATTTAAGATGAAATAGGGCCACAAAACAAACMGTGTTAGGAAGTAATGTTTTTATTGAGGCATATCAATAGGACTCAAATGTTTCAGAGCAGCTTAACATTATTTACTTGGTCAGGGAAGATTTTAAAATCTTAATTTTTTGTTCAGTTCTGTGTTTCATAAAAAAGATGTTACAGTTAGCTTAAGGCTGAAAAAGAGGTGGTGAGGGGATTGTTTCCTTTTTGTTTTGGCTCAGTTTTAATTTCTTGCCAAAAGCAGCAGTGGCAGTGCTGTCCCCTTGATCTGAGGTGCAGGATTKGGCCTTGGTTTAGTCAGCGTGTCTGTGTTAGCAGCTCTTTTCCAGGAGCTGGAGGGATTGCTTTGYTCCCATTGTGGATCTGTTTTCCCTGAGCTTGTGTGATGGAAGAAATGCAGTGCTGGAGTACTTAGAAGCTTGGCCTGATTCTCTGTGYTTGATTTTTTTTTTTAAGCCCTGGGAAATGCTGGTTTACCTGCTGTAAGTATTGTAGGGATGCRGTGGCAGGAGTTCTTGACATAGACRTGTTATTATTACAAATTAAGTGTTACAAAATAACCAGTTGTTGCACTTGTTACAGATGCCACATCTGAGGGTGTGAAGGAGCGCCTGGCATCCCTGGCTGCAGAGATAACAGACCTGGCTTCTCACATCCCTGACTCTTCTGGACAMCTGGAGAACTTGCAGAGGTCAGTTTTGTGCTGGCTTGTCTCTACCTCCACAATCAGTGTTTTGTTTTTGATCCTCCAGGTCCCATACAACAAAGTATGTGTCTTTCAACAGGCATCTCTTACCTGTTTGTTGTTTTTTAGGAAAATGCATTTTTTTATATGTAGGAATATGTGTTTTCACTGGTCTGACTGCAAGGGATTTGACCCTGAACTTGGCTGAATTTTGTTCTGAAATGTAATAGCTGCTGCTGTAATTTTGCTTTACTTTCCTTGATTTTACCTCCTAGGGCTACAGAAATACTAGCAGAGATATCAGGGAACATCAGTGCCTTGAAAGCCACCTTGCTGGGCTCAGGTTCCCCTTCTGGGCTGGAGAGGAGCTGTGGTGCAAACAGAACACATTTGGAAGCCAAGTCAGCAAGTGTCAAAGCACAAAAAGCAGAATGTGCTCAGCAACCTGAAGGTGACCTCAACATCTGCTCTGATGCTACCCTGGCTGTCCTCTGGGAGGAAGAAATGAGTGGGGAGGAAGCACAGAGAGGTAACACTGCTCTRGAAAATGGGGCTCCAGTAGCCAGGGTCACAGACAGAGAGGACAGGGATGACTTCATGTCYCTGGACATTACTGAGCAAGAACTGCAGGTCTTGGAACGTCAGGCTGCCAAGGAATTGGGCAGTGAAGCTGCACCCGAGGTAATGAACACTCCTTAACTGCAAATATTTCTTTCAGATATTTTGTTTTTAATGGACAGGCCTCAGAGCTGAATGTTGAGCTTAATTATCTTGAATTTTCAGACATTACTTTGCTCGTAAGAGAATTGTGTTGATTTTGCAGGAGGCGTGTTCCACAGACAATGAACAAAACGTGTCCTGTGTCATTGAGAGTGATGAAGAGCTGGAAATGGAGATGCTCAAAGTGAGTGCTGGAGGGTTTATTTTAAAATTTTGTTTATAATTATGCTGCTCTGGGAGCGCAGTTAATGGGAAGGAATATGAAGCAGAAAGGTGCTGCTTGCAGAAGAGGGACAGAATAAACAGAAGGATACCTAAAGAATTCCATTTGCTGGGGTTAGACTGGAGTATCATTGGCSTCCTGCGCCATCTTTACTCCACCAGCTTGGACTTGATCCAGCTGCTAGATTAAAGTTGTTATAACTGGATTAAAAATTGGTTCCCCTATCTTATTACTTGAGWGAGGTGTTTTATCTACCCTTCCATGCTCCAAAATAACTTTTTTCTTCTTAATTGCTCAGTCTCTAAAAGATGTAGATGATTGTGAAGGAGTTCTACCTGAAGGAGAGTCCAGTAAAGCCAGGAAAACTCCTGAAGTGGATGTAGCACCAGATGGTGATGAAGATGAAGGCATTGAGGAAGAGGAGGAGGAATATTTGGGTATGGTTTTTAAAAAGTCTTAGTGCATGGTCAGGCAAACTTTTAAAAATCACTGTCTGTAGAAGCAGCCTTGAAAGCACAGTGACTTTTAGGGATGGGTTTCTAAGAATGGGAAGGTCAAGCTTACCTGGATTTCTAAGGGGAGCTTGGACTGTGTGAAGATTAAAATACAAAGGTGTGCTTGGCAGGAGAGAGTGACGTTCCACCTTGGTCAGCTGATGTCTGCTGATGGGAGTAAAACTGACCTGGGGGTGTGGGGGACCTGCTCAGAACACAGCACAGGGGAGGTGACACCTCTGTGCTTTTCTGTTGCTGTTGAATGACAGAATTCTGAAGAAATTCTGCCTTGGGGGTGATTTTGACTTGCTTTGGGGATGTCCCTGTGGAGACAAATGAAATGGGGAAAAGCAGCTGAAGTGTGAGGAGGAGCACACCTTGACTTGTTTGGGTGATCCTGTTCCAGATGATGCAGTTATGCATTGCAGTCCTATTGCTTTGTCTCATTAATCAAGCCATATGTTCTCCTCATGCAGGRTCTCTGAGGAACCTCTTTGCTTTTTTTAATCCTTCATTCCAATGTGAAAATATCTGGAGTTTGAGATCTCTTTTCACTAGAATTGCCCAAATTCTAATCCCTGGGCATGACAAACCATGAGCAGACTGTTGCTTGTGGAGACAGTGCTTTATCTTTTTAAAATTCAATCCCAAMAGAGTGTTTTCTCCTCTCTCCCACTAAAGATCCACTGCTGCCAGAGCCTGCAGAAAGCCACATCATGTGTCTCAAGACCTATTTTGGGCATTCTTCTTTTAAACCGTGAGTGTGTTTTCTGTTAAAATGGACACTCTGGGGTAGGTGTTCCTGCCTTTCCTCCAACCTGGATGATGTTTTTATTACTATTCACTTGAAAAAAATGGCAACAAACAAATCCAGGTCTTTTTCACACTCTCTTGAATTGGAGATAAGTGATCCATAAACACTGTGAAAATTGCAGGTGTTATTTGAGATCAGTGATCTCCGGCTTCAGGTGCTGCCTGCCTGAGTCCTGTTAGAGATCCCCACTTGGGCCCCRCCTGCAGTACTTGGGGTGTCTGAGTGGCTGCAGCGTGCAGGAACACCACTCTGAGGCAGCCCCAAGGGTCCCTTTAACCCACAATCCGGCAGAATATGCAGTTCCATACAATTTACTTGTTATCTGTGGTGGCCRAAATCAAATATTCCCCTTTGTTTAATTTCAAGGGTCCAGTGGAAAGTGATCAATTCTCTTTTGGAAGACAGAAGAGATAATCTTGTTGTCATGGCAACTGGTGAGTTACCACTGCATCCTAAGAAACAATAGAAAGTCATTCCCTTTTTGGGAGATAGCAGTACAACAAACATGGCTGGGTTTTTTGAGATGTCAGRATTGTCTGTTGTAGCTGCATAGAAAGTGTGATGTCTCACTTCTGCTTTTTTTCCCTCTCAGGCTATGGAAAAAGCTTGTGCTTCCAGTTTCCTCCTGTTTACACTGGACAAACAGGAGTTGTCATCTCCCCTCTTATCTCCCTGATGGAGGACCAGGTGCTGCAGCTGACGTAAGTGACATGGTGGCAGTGCCAGGCTGCTGCTGGGTGCCCCCTGGGCACACAGGGATGCTGCCTGTGCCCTTGCTGGGTGTTTCCATTTGCAGCAGGCTCTTGGGGTGTCAGCTGCAGGGCTTGTGTGTCTCAGGGAGCACACGTAGCCCTTGTGTGACTGTCAGCAGTCTCACATCCCTGAGTTTGCCGTGTGGGTGAACCAGAGGCTGAGCTTGCAAAGGATGGATGCTGCTGAGAGGTTTCTGAAGGCACTTATTTCTAGATTCACAGKCCTTTTGTGTCCAGACCAGAGTGGTGGGGGAGCTGTTTGAGTCTGTCAGACTCATGTCAAGGTTTGCTTTGGGTCTGAGGGGTGACATCTGAAGCCAGTATAGCTGGGAGCTGTTGGCACTCCAGATCAAAGCTGCAGCACGGGCTTTCAAGAGGGACAGTGTAGTAGGTCTCCCAACACCTGACCTCTTCACTTCCTCAGAGATCTGAGGGGGGAACTTGTGAGTGACACCAAATCACTCTGACATGAGTGGTTTTAGGTGTTGTCAAGGTAAATCTCTTTGATTTTTAATACCTAATAATGCTTTCTCCACATGTATTCACTTCCTATTGTAAGAGCCATTCACTTCTGATACTTTTTTACTGAGCTATGGGACTCATGCTGAGTTGTGTGGTTCATTCCTGCTTTGTCCACCTTGGGAAAAGGAGTTTTTTGTGTTAGAGGGGATATGAAGGTGCTTTGAAGTGAAGAATACCAGTGACATGTGGCATTTTCTGCTGCATGTCGTGGCTGTGTGCAGATGAATGGCTGGACAGCCTAAGCTCTTTGACTATTGCTCAGCAGGGTGTTTCTGTGACTTTTCCACTGTTTTCCTCAGTGGAAGGGGTTTATTCACTGCCTTCCCAGTGGGTCATTCATTTTGAAGGCTGAGGAGACTGAATTTGTACAGGTTGCAGCAGTTTGTCTGTCAGTCTGGCTGCAGTTTGGACTGAGCTGCTGTGGAAACCAAGGGCTATGAGGCAATGCAGCAAATCACCAAGCTAAGAGGTAAAATATMAATCAGTTGGGCTGGTATTTATTATGCCATTAAAAACCAGCCACCTGGTTYAAAACAAGCAGATGCAGCATCAGTAGCTCACAAAAGATGGAACAAGGTAATAAACTGTGGGCTAGCAAGGCTTATATCCAAATGTTAGGAGCTGCTGCAGTGAGGAGTTGAGGAAAATAGGTTTAGCCTATTCTTTTGCATGTTTTAATTGTGAACTTGTGCAAGGAAAGTGATCTTCCTTTCTCTGATTCCTATTAATCCAGTGTGTGTCTTGTGGAGGGGAAGTGCAAGAGCATTTGGGTGGCAGGAAGAGCTATGCACCACTCCTGCTTTTTCAAAAGGTGTTTCACACAGAGGTCCTTGAAGAAAGCAGTGTCTGACCTCACAGCTTGAACTTCCTTTAGAAATGCTGGCACAAGCTGGAAGCTAAAGCTTGGAGAGGGAGTCTGTTCATGACTGTGCTTTTTTATTTCTGCAGAATGACAGGGATTCCAGCTTGTTTCCTTGGTTCAGCTCAGTCAAAACAGGTCAAGGATTCCATCAGAGGGTGAGTTTGAGGCAAGCTTTCTGGTACTCTGGGCTGTGACAAAGGGCTGCTAAGGGGGATGAGATGTCTCCGTGCTCCATCACCACTGAAACTGCTGGTTCTGGCCCAGCCCTGGGACCTGGCACTCAGGATATTGTTTGCATTCACCCAGGCTGAGAGTGTGGGAGGCTCGAGCGCGCCCTCAAGCGCGCCCTCGAGCGCCTTTTGGCTGGGGAAATGGAGCTTAGTGACTCAGCTGTGTTCTGGTTTATACCTGATTTTAGTCAGGTTTTAGGCCTGTGTCTGTCAGCACCACAGCAGTCCCTTCTTATTCCAAAGGCTGGCAAATCTGGTTTTACTTTTCCTGCAATGCCTTGCTTTCCTGTGGTTCTGGAATGTTTTCTCTGGACTTCACTCAATTCCTCTTGTTTGCCATCAGAAATCTGTTCTCATATTGTTTTTCAATGCCATCATGATTTTATTGAACTGAATTGTGTGGGGTCTTCTGTGTCAGTGTATTTTTTTCTGATCTTTCAGGAGTCAGTACAGAGTCATATACATGACTCCAGAGTTTTGCTCAGGGAACTTAGAGTTACTTCAGGACCTTGACCGAACTGTTGGTAAGTTGGAGGTAAGACTGTGAGTGAGTTGCCAGGCAGCTTAAATTGATCATTATGTTTAAGCCTTTTTGGTAATTGGAGACTTCTCACCCATTTCTTGGTGAGAGTAGTGACACCATTCATTCCCATTTATCACACAAGATGAAAAAATCCTATGAGTTTGTCTGAGACCATCAGGCTTTGTGTTAAAATCCAGGAAATACAACAAATGACATCTGGATTTCTTACTGGTGACTGATTGAGAAGCAGTGAGTGGGAAAAGCTCCTGTTGGAGTTAACTGGAGATTGAGCCATGTGAGAGATGTTGGATGAATGGAGCTTTGCGGTGGTGGTAGGGGCGAGACTGTAAAAGCTCCTGGACCTTTTTTATGAGAGAGGCCCTAAAGGTGGTGCAGCAGAAAGCATTCTAGGAATAAAACCCAAGCCCTGCTGGTGGTTTCTCAGGGCAGCTGGAGCTTGCTGTGGTTTTGTCCCCCAGGTATCACCCTCATAGCTGTGGATGAAGCTCACTGCATCTCCGAGTGGGGCCATGACTTCAGGAGCTCCTTCAGAAGTTTGGGCTTGTTAAAGAAGACTCTGCCCTGGGTGAGGTTTGGCTGAGTTGAGTTTCTGATGCAAGAAGAAGGTTTTGGGTGGTAGTTTGGGAATACCAGCCTTTTCATGTCATGCTCTGGGTGTACTGACCATGCTGGTTGGGAGTTGGAGCATCCCTGTCAATGATTGGGCTTTGTAGGTTTTTCCCTGTGTTTAAACAAAGGGTGTTCTGAACTTGGACTACCAGCAACTTAAGAAATATAAATTGCTTTGGATTCCTATGCTGAGGAAGATGATATCCCTAAGCCCCTGGTTTCATATTAGAGGATTTTATTTTACCTGATCAGGTGGCTGGTAGGAGCATGCYGCTGATTTCTGGACACTCCTCAAGCACTTACTGCATAAGCTCAGAAATTTAGACCTGAACTTAACATGCTTTTATTGTCAGTGTCATCCTATGTTCCCTAAATTTAGCTAATCACAGCAGTGAATTACTGTGGTCTTGTGGAAGATACATTCAGAATAAAACTTTGCATTTCAAGTGTTGTGTTCCTGTCTGCTCTCTCAAAAGCTTCAGTCTTAAATGTTCAAGAAGCTCCGTGTTAACTATATTTTTTTCAAATGACTGAATTTATCCAATGATAAACACATTAAAGTGCCTGTTTAGGTTCTGAATCAGTAGACTCTTGAGGTTTTTGTTGAAAAAATGCTCAGTGAGAGGTCATGAATGTTGTTGTACATCTCTTTGCAGATCCCCATTATTGCATTGACTGCAACTGCGAGTCCCTCGATCAGAGAGGACATAGTGAAATGCCTGGACCTGAGGAATCCCCAGGTCACCTGCACCAGCTTTGACAGACCTAACCTGTACCTGGAGGTTGGACAGCAAAGTGGAGACATCTGTAGGGATTTGAAGCAGTTCCTAACTAGGAAAGGAAGGTAAGGATTTAAGCCTGGTTTTGATCCCTCAGGTGTGTTTTTTTACAGGCAGGTGGCTTTTTTGTTCTGTGTCTTTACATGATCATGTTGTTGATATTTTCAGCAGTTCTGTGTATGAGTTTGAAGGCCCCACTATCATCTACTGCCCTACAAGAAAGGCCACTGAGCAGGTGGTGTGTGCACTGAATAAACTCAACGTGACCTGTGGTACCTACCATGCTGGGATGGGGAACAAGCAGAGGAGGGACACTCACCACCAGTTCATGAGGGATGAAATTCAGGTATGGAGGAAACAAAAGTCTCTTGGGTCCTTTTTAGAAATGCAGAGTTTTTGGTGGAAGGAAATTTTGGAATATCAACCTGTGTTAGCCATGTCCTCTGTCTGCAGTTCTGGGTGAAGAAATGCTGGTCTGTGCTGACAGGAATAAGATTCCAGGCATATCTTCGGAATTTCTGTAGTAATTCCCTCAAAGATATGTGGTATCCAGGGAAAATGGTGRTAGCTGGAACTAGAGCACAGCTTCTATGAGCTGCTTCTTTCCTAGGCAGCAGAGATATGCTGGGACTCCTTGTGTTCCTTTTCATGACCTGTTTTGTGCCTGTTGAGAACAGCTTCTTGAAAACACTCCTGCATCTGCCAAAGCACATCATCCCTCTCAAGGTTACAATCCTATGGCTGTGCCCAGGCCGAAGTGGGTGTGAAGCTGGTGTAGTTCAGGCTGGATTTTGAGGATGCAGATTCCCAAGTGTGTGTGAAGTAAGCCAGACCTGTTTTTTGGCACGTGGCTGGTGTTTTGCAGTGCGTTGTGGCCACGGTGGCCTTTGGGATGGGCATCAACAAGGCCGACATCCGGCTGGTGATCCACTACGGCGCCCCCAAGGAGATGGAGTCCTACTACCAGGAGATGGGCAGGGCCGGGCGTGAYGGCCTCCCTGCTGCCTGCCACGTCCTCTGGGCTCCCACTGACCTGGCCTCTAACAGGTACAGCCCTGCCCTCCCTTCTGCAGGCCCTTTGGCCATGGCTCACTGCACTTCAGTAGCCTGTTGTGTTTGCGGGGTRCCCCAGCAAAGGAARGAAYGAYGGATCTGACTCTGTGTTCTCAGAAGGCTAATTCATTATTTTATGGTACTCATACTGAAGAATGCTATGCTAAACTATACTAAAGAATACAGAAAGGATACRGAAGGCAGCTTGACCCTGATTGGCCAATAAGTCAAATCATATGAAATCAATGAAACAATCTCCAGACACATTCCACATGTGAGTACAACACAGGAGAAGCAAATGAGATAAGAACTTGTTTTCCTTTTTCTCTGAGGCTTCTCAGCTTCCCAGGAGAAAATCTTGGGCGAAGGCATTTTTCAGAARATGTGGCTGTGACAGTAGCCCATGGGCTTGGAAGAACCTCTGTGTCTCTCTGCTGTYCTGTCCTCTTTGGGATAATGTTGGGAAGAATATGAATGAAGTGCTCTCCTGAGTAGCCCTCCATGGTGCAGAAGCAGGCAGGCAGCTTGGGTCTGGTTTTAGCAGGATACTTTTTCTAGCTCAYCCTGGTGGATTGGAGGGTATTGTCTGATATGTTTCGTTTTTGATGTGTTGACAGTGGTCAGCATTTAAGGCTGTGCATTTTTTGCTCCTGCCTCAGGCGCCTCCTGGGCGAGATCCGCAATGAGGGGTTCCGGCTGTACAAGCTGAAGATGTTGGCCAAGATGGAGAAGTACCTGGTGTCCAATGGCTGCAGGAGGAAGTGAGTGCTGTCAGCTATTTAGTGCTGTGTCACTGCAGGCAGCTTTGSTAAGAGCTGCTGGGGCTCAGGCACAGCTGGGGGCTATAGCCAGAAGGCAGCTCAGGCTCACAATGTGTTCCACAAGCACAGAACATTCTATTCTGTATTAATAAGCAGTATCAAAAGTACATCCTTCAGCACATTTATACATTTCCTTGTTTGCTTTTTTTTAAAAAAGACTTTTTCTTTGGAGGAATCAAGGCTAAATAATTGGTTCCCCAGTGAATTAATTAATGATGCTGATTTTGACTCCATTTTCTGCAATAAATTTCACGTGTAAATTCTTGGTCTTCATTGAATTCTTTTTGTTCCCTTGGGTAGAATCATCCTGTCTCATTTTGAAGACAGGCAACTCCGGAAGGTTTCCTCTGGTATCATGGGCACAGAAGAATGCTGTGATAACTGCAGGTCCAGGTAAGCTTTCTTCCCTCAAGGCTGATCCTAGAGGTTATGTTCTCTCAGCCTGACTTAGAAGGCAAATTATCTAAAAGAATTGACTTTCACACATCTGATCTGGCAGCTGTTCAGCCTGTGGTTTATTTCTGGGCATCTCCCTAACCTTTTTCCAGTGAGTCAAGCAAACTGTGATAAGCTCCAAGTGAGGCTGTGGGAAAGCCTGGAAGCAGAGCAGGATCACAGTTCCTAAAAGGGGATTAAAGCACCACTCAGTGAAAAACACTTCTATTCATCAGTTTAAGGCCTGTTAGTTAATTAATCTCAAAGGACAATGCTTGCAAATGGTGTGTGGTACCAGGTGTTTAAGGCTAAATTGCCCCAGTGTTCAGGGAGCTGTTCTCCTGTGCTGACATGTGCTCTTTTAACCTTGCTAATAATCTCATGGATGTGCTGAGGGGGACTCGGGAGACTGATAGTCAGGGAGGCATGAGCAGAAACACATTTGTCACCTCCTTCTGTAGTTACAATAAAGCTTTCCCTGAAGTTACAGTGAAGCATTCCTTGCTCTGGCTGTTAGCGTGATGCTTTCTGATCCCAGGTGAGGTGCTAGGCTGTGCTGCTTTCTGGAGAAGTGTTACCARTTTAGCTACTGAATTTCTGTATGTCAAGGATTAGGACAGCTTTGCCTGGCCCTCTACTATAGCTGAGTTAAAAAAGAATTTAAAAGATCCTAATTGCCCTCTTTGAAGTCACCTTGCAGTGCTTGTAAAGAGCCAGGTAGTGAATTTGTATTGCAGAACTGAAATCACTTGAAATAGGTAATTCTTGTTTTTTCTCCCTAGATGTGGTTTGTGCCAGTAATGTTTCAGTGTGTTCTTTCAGTCAGTAAGAAAGAGCAGCCCCACTGAAGGCCATGTAGGTCTTTACTCCTGGTTTTGTTTTTTCTATTAACAAACCTTACCTAGCCTTTAGTGGGGTTGCTCTTTACTCCTGGTTTTGTTTTTCCTTTATGTTCTTAAAGAAAGAGGAAAAAGCTTTAAAGTGCAGTTAAAGAAATGTTGTGTGTGCCCAAACCAATGCAAATATTTTGATATTGAATTCCAAAAATTGCTGAGATAATGTTCTTAACAGCAGGTGTGGTGGAGAACTTCCTGTTGGGTTGGGCAGGTGTCTGAGAAGTTACATGGATAGAAATAGAAATGTGTCTTGAAGTTATGTTGATACGAATAATTAAATGTGTTTAGATGTATAGAACAAGGACTGACATTAGAGAATAGGTACAAGTAATCACTTGTTATTTCATTTAATTATTTCTTTAATCACTGGGTTGACAGCATTTGGATCAGGGGAGAGAGGACTTGGTTTGCTTGTGTTAAGCCTGGCTTCTTTTGTCCCTTACAGTGGCTCCTGCCTTGCAGTCCCCAGTGACTTTGARGGTGGGTTGCAGGACTTTGGGAAGCAAGCACACCAGCTGCTGTCTGCAGTGAGCGCCCTGGATGAGAAGTTTGGGACCAGAATGCCAATTCTGCTTCTTCGAGGGTCTGTAAGTGCTGGGGCAACTCCTTGTGTGTTTGAGGGGAGGGGCTGTGACAACGCCATTTAATTGATCCTCTTAATTGATCTGTCCATCAGTACATGGATATCCATGCATGTTCATGTGTGTGCACCATTTTTCTTGGAGAGATGGAGATTTGTGTAGAGAGGTAGTCTTGRCTTTGGGAAGCTGCTCAGCTCCACTCCCCATGCAACAAGCAAGGTGATTGTCCTCTAGTTTTTTGTGAAAATGCATTGTTTTGATTATCTTGAAAGGAACAGCCTTTTCAGAATTAAGGATAAACATTTTGGCTCAATTAGTTGGCTTATGTTTAAATAAAACAAAGAATGGCTACCACTGTATCTTAGTGTTGCTGTCTGACTTTGAGTACTGAAGTAGCATATCAGAATAAGTATAAACTAACTTCAATACACCTTTAATTTTAATTGCTTTGAAATGCTAAGCAAGAAAGTCACTGGAAATAAATTAGAAAAAGAACAAAATMTTTTTTATGCTTATGAACTGAGCAGCTAGGGTGAGTTGTGTTCCTTGTTTAACCTTTTATTGCAGTTAAGCTGCTGGTTGTCACACAAGTGCATCTAGGGAAAAATGAACTKGCCACAGCCTTGGCAGGAAGTAGATTAGGAGTGGAATAGCTCAGAGAGGCTCYTCACATGCTGGGCTTTTGGTTTACTGGTTGTGTTTGAAGTTTCCCTGTGCAAGGAGGGCCCAAATCTGACAGGATCTTTCCAACCCTGCAGTGCTCACAGCGCTTGCCGGAGCGGTACCGCAGGCACCCTCTCTTTGGCTGTGGGAAAGAGTGGCCAGAGAACTGGTGGAAACTGCTCTGCCAGCAGCTGATCATGGAAGGCTTCCTCAAAGAGGTCTCAGCACAGAACAACAAGTTTGCAACCATTTGTGTGCTCACCCAGAAGGTACTTTTGGTAGTGAAAGGACCCACTGAGAGCTCCTTCTGAGTAACCCACAGCTAAGCAGTGTGGTTTATTTCCTACAGGGTAGGAATTGGCTGTCCAAGGATGGATCTGCCCCAAATCCAAGTCTTCTGTTACAGTCCAGTGAAGACCTGAATCTGCAGAGACCTTCTGCCAGGTAATTGTAGCATGTGTGTTCTCTTGAATCAGATCTGTCTCTGAACCCTGCTTTTGGAGAAGGCAGGGTTGAACAGGAGGAGGCTTTGAGATCCTCAGTGTTCTGGTTTTTTTGTGCAGAATAACAATTCTAATAATTAATCAATAACTCAATTTGCCAAATGCATCCTTGTACTGACTTGAAATCAGTTTATTTAGCAGAATGTTGGTTTTTGTTCACTGTACAATGGAGTTAAGATGTAATTAATTGCATTACAGCAGCAGGCGTTCGCCTCTGCTCGCCAAGCAGCGCTCCCCAGGCACAAAAGGAACAGCACAGTCACCAGGCAAGCAGGTCTGTACCAGTACAGCCCTCCTGCTGTGTCATCCATCCCTGCCCATGTTATAAAAAACCCAACCCAGCTTACCCCAAGTTAATTTTTATCAACAGCAAACTCAGTGAAAAGATGGTAAATCAGCATTTGTCTTGTTCTGTTTTTTTTGTAGGTATCTCTATATGAGATGTTCTCTTGTTACAGAAAAGGTCAAACTCCTCCAAGAAACACTAACATGGTTAACAGGTACAGTATTTGGAATTAAACCAGCTTTACCTAATTTTGACTGTGTAAATGGGGATAYTGCTTGTTGGGGGATTATTAAAATRAGCATTTTCCTGTGCGAGGGGTGTGGAAATGTTTAATGCATTAAAAAAAGACAAGTGCCTAAAACTTCCTGTACACTGCATTATTACATTTCAAAGTATATTTTAGTTACAAGATTTCACAGTTAACATCAGGGAGCATGGAGGGCTCTGCCTTTCTGAACTGGTCTGGAGAAAACTGAGACCAACTCAAGGCTCCCTCAGGTCAAAAGAAATCAAATAACCTCTTGCAAAAAGCAGACCAAGTAATTTGTTTTCCTGGCTCACGTGCTGCTTCAGATTAAATGCACCTTGTGTTTGAGTGGATTCCTCCTTCAGGCCACCATTCTGGTGCTGGCAGATGACAGGAAGAAGCTGTATCAGTTAGGTGAATAGTTGCCACTGCAGCCATGTGAAGACAGATTATTTTAGGGACAGTTAAAATCTGTAAAACCAAGTTATTTTGCACTGTGTTTGGGGAAGGAGTCTYTTAGTCCAGCTTGTGTGCTGACAGATGTTGCAGTGTAATCCTGGCAGTCCAGTCAAGGGTTAATATCCCTGAGCTCATGGACTCAGTGGGAGTCTGGGTACTGCTGGTTGTACCCCAGCCAGCTCTGGGTGCAGAGCTGGCAACATAAACTGGGCCTTGAATCAAGTGATCTAAAGCAAGGCTTGCTTCACACTTGATTTTGTTTTTTTGGTAGGGTTTCAGGGCGCTCACCACTGAACTCTCCTTTGAAGCCCCAACAACCAAGTGCTTCATCCAGAGAAAAAGAGCTTGAGGTAAGCTTTGCTGGGACTGGGAGGATATCTCTGAATTGCAGTCAGCCTGCAAACCACAGTTGTTCTGTGTTTGAGCAGAACAAAATTACTTAAAATTAACTTAAAACTACAAAATTACCTCAAATTACTGGATTGTTTTAAACAGGAGTCCCAGAATAGGACTGAAATACACAAGGAGGGGTTAATGGATGGCAGGGTTTTTGTGTATTATTGGGAAGATCAGGGAGGGGATAACTTCTGCGCTTGTAACAATTGTACCTACAAGTGATGTAGAGCTGCTTCTGGAGAATTTGGCTCCTTCCTTCCTTCCCAGACTGCTCTGTATGGCAAGCTGCTGACTGCTAGACAGAAGGTAGCTAATGAGAAGGAAATCCCTCCAGCTGTCTTGGCAACCAATAAGATCCTGGTGGAGATGGCCCGGATAAGGTAAAGCCAGCGCGCAGACATGCTGTACAAACTGGGGAGCTTGCAAGCCAAGCCACAAATCCCTTTCCTACTTCTCTTGGGGGAATAGAGGCATCTGAAGTGCCTCCTCCARCTACTAAAAGGCAGCAATATTTTGGGATTGCCTTATGTTGTTGCATTCTTAATCCTAAACCAGGCCTACGAGCATCGAGAACCTGAAGAAAATTGATGGTGTGTCTGAAGCCAAGTCCACCATGTTGGTGCCTCTCCTGGCTGAGATTAAGGACTTCTGCCAAGCAAATGGTTTGCAGGTATGATGAAATCAAGTGTCTTCTCCTTGGCAGGAACCTTAAGGATGGGGTTTGCTCTGCAGCTATTGGACAACTCCATGGAGTTGTCTTTCTGTTTCACAGGAAAAAAAAGCTTTGATCTAGCAATAGGAATCAAAAGCGTCTAGTTTTATAGTTGTTTTCAGGAGGTCTGTTTTGAGAAAATTTAGCTCAAATTGAGAAGTGTCCCATGCAGACTGAATGCCACAGTTCGTTCTGGTGGAGTAGTTTCACATGGAATGAGGAATACCTAAGATGCTGTGTTGGCCTGGGCACTTTGTTCTGGCTGGTTTTCTTTTCCAAGTTCCTTGGATGATGCCATGCTGGTTTTAGTAAGATGAGAGCATGTGGATGTCCATCTGGATTCCCTCCTTGCGTTAGTGTTCCCTCCCTTTACTTTTTTTAAGAACATGGAGTTGGAGTCAAAACCCACCTCCAGAGAGATGAATGGTTCTGTTAGGGTTACTTTCTCAGATAACTTCAGATAATGGGAGGGTGATCAGTAGGTTGTCAATGGGATAAAATTAATTTAATTCTGCTTAATCTCACTCAGACCGACACATTCCCCACTGCTGAATCTAAGGTTCAGAAAGAAGCATCTCCCTGGAAGCGTGCTAGAGCCCTTTCTCCCTCAGAGGAGGTCACATATATCCTGTTCCAAAAGAAAAATTACTCCCTGGTAAGCTCTGGGCTGTGGAGGCTTTTGCTTTGCTGAAAACTGGCAGCAGGGAGGCTTTGTCTAGAGGAGGGGGATGTGCAACTTCTCTTAAATCCTCTGCATGGCGCTGGATAGGTTGCTTTAAACCTTTGAGGCAGTGTTTTTCCTGGGAAATGGCAGATGCTTTTACTTACCTCTGAAGTGGTGGTGTGGAAAACTGAGCTGGGATACAGTGAGTTTCTAATTCCACAGGAAGCAACTTGAGTTGCTTTGGCTTTTACTTTGCCCCTCCCAAGAGCATGGGGCAGATGGTCCCCGAGTTAAAAGTGTACCTAAAGATGAATTAACAAGAAATAGTTGTACAGTTATTAATGGGCAACTTGATGTGCTGTATCCACTAATACTGGTGAAATGCACAGTGTGTGTATTCCTTGTGGAGAAACAAGTAGAAACTTGAAATGTGCTTTTTTTGAAGAGTACCAGATTCCAGCTAGAGACCTGTCCTTGAGAAAATCAAGTTTGGGTCAATCAAGTTTGAGATACTTTGCTTCAAGGCAAATGCTTTAGGAGGAGAATTCATCCCATGTGTGAGAATGAGGGGGAATTTGTTGTGGTGTTTGTGGGCCCCTGAGAGGTCAGGTGCACCACAGCTCCTTCATCTCAACTAAGTTCAAGGTGAGGTGTTGCACTCAAGCTGTGAAGTTTTGAGGGAGAAACCTGCTTGACAAGCTGGATAAGAARTGAGATAGATATTAGGAATAAAGCAGTGTTTTGGGGAGCTTTGTTGCGCTGCCATGTGCTGGCGGCTCTGGATTGTTTTTTGGGACTGACACCTGAGCCCTGTGCATGCCCTGTGTTTTTGTTTCYCCAGAGGGCCATAAGTGAGAGCAGATCTCTGCCCCTGGCAGTGGTTGGCACCCACCTGTGCCAGGCGCTGGCCGCGGGCCGCACAGTGAGCGTGGAGCGTGCGGGTCTGACCCCCGACGTGCAGAGCCTCATCAGGGACATCATCTGCAGCCCTCCCATCCTCTCAGGTGAGCATCACTGACCTACCTGCAGCTGCTGCTCCCAGCTACACCCCCCAGCAGTCCTGGAAGGCTGGGGCAGACTGCTTTCCTTTCAGGTTCAGTTGTAAAATAACTTCATTGTGATCCATAACCGTGGGGCTGACTTGTAAAAGTCATTTGACTCAGTTGTGTGGAAGTTTTTCACAGAATCACAGAATTTCTACGTTGGAAGAGACCTTTGAGACATCCCCCTTAAATCTGTGTTTACTGAAATGTTTTTGGGGGAAAAAAAACCTGACAAAGTATTGCTCTAAGTACTGGCATCTTCAGAAAACACACTGGGAATTTATCACATGATCTCACAAGTCAAACCCATATATTTTCACCTTCTTACCTTTTCTATGCCTTAATCCGTTCTGTGTTTTAATGAGGTGCAACAAATGTATTGTACAATATAAGAAAACTGAGCTTAAACAATTAACAAGACATTTCTATTTTTTCCAAGACACTGCCAAAATTCAAGAAATTAGAAAACGTACTCCTGCCAATATTGATCTGTATCTGATCAAGATGATGATTGTACTACTGGAGAAAGAGGATAGACATAAATCTCAGGATGGCTTAGGCTTCAAAAGAAGGTTGGTGTGGCCTGAAGGGCAGCAGGGAAAAACAGGAGCAGATCAAGCAAGAAGCGAAGGTGCATTGTGGAATAAAACACAGGTTAGTAAAAGAAGGTTGTAAAAGTGTTCTTCTGTAAAATCATGTTTTCTTTGTAGGAACAGACTAACAGAATGTTTTTGTGTTTCCAGCATCTTCCCAATCCATCTCTCCCTCAGTTTTGAGTAGAACTGCCTCCTCCTCAGAGGAATGCTCAGAGCAGAAACTGAGGATTCTTTTGGGATAAGTGTTGACCTAGGAAGAAGTCAGAGCTGTGCAGCTTAGCTGTGATTTGTTACACACATTACAAGTTTTTCCCAGTATGACAACTGGGATGTGCTTGTTCCTTCATAGCAGCCAAATCCAGCTTGTGCCCTGGCTTTTTTTCTGTGCACTGGGATGTGGGCAAAGAGATTGTCCTACTATGCAGGAAGGCTAAGAGAATGAAAAAGCCAGAGGCAATTCTAGCCAGTAATGTCTGTCTTTGGGTCCTCACATTGCTTGAAACTGCTGGGCACATCCTGATAACAAGTGTCACCTGGAGGACCAGTGTTGGGAAATAAGGAGCATTTTGTTGCTGTTTGAGAAAATCCAGAGTAGTCTCAGCCCTCTGCTGGCCTCTGACTCCATGTACCAGTTCAGCATCTGGTACAAGGGACACCCTGCACTGAGTGGCACCTGGTGGCAATGGTAAAAACAAACAGCATATTCCATATCCTGCTACCTGTGCTGGGATTTTGTCTGCTCCTTACAGGGCTTGGGGCTGATTTCTTAAACACTGGCTCAAACAATTTTTCAAGCACTGCCATTTTGCCAAATTGATTTTTCTTGCTTCCCTGAGTGCTGTTTTGTTTCTACAATATCTGTGTCAGAGCCTTTTTTTCCTGCAGTTGACCTCCTGACAGTGCAATTGCCTGAGCTCGGATCACAATTTCCCTGCTTCTGGAGCTAATAGTGGAATGACATGCTATTAGTAATCAAATTAATGTAATCCAAAGGAACAGACTGCAAATCCAAAAGCTAATCCAGTCTTTATTTACTTCTCCTTCAGAAGATATCCTGCATATCTAATAATTCTCTGTAAAATCTCTTAATGGGTGTTCTTGGGTTTGAATGGGCCTGACACTGCTGCTGCTTTTACAGGGGATCAATCCAGCAGCCAGGGAAGGAGCAGGGAAAACCCATCTCCATGTGGTGCCTTTGGCTTGGGTAAACAGATGTTGTCACTCTAATAAAGCATGTGGTAAACCTGCCATTAGTGAGGGTTTTGGTAACACAGGGATGTGTGGCTGATGCAAAATGTCAGCATGACTGCTGCAACCGATGGCCAGCAGGATGGTGTAAACATGAGCTCATCTCTGTGCCCGCTGTGCTGTTTGTAACTGACACTTGAGCTGTGAAAACACATTTTAAAATACAACACTTGGGAGGCACAAGTAAATATTTCAAGTTTTCAGAGCCATAGGGATGGAGCAAGTTTTTTTATCCACTTAAAAAATGGCCAAGTACAATTTTGCTGTCTGTTTGAAATGCACTAACTTCACTTGCTCAGATTTTACTGTTGTGAAATGATGAAGCAATAGGCAGTGCCCGCACTAAGCAAAGGTGCTGGCATGCTGTTGATGAGGGACTGTGACCCTGGTAACCTTGTGCTTCCTTTGTGTCCCCTGGAAGGCTGCAGGGAGTGTGGATGGCAGCCAGGCAGGGAGCAGGGGGGCAGCAGGCCCCTCAAAGCCCACCACCGTGGCCTCCTCCCACCAGCCTGCCCTCCATCCCAAGCAGGCGGAGCAGCTCTTGGCAGACTCTCAGCCCAAGGTGAGAAGGCAGGAGCCCAGCCCAGACCTGCTGATGGGGGGGTGGAAATCTTCAACAACCTAATTCTCAGCTTCTCTCTGGCTCCCAGACTGCATCTAAAACCCTGGCCTGCCCTGCCAGCCCTTTCCTCTCATTGACACCCCTGAGGCAGTGGTGCCATGTTGTTTTTGTTGTCCCTGCTGTGTCCAGATATCCCACTTGGACAGCAATAGACTGCTACAAGAAATTTTTCCCCCAGTATGTTTTGTCAGCTCTCTTTTGGCAGATGTTTCCAACATTTCAAGAGGACATTTGTTTCCTTTTTTCCCTTTTAAGTACAGGGTTCTGTGAGGCTGTGCCCATCACGTTAAGGGTTTTTGCAGTGGTGTCTGTAGGAACACAAGCTGTATGAGCAGACATTGAGTTCTTATTTAAAAGGGAGGTCATGTCCCTGACCAGCACCACTTGTTGAACCTCTCGTTTCAGTTTGAAGCTGGATATTGCTGTGAGTGCAAATCTGTGTCAGCCTTGRTTCTCAGAGTTTAATTTTTAATCCCTTAGGTACTTGAATAAGGTGTTGGGTTTAAGTGGGGCATTTTCATGAACTGTCAGGTCACTTTATGGTTCCAGCTGAGCATGAGTTTGAGCAGTAGAGCTGTGCTGGGGGGGCAGGCTGTGGCTGTGTGTGTCTTTCCATGTTTGTGCCTTTGCTTCCTTCCAGAGCTTGCATCCCCCCGCTAAGAGGAGGGTGCCAGAATGGTTTGGAACCTCGGCAGCAACACCTGCAGCTGTAACCCAGACCAAGAAATGCAAAACAGAAACCAAAAAAGGGATTTTCAGTTGAATGTGGAAATCAAGATGATCTGGTTTTTACTATCTTTCCCATGACTGCAAGCATTATCTGCACAGACTGTTGCTTCACAGGGGCTTTAATTGCCCCTGCTCTGCATTATTCCTGCTGCTGCCTCCTCTCTTCCTCAAGCAGCACATTTGAGACTTTTTTCACTGTGTGAAACGGGATGTTAATAAAGAGATTTGAATAAATAACCGGGTTTTTTTAATGTGTGTGTGTGTGTGTGTGTGTGTGGGAGCTGAGGGCGGGCAGGCCCGGCCCTGTTCCCATGGCGACGGGCGGACCGTTTCCGGGGCGTGGCGTGCAGGGCGCGCAAGGGCTGCCGGGAGCGGCATGGCTCGCTAGGCGGCGGCGGCGCGCGGGTGAGCGGGCGGGGGCCGCCCTGAGGGGACGGGGCAGCCATAGCGGGACCGGCGCCGGGATGGGAGCGGACAGGGGGACGGGGGAGGGGCCGCCCCTCTCTGTGCGCGGGGGTAGTCGAGGCGAGGCGCCGGCATCCCCCGGCCGGCCGCCCGCCTGCCGCGTTGCCACTTTGTTCCGTCCTGCCGTGAGATGCCTCGTTAAGCTGGTGCAGGGCTCTCCTATCCCTGTTCGGTATTGCTGTTCACATTCTTTAAGGTTCCGGTAGTGCTCTGACACCTTGAATGTGTTGTTGAAGTCCGCGTTGGGGAAAAGGAGGAGCACACAAGGAGTAAATCGCTCCCCAGGGATGTGGTCACAGCACCGATCCTGCCGCAGCTCGCGGGGCCTTTGGACAGCCCCGCCCGGCCCGGGAGAGGCTCTTGGCCTGTCCCGTGTGGGGCTGGGAGTTGGACTCAGTGCTGGGACCCCATCGAGCTCAGCACATTCCGTGATAAACAGCTGCTTCTGCTCCTGAATACCTTGGTTAGGCTGACACCCTTCTCTCGCCTTTTCCCCGTGGCAGAATCATGGACCCCAGCTTGCTGCGGGAGCGGGAGCTGTTCAAAAAGCGAGCCCTCTCCACGCCCGCCGTAGAGAAACGCCCAGCGCTCTCCTCCGATTCCTCTGCTTCCAAGAAGAAGAAGGCCAAGGTAGAACAAGGGGGCTCCTCCAGCTCCAAACAAACCACAGGTGGGTGGAAGTCTCCTGTCCAGCAGCTGCTTGGTGTTTTCTGCTGTTTGCCTTTAAGCCGTGGTTTGTTAATGTGAATAATGCTGTATCTGTGAGTTTTGCTGGTGGCTGTTGTCAATTTCTCTTCAATTACCGCTTTTGCTAAGAAAGTCACTTGCACAGTGTGAAAAACCCATTCCCTACTGTGCATGTGTGTTAAGCCTCATCCCGTGGCTTCTTTGCTGTTGCTCTGTTGGAGGAATCTGTGCTGCCAAAATTATTGATGTGAAACTGTGCTTTGGATGTGCTTTTGGAAACTGTGAGTTTCAGTGCTTGCTGGACAGGCAGTGCCATTCATTTTCTCTGTGTTTGCCATGTTGGGTAGGGCCTGGATCAACCTGGTCTAATGGAAAGTGTCGCTATGGCAGGGGGTTGGAACTGGATGATCTTTAGGCTCCCTTCCTTCCCAACCTGTTCCGTGATTATTTCTGGCAAAAGAGTACCTAAAACATTTAGATAACTCTAAGTTGGAGAGTGTTCATACTTGAGATGCACTTTTGCAGGTGTATCTTGTTTGGGGATTTTGTTTTAGGGCTTTTGCCAGATGTGTCTTGTTTGGGGATTTTGTTTTAGGGCTTTTGCCAGGTGTATCTTGTTTGGGGATTTTGTTTGAGGGCTTTTGCCAGGTGTATCTTGTTTGGGGATTTTGTTTTAGGGGTTTTGCCAGGTGTTTCTTGTGTGGCTTGCATGTTGTAATTAGCAGTTGTCTCGTTTCACCTGGGAGTTAAGCTTTGCTCGTGAGCTCCCGGCATTCCAGGGTTTTCTGCTTGTTTTACTGAGGAGTTGTGGCATTTCCCCGGGGAGGTGGTGGCACTGATAATGAGCCTGCTAGTAGCAAATAAACAGTTAATAAAGCAGCACCAAAAATAGCGGGAGTGTGTGGAAAGTGCAGCACCGGGGAGAGGATTTGCTCCCAAAAGAGTGGCAGTTCTCAAGTGCATTTTAAAGGTCAGATTAAATGCCAGAAGTTACTAAATCACATAATACCCTGTTGTGCAAACTCAGTCCATGCTCATATTTTGAATAATACCCACATGTCTCTCTCCTAAGCTCCAGGAGAAACAATAGAGCTAAAAACAACAGAGAAAAACGTCAGGGAGTTTGGGAGGAGGGAAGCATCTTCTGTCCCAGGGGAAGAGTTGGGAATTTAGGTATGTGTCTGCAGCTTCTCAGGCACCAAATAAAGTATCAGCCAGACATTCTAAAATAAATCAARGGAGGCCAGGTTTCTATCCATCCCTTTTTCACACTCTCCAAATAAAACAAAATTTTGCGTGGAATATCCTAGGCTGCGTCACTGAGGTGAGCAAAGTTTGCTGGGAAGAAGGGATGGGGAGTCAGGAAGAGGGCAGAGGGTACAAATGTGAGCCTGATCTGGAGGATTTGAGCAGATAAAGAAGGTTTCATCTTGTTTCTGTGGTTTCTGTGGGCTGAGGGTTTCTTTAAGTGGCTGTCAGACAATTCACTTGCACAAACAAGGACCCGAGGTGGCTCTGAGGAGATAAAGTTGATCTTTTGTGCTGCTGGCTGCGTTCCAGGCAGTACCAGAGAGGTTCCAGGGTTTCTACAACATACTTATGCTGCAGAGTCAAAATCCTCTGCCTCAAAACCCGCTTTTTATTTCACTTGCCAGATTGGCAGATGCCTGTCAGGATATGTGGGTGTCAGAGACAGGAGGTGGAGTAACAACCTGGTGTTTTGAAATCCCTGTCCCACCGCCCCAAAGAGACAAAAATAGGGTGGTCAGTCCTAGTTTTGTTGTGCAGTGGCCACGGAGGTGATAAAGGGAGTCACCTTTATCACCTTATTATTTGTGTGCTGGCACTGATAGTGCCTGGGTGTGTAGTGCCTCCCTGGCTCTGCGGTTCTGTGGCTCAGAGAGCCTGCCCTTGACACTTTTTGGGGGAGGAGAGGTATGGAGACCATGCTAATCTTCAGAGACTGTCCAGCTAAATCTGGCCTGTCTGTGAAGTCTGACTCTAAGCTTCCCACTGCTCCTACAGTGATTATTATACTGACATTACTGTCATTGTTTCAACAAGTTACTTGAAAAAATTCAAAGCTAGTTTGCTCAGTTCAGAACAGGAACTGGAAAATAAATGAAATGGATCAAATCTGTTTGTTTCATTTTATTAATCAATAGTAAATTGTGGCTGTGGTCTTTGTCTTAAGACCTTTGTCTCAGTGGTCTCTGCTGACACTTGTCACGAGCCAGAATCTTCAGGGGCTGTTTTGTGGGAAAGAATCATCCTGAGTCTTCTCTGGTACTGTGCAAGGGGCCACCTTTGCCTTCTGTTCCTTGTGCCCACCCCCATTCTCCTTTGCAGACCTGTGAAATAAAAAGCTGGGATGAGTCCCAACATATGTCACTCCGTGCACTTCTCAGGAAGGCATTGCCAGAGCAGCAGAGGCTGGCGTGCTGCACACACTGCCCTCTTGTGTGCAGCATGATGGGCACTTCGTGGGAATGCTGCAAGTGTCCAGAGCCTTTCCTTTTAGGAGAGAGCCAGGATTTAATTCAGTGCATCCTGATGGCTACTCTGGCCTCTTGAGCAGGGCTTCCCAGTCTGATGCTGTCACACAGCAGAAGGTGGCATGTCATCCTTATCACCACTGGCATTATCTCCATCATCCATCTCAGTGTGASTCCTAAATGATCTTGTACTCAGGGCACTGGCTTCCATCAGTTGTGCTTTTGATTTTGGGCTTGAAGAAGTGTGTCTGTGGGGATTTGTGACTGCAGGAGGGAGTTTGCTTCTCCAGGCGAATCACTGGACTAGCTGTGCYAGTTCATCCTGCCCTGGGTGTCTTGTGACTCCATCTCCCCAACCAGTGTCAATTAGCAAGTCTTCCRCTGTGTCCAGATCTTCTGGAGCTTAGTCGTGCTCAGCCTGAGAGGGGGATTTGATGTATGTAAAAAACGAGATCATTATAGGTACTGGTCAAGGTTTTTCAGACATGGATGGACTGTGAGGTCTCTTGTGGCTGTGGCCATTTAGGTGGRTTTTGTTTCCTTCGTGACAGGAATGTTTTCTGAGGTTAAATAACTTGTCCCACGTGTAGCTTTGCTCTGGGACATTTCTGTGGGGTTCAGGAGGGTGAAGGACTTGCCAGGAGTTACTGTTGGCTACACTGTTGGACATTTTTATTACAGTTGTCATTTGTAACTGCAAAACTTGAATGGTTTTAAAAACCACTGACGCAGCGGCGACAGGGGGCGGTGAGCCAGAGGTGTGAGAGTTCTGTGGCCAGGACATGAGCAAGGGGTAAGTGTGAGCTCTGGGTGTGTCAGCAGGCAGAGGAAGTCRAGTGAGATTCTCTTGTGCAAAGTGCTGAAAGCTGCACCTGGGCTGGGTGCCATCCCCCTCTTCAGTGTGGGAGGTCTGTGGCCCATCTCCCTGTGCTCTTGGCAAGAACTCCACCAGTTCCAGTTTGGCTTTGAAAGTTTGAGACGGGGGTGATAGATCCGGCGTGTCCCAATCCGTGTAGTGTTGTGGTTGCCACAGAAGCAGCAGCCTTGAGGCAGAGAATTGTCCCTGTTCATTTCCAGCAGTGTTTTTGRATAGGGTCAGGTATTCTGAAGGTAGTGGGTTATGCAGATGTCAACACCCAGAAATTGTTGGCCAGGCTGCGTATGAAGTAAGGGGAGAACAGCTCCCTGGAACTGGAGAAGTGGGGGAAGAAAGGGTCAAACTACCCTGAGGAGAACTAGCAGAGACCATTTTAGGGATACATTTCTTGTTGGCTTCRTCTTCCTCCCACCACCCTCTCTTCTAACAGCAAAAAACCCTTAATAAAAAGCACTGCCAAAGGCTAGAATGCACCCAGTCTTCTCCTGCCTGAAGGGTCTCTTGCCCTTCAACCCTCCTCTCCCAACTTTTTTCTTACCCCTTGTCAGTCTGTCCTGTCCCTGTGTGGTTGACTCGGTGGGACAACACTGCTGTCTTTGCATGGAATGTGATCAGACTGTTGGACATTTTATAAATGTTTTCTTCAGTTAAGCAACAGAGTTTTATGCATGTTAGGCAGCGTTTGTTCAGTCAGGTAGACAAAATTCTATGCTAGTCACTCAATATAAACAGCAGCAGTTCATCTAAAAACAACAATCTTTTTCCCTCCCATAACACTGCAGTAGATTGTCTTTCTGCTGAGCACTTGCAAAACCTTTGCCAATTATTCCAGCTCACATCCAGAGATAAAATTGCCACTGTGGATATTTAAGTCCAAAAGAAAAAAGCACACAACTTGCTTGTTTGTAAGTTACAGGAGGCTTCATTCCAGGTGTCAAACCAAGTTCTCCAAGTGCAGGTGCTCAGTGCTTCCTACACCACCTCTGTGTCTCGCTTCCTGAAGCTGTTCAGCATTGCTCTGACTGGATTGGGCTCRTTCTCCAAGTCCTTCACAGTTTTGTTTTTCACACAGCAGCAGCAGTCCAGCAGTTCATACAGGAAAGCCAGCACCACCAGAGAAACTACAGTGAAGATGAATATGATCAGAATGACAAAGCAGGCAGTGTTCCAGTTGTCATGGAAAGGGTAAATTTTTTGCACTTGGAAGCCCAGATACTGGGAGACGGATGTAGTAGTTTCATTCCAGTGGGTGCTGTTGAGGGTTGCCATCCTTGAGGAGCTGCCTGGGTATGCTCACTGGCACAGATTTGGGAGCTGAAACACAAAAACAAAGCTGTTGAGAACTGTCAATCAAGGAAACACTGTGATATTTATCACAAAYTGGAGCTACTTAGACTGAGTGCTCAAAGTTTCTACTAACATGGATTGTTGCATACTTGTATTTGCTCACCAAAATATCAAACTCCAGGTATGTAAGTTTGTGATAGACCTGRAACATTTATTTTGGCAGTGTCTGGTTCATGCAAGCATGATGTGGTGTAAGTGATTCAGGAAGGAGAGAGCTTTGCTTCTTTATTTCAATTATATGCACAAACAGCTTACAAACTAGATTTTCAAGGTGTGCCGTGGTTTCAATCACCTGTGCATCATCAGTCTTGTGGTGTGAAAGGCCTTATTATTTTGGAATTGCCTGTCAGCACAGACTTGTTCACCTGCAAAACTTTCTGGACTTCAGGAGGGCAGATTTCCTGACCTCTTCGTTCCCCTGCTCTTCCCCTCCTGAGTAGTTTGTGCTGGAGAAATTTGGCTGCCCAGATGGCACTGGGTGCGTTTGGAAATCTTGTTTGTGGGGCTGTAGTCACTGGGGTGGATAACAAGGAAAACCCAACCATTCCTGAGGAGTTCTTCCTCCTTATTTTCAACTCTGCCTAAGCCTGGGTTGGCACCCAGCAGAGGAAGGGGCTGCTTTGTGGTGTTGGGGAGATGAAGCAAGAAGCTGACTCCAGCAAATCTGCCTTTGCTCAATAGTCTAATGCAATAAAAATTGTCCAAGGAGCTACAGTAACTTCTGGTTATCTGATGTGGCTGTAGGATGTCATAATAACCTTTGAATCTCTCAGGCAGTTTAAAACTGGGTGTGAGAGGAGGAGATCAAGTCAGGCCTCCATATTTCTTTGAGGAAAGAGCAAGGAGTTTTTAGGTGGTACATGGGGGTGATGGTGTCTGCTAAAGCAGTCTGAGCACCTGTCCTTATTTCTGTGAAATTATTAAAGAAAAGGACATGGTGAAAACCAGGATCATGCTGCCAAAYCAGCCTATTTCTTATTTTTACTGTTCTAATATTATACATTTTGTTCTTTATCCTTTTATCTTCAGTGGATTTAAATTGAAACGAAAAGAGCTTTGTTGTTGGGAAGGTCCCTGGCATTAGTGTTTCACACAGACATTTACTGGAGCAGTTGCAGTAACTTAAATCTGTAGCTGGGTACACAAATTAGATATACAGTGTATAACTGAGATGGATGGGATTAATTAAATTGTTGGTGTTGGTTTTTTTCCTTAAACAAAAGTTTACAGAGCAAATCCTAGCTAAAAATACTCCTGGCTATAGTCAGGTCCTGGCTTGGTTTGGTCACAGTGTGGGAAGGAAAATCAGCCAACCTGTTATGGGGCTAAAAGTCATAAGGGTTTTTGAAGGGATGGCTTGAAGACTTATTTCAAAATAATCCATGAGAGAAAGAGAGAGGGGGGAGCTGAATGAAAGAATTTGGAGTCCCCTTTCAGGAGTAATTCAAATAAGCAGGATTTAATTGTGTGTTTTAAATGGCAAAAGGATACCTTTGGGAAAGAAAAGAGTTTTGTTTTGAACTTTGTAAACAGATTTCTAGGACTGAGGGTTTTGTTGGAGTCTGTTACACGTAAGTTTGCTTGCTCTGTAAACACCAGGCACAAAACCAGACTGTTTCTGTGATGCAAAATTTAATAAGTTTTGGTGGGATTTTTTCATTTATATTGCTCAAAGTGATCAAGATCTGTGGCCACTGGAGGGATTGGTCAGATTTGCACTGTTTAGCCAGGACAGCTCTCTGCCAAGGGAGTAGCTCTGTTCCCAGGAGGAGAGGAGCATCTTGAGCATGGCATGGCCAGGAAACAGTGCACAGCCATTCCCTTCCCACTCCACAGTCATTCCCTTCCCACTCCACAGGCTTCACAGGCTCCATCAGGGCAGCCAGCCCCTTCCCACTCCACAGCCAGCCCCTTTCTGCTCCACAAGCTCCATCAGGGCAGCCATTCCCTCCCCACTCCACAGCCATTCCCTCCCCACTCCACAGCCAGCCCCTTTCTGCTCCGTCAGGGCGGCCATTCCCTCTCACTCCACATCCACCAATAGGGCAGCAGTTTGCACAGTGGAGAGGTGTTTGTCTTTATGCCAGGAGATGGAATTTAATGCTCCTTGAGGAGGAGGATGATGATGATCTCTCCACGGGGCGAGGCAGATACAGATCAGCTACTCTTTGCTGTAATTATTGAAATACAAGGCTGAAGTAGCTGTTGCTGACTGTTCAGAATTAAAACAGCACTAAYGAGGTTAGTGTCCTTGAAAGCTGTCAAAAATGGGCTGGTTTCCTGCAGCTTTACTTATTTTGTAATGGCACAGGTCAGATTTGTATCATCAGCCAGTCTGATTTACAATCAAGTCAGCAGTTGTACATATCCAAAATGCAATGAGCTAAATATTTAATGCACTAGGTTTTAATTTAAAAGCATTAGCATCTTTGGGCACTGCAGAGGAGCAGCTTTATTTGAAATCATGGAGCAGAGGGAAATGACTGGCAGAAAATCCTTTTAATGCAGCTCTGAGGAAGCCCTGTTTAAGAAGGCGCTGAGCATTTACAGATCTCAGGTGCATTCTAACCTGGCTGTTTGCCTTGTGTCTATGGCTGCTCCAGTGTTTCCAAAGGTAACAGCAGGCRCAGGGATTTTCTCCCTGCCTGTTTCTAGAACAGGTTTCTCCTCCACACACACACAGATCTCTTTTAGGCAGCCTAATTTACGGAATACCCCCTGGGAGGTAACACTGCTCGCATTTCAACTGGAGCTGCCTTTGTTTTAAGGAAAACCCTTTCGCTGTCATTTCTGTGCAAACACATAGAATCAATCACCAGGAACGTGAGGCTGCAGGAAACCAGCCACCTCCCCTGCAAACACGAAATCCATTTTGTTTACTGAATCTTGGCTGGTTGTGTTAGCTCTGCTGTAAGATGGAGTGGTCATCAATTTTCCATTAGTGCACAGATGGTGAAAGTGCTCGTCTGATCGTGCAAGACAAGCTCCTCCACGTTCAGTGGGATAAACCCTGCTCAGCCTAGAGAAAAATCATTCTGATTCCAAGAAGCTTTTACAGGTTCTCAGCTTACAGGCATATTTTCTTTCAGTAATCAAGATAAACCTGAGAGAATGTTATAAAATGATACACACCTACCTCTTGTGTGAAAGGATGCTGAGAGAGCGCCGTTCTGGTCCCTTTTTTTAGTGCAGCCTATGGCACAGCTAAGATGGAGCTTTCCTTCCATTGGCCAGAGCACGATGCTGCTGACAACTTCCTTTGTGCTCATTTGCATCGAGCCCTCAGCCCCAGGAGTAAATCATTCAGAAATGTGACTCTTACTGTCTGGAATGAGAAGCAAATGCCTCCTTGTTCTTGTTTTTTGGGGTGGGATGAGCTCGTTAGCAGAGGTTGGCCACGACCCCGCTCTGCTTTGTGCCCGGATCAGCCATCAAACCGTGACGTTTGAAGTGTTAATATCTGCAGATTTCCAGCCTCACCGTGGGGTTAGATTCTCTTGTCATCGACTGCAAGCAGACAGATTAAACCAGATTATCTTCCTGATTCAATTCAAATCTGACAGAACAAAAATATGATAAGTTGTCTTAACTGTTTGTTGTACCTCTGAATTTATTTTCGTCACTTCAAACCTCTCATTGCATCTATGGTTTTTCTATTTATTTATAAAATGTCCTACATAGACATTAATTTTTAATCTTTAAAGGGAACCTTGTAGGGAAAAATCTCTATGGGCTGCATCTTCAGGGAGAGCTGGCTTTTGATTTTCCTTCTTTTAATTTAGTAACCAGAATAAAATATTCCTCTGTAGCTACAGTGATATTTCTATGTTAATTTTAGAATTGTTGTGCTGTATAAAGCCTTWAAGACTTTGATGTCATGTAACAGCTTCACGATTCTGTTCTTTTCTCTTGCTACACTGATTTTTCCCCAGAAACAATAGGAGCTCCATATCTCTGAGATAACTGTTGTCCTGTCAGATGTGCTTAGAAATCATCAGAGGGTTATACACTCCCCATGGTGACAAAGAGATGGTATTCTTTTTCTGGAGTAGCTGAAATTCCAGAAAACTGTTGCCATTAGGTTTGAGCAATGTTGTGCTGGTGATGAGGCTGTGGCTTGTGATAGTGGTTTGTGTATATTTGTGTTTARTGTGCTGTGCTAAGAGCTGATGTTTATTAAATGGTCGTTAACAACCTTGCAAGAACTTTTGAAACAAAGTGATAGCAAACCTCATGATAAAGACAACCAGAGTTGACAACAGAGGGGGTTCTGAGTTGTTGTTTCTGTGGTGCAACACGCCAGGTTGAATTGGTTTGCATTTGTATAGCTCTCTTTAATAAATTCTTCACTAGAACCACTTGAAACAATATTTTTTTTAAATCACAGCCTTCCTTTCCCTGCTGTGTAACCACTGAGTGCTTTGGGGAAGAAGGGAAGCTTTGTGCCCCCATCTCAGCAGCAGGAAAGTATTGGTGGAGCAAAAGCAGTGCATTATTTCAGCATGGATTCATGTAGTGTAAATGATTATGGGATGTTAGGCCACCAAATTAAACATGTTCTCTTGTGCCAGGAACTCTGCAGTCACTTGCTGCTTTCTTAACTTTTTACTTGTGGAGTTCTGCCCAGAAGTGCTCCAGAGCTGTGTCCTCTGGGTCTGGATCAAGATGTGTGCAAGGACTCACCTGAGSGTGGCCGCTTCTGCCACTCCTGTTTGTGATGGAACTCAGAGCCAACAGGAAGCTATCAAAGCACCCTCTAATTGTTTGTTTTCTTTCTTTGTAGATCACAGCAATGGATCATTTAACTTGAAAGCCCTTTCAGGAGGCTCTGGCTACAAGTTCGGAGTCCTTGCTAAAATAGTGAATTATATGAAGGTATGGTGTTTTGGTGTAAAATAATACTGGTTTTAAATAATTTAATTGTTTCTTGTCCTGTGGCTAGAAAATGCTGAATGTTTCAACCTCTGAAATTCTTTTACTGCAAGAGTGAGAATTTCAAGAAACTACTTGTTAAGTTCAAAGTGCTGTCAGGAAATGAAATTGTTAGCATATTGTTTCATAACTGAAATCCTGATTATCCCARGTCACTCTGCAACCAAAATAATGGGGTTTATTTGCAGGAATTTCAAGATGCTGTCAGGTTTTGGGATTTATAGGGTAGTGATCAAAATAAAGTGTAATTTGGTGCCAATCTCAGCTACTTTTTGGTGATTGAGTTGCTGAATAAAGTAAGTACAGAGCTGTAAGAGATGCTGTTTGCTTTTGCAGACCCGGCACCAGCGTGGTGACACACATCCATTAACCCTGGAGGAGATACTGGATGAAACACAGCATTTAGATATTGGACTCAAGCAGAAACAATGGTTAATGAGTGAGGTAAAGAAAACACATGTTCAGATTTTCATTAAAGAATTCTGATAAGGCTGAATTGCACACGTTTGTTAAATTATTAATATGCAATCCCTTCTTCAAGAAACTACTAAGTCAGACTGTAACATTCCTCGCTGACAGCACTGATATTCTGGGGAGCAGAAACCTCTGCTCTGGCAGTGTTGGTTGTGAGGGAAGCTTGACTTTGCTGAAGTCTTCCAAAAAGTAGCTCCAGGCTTTTTCCATAATGAACCAGAATATCAGAATGGAAYGGAAGAGCTCCTCCCAAGAAGCATATATAAAGTTATCACTGAGCCTTTGCCAGATGAGAAAAGGTAAACAAATACCCTACRGCACCAAAGTTGGGTCCCTTCCCCCTAAGAGGTGCTCTGTGTCTTGGTGAATTATAGGATCCAAGGATTTAGAATCTGTTTCAACTCAAAGCTTCAGCCTGGCAGCTGTAACGTGTGGTTCATGTGCTCAAAAGCACACCAGGAAAAARGTAGTAAGTGTCTGCACTGTTTCAAGGTTTGAAATTTCTGTCCCTGTTACAGGCTCTAGTCAACAACCCAAAGATAGAAGTTGTGGATGGGAAGTATGCCTTCAAACCCAAGTACAACTTGAAAGACAAAAAGGCTCTGCTCAGGCTCTTGGACAAGCACGACCAGCGAGGGCTGGGAGGAATCCTTCTGGAAGACATYGAGGAAGGGCTGCCCAATGCACAGAAAGCCATAAAGGTGAGCAACACGTGGCTGCAGTTCAGCTTTCACTTCTCACAGGCAAGAGAGACACTAAGACAGAGCTTTCTCACGAGCTGTTGCTGTTCTTTTGATAACTCAAGTGACACAGCAGATCTGATATTGTGGCATTTTCTGTATTTCATCCTTTATGTTCAGATTTGCCCTGATGTCTCAGCACAGCTCTCAGAGCTCTTTCTCACAAAAGTGATCTCCCACATTCCAGCTGCAGGCATTTAGTTCTGCTTTCACACCTTGACCTCAGTCYTCTGAATCTGCTTTTTCATTTATTAGTGTACTCGTCTTTCACAGCCAGTTACTTTGCAGCTTCTCCAGTTTGTTGTTGCTTTTATTAGCCCAGGGTCTGGCTGTGTTGGGGTTGGAGACTTTCAGCTTGGAAACGAAGTGATGATGAGTTGTTGTTTTGCATTTGTTTTTGAGGCTTTAGGGGACCAGATCATCTTTGTTAATCGCCCTGATAAGAAGAAAATTCTTTTCTACAATGACAAGAGCTGTCACTTTGCTGTGGATGAAGGTAGGTGTTGTTTTACATGGGTCTCCATGACAGTTGATCTGAATTCACCTTAAGCACCTCTGTGTATAAGCAGCCTTCAGGTAGAGCAGTCTTGTAGGGTGATAAAGAAATATTAGGTGTGTCCAGATGTGAGGGCACTGTTGATATTAACATGAGGCTAATGAGACCAGCAAGTGAGTCCAGTGGTAATATCCTCTTCTTTATGATGGCTGCATTGGAATATAGCACCAGGAATCCACCAGTTGTCTTCAAGAGTAGTGGTACAGARGAGACTAAAAACCACCTCACTGTGACTGAAATGCCATCTAACATTTTGCTGCTTAAGGGGAAGCCAAAAAAACCCCAAAAGAATGATTTGAGGGTGCAAGATTTTTGTTGKTTTTTTTTCCTGTTTATGAACCATGTGGCTTTTACTGGTGAATGCAGCAAGAAGCCATAAATGGAACAGAAGGAGAAAGCACGGAGGGATGAGATGTGAGCAAAATTCTTGGGAAGAGGGTGGTTACAGCTGGGAGGAGAGCACAGATGTGGGGGCAGTGCTGCTGCCCAGGGCTGGAGTGGATTTGGGGCTTCACAAGTTCAGTGTGTTTGCTGTGTCACAAATGGTGGTAAAATCCTCTGGTGCCCTTTTATGCACAGAAATCAATTACAGAAATCAGGATGTGTTCCAGTAAAGACATAAATGCCAGCATGARGTGTCTGTAAATGCAGAAAGGGGAAGGCAGTCTGTGTCAGAAGATCTTATTTTGAATGACTCAGTGACACTGAACACTTTCTTTTTTTAATGTATTGTGCTTGCAACATGACACATAAAGCCATTGCATCACACAGCATCACATTATGTATGGTAAAAAAAGAGTTTTGATACAATTTGAACTGCTCTACTTCCAGGACCACAGGAGGATGCATAAAGATCTTCCTTTCTTTGCCTGCCTCCAGGGGAATCTTTCTTTCCAATAGAATTTAGCAACTAAAGATGTGCATCGTTAACTATTTGTTATGTACTGAGAGTACACACTTGTAATCTCAGTAACGATAGCTTTGTTTCACAAAGGTGATTAAGCAGAGGTGGCATCTACAGCATTTAAAAATATTGAAAAATATCTCAAAAGGTTGAAGTGAATTTCTTTTTAAATGATGATTTCTGTCATTTCATGGTAGGGGCAATGCAACTATATGCAAAATGCAGAATGGATTCACTGGGGAATTTCTGATTTCAAAATGTTTAGGAGTTTACCATGAACCTTGTCCTTCTGTTGAGGTATTGCCTCTTCAGTCCATCAGCCCACAGTTTTTGCAGGCCTGAACATGGCCAAAACATTTAGAAATCAGTGCTCTTGCAGTAACTTTTGAGACAGAGCTTTTAAGTTTTAGCCACTGGTTGTATCACACTCGTGTTGCTAAATGAATGTTTTTTTCTTGTGCAATTTTTTCCAGATAGCAGGAACCCAACCATACTAAAAGAGTAATCAGAGGGAGGTCTCTACCCTGTTGCTATTAGCTTATAATAACTCCAGGATTAACTGTCAAATTTCATAAGGGAGCCCATTTTGTTAAGATGTAGACAGAGGCATCAGACAGCCAGGATAAATCCCGGGCTYCTCTTACACAAAACAGAGGGAGCTGTTGCTCCCAGAGGGAGGAAGAGGTTAAAAAAACTCCCTAAAACGCCTGGCCTCCTGCTGAAGGAAGGCATTTAAGTTGCAGTGTGTGTCCTGAAGGGATCCTGCGAGCAGTGTTTGTAGTTCAAGGTGGTTCTGCTTCCTTTTATCCGCAGGTGGCAGCAGCTCCCCATCCCAGCCAGAAGTGATGTTTTGTTGTTGCTGTTCCTGCTGGTTTTGGTTTTCCTTTTGATGCTTTGTTCTGAAGAGGGGGCAAGAATATTTTCTCTTTTGTGAATATTGTGATCTACCTGAGTATGTCCCAGTGCTGGAAAMATCCCTGAGTATGTTCACTCACTCACTGCAGCTGGAGCAGGTCCTTTTTCCAGCCGTGTTACCCTGTGGCAAAGGAAAGCCACCCTTCCTGAGCAGCTTTGCTTTAGGATTCTTTCCAGAGCAGCAGAAGGGTGTCTCTTAGGGAGTCACTGGCAGAATTGTCTGTGCGCAGGATGAGTTACRACACGTCTCTGCCTTAGCACTGCTACTGCAGCTCATTATCTCTGGCAACGTTCAAATGAAGTTTTTAAAAAGGCTGCAAAATAAGCCTTGAAGTGTTGGCAGACTCTTTGATCTAGCAGCCGATGACAGTTCAAAATATGTTTCTAGTTTAATGTTTATCCTCAGAAATAAGGGCTCTGTGCTCCTCAGTGCTGCTGTATGACATCCCAGCTCAGAATATGTGTTGGCTGAGGGTGATAGCCTTGAAAAGTGGGGTCCTCTCCCACTGCTGCCTGAGCCAGGGCAATTTGTGAGCTCTCTGCCTGCCTCTGCCCTTGATGGCTGAACAAGCTTTTCTTTCTCCCCCTGTGAAAATAAATCCCAATGTATCACAGCAACAGAGCGATGCCTATATATCGAGATCTCAAGGGTACTGGAGGGGGTTTGAGCAGCAAGGAAGGGCTTTTGTTCTTCCTTTTATGTGATTAGCCGAGGAAGGTTCAGGTTGCATGTGTTCCTTCTGGACTTCCTGGCTAATTAATCTGCTGTCAGTGGTGTGGAGCTGAAAGTGTTTATAAAAGCAGGGCCAGATTTCAGGTGCTTCAGCCAAGTCGAGGCTGCCTGTTCTTTGCATGTGAACAAGGCTTTCACCCCCGTGCTGAATGCTGGAAGGCCACTTGGATTGCCTGACTGCTAGAGATGGTATCTTCCCCAGCTGAGTGCACTATAGGAAGTACTTTTTTGCTGAAAAATTCAGATACTTAATTATTTTTAAATTCTTCCTAAGCTTTTGAAGGGCTTTTTAGGGAATGGCTAAAGCTTCTTAAATTGAACACTGTAAAAACTGCTTGGGATCAGTGCTGATTTACAGCTGTGGTGGTCCAGGGACAGCACAGATTTAGCACCAAGCACCTTTTCCTTCTGGTATAACTCCAATGCTGCGTTCCCTGGGACTGTTAAGACTGTTGTTTCTTCCCTTCTACACTGTTATTGTCTGGTTTTGTCCTTTGCTCAGCTTTTGGCTTGGCTCACTGAGGATTTTTAAGCTGTTTTTAATCTCTGGCAGATTTTATTAGCTGTGTGATGTATCAGTTTATCTCCACAACTATCTCAACCTTTCTGCAAGAGCAGGTGAGGCAGTCAGAAGTGCTGGATAAGCCTCTCCAAAGTCACCAGGCAGTCATTTACCCATGACTTCATTCCCCAAATGTAAGCATTTACAGAAAGGAAGTGGGTTAGAGTATAATCACTCAGGGAATGTCAGTGCAAATGTTTTCATCTATGAGGCACCTCGTGATGCTGTAAAATCAAGGTAACTGTGCATCCTTACCCCTTGGGTATTTCAGAGAGAGAAGGTGTCTGCAAAATCTTTGTTATGCTGCCCTCAGCTTAGCTCTGTGCTGTTTCCTGCTGGTCGGAGCTCATCGTTTTGAGTTTTGACTTAATGTTGCTGGAGGTGTCAGCAAACATCTAAACTGGCTTTTCACYAGCTCCTGGTCTCATTTCCTCCTCTCAGTACTCGGAAGACCAGAATTTAGCTCTCTGGAGGAGCAAGGAGGCAGCCTGTGAGTAGTGTTGAWTCTGTCCAGTTTCTGAGGTAACATCTTTTAGTGATCAGATTGCCAGATATTGTGCATAGGATTTGTTCGTGACACTTGCCTCAGTACTGGGATCACAGCTTTGTGCCTCTTCTCAGGAAGATCTGCACTGGAATCAGGACTTGAAAGCTCTGTGAAAAATGCAAATCTCATTGAGGGTTCAAAGCACCTGCATGGCTTTGACCAGAAACTCCTGGGAGATTTCTCCTCTGGGGATTTTTTCTGGGCTCTGCCTTGTCAAAGCAGCCTAAGCCCTGCAGAGATTGTCAGCGTGCCTGAGTGTGGCCTGCCTTGCTGTCTTTTTATCCTCCTGCAGCCATTTTACCTTCATTCTGGCTGATGAATAAAATAATTGAGTGGCTCTGAGAGAAGAGTCTCACCTTTTCTGTGCTGTGATGGTGTCAGGATCACCCAGCAGTGAGCAGGGCACGGAACAGGAAAATTGAATGTGCTGTGTCATCATAATGGCTGCAGGCACCACAGGAATGCATACATCCCAGCCTGTTCTCCATGGCTGGCTGCAGCAGGCCAGCATGTGGGGAGCCTCCTGCTCCAGCCATCCCCTCACACTAGCACTGAGATCCTTGTGCCCTGTGAAAGAAAAACCTTGTGAAAAATKGATCTGGTATATTGAAGTCTGCCCYAGGAGCTGCCTTCTGCTGCTGTCTGCTCTTCAGACACACAGCCAAGGCCAGGGTGACAGCACTTGGGATTCTTGTCAAGGAAACCAGGAAGAATCTTTCCCTGTGTCAGCTGAAGGGTGTATTTTCTGAGGTGCAGAAGTACCACAGCTACAAATGCAGATGGTTGTTTCTTGAGAGCTGCAGTTATTGCCAGCTTTTCCCACAGGTTCTCATATTTCAGAGGGGATGTCACAATAATTCAGAGTGTGTATTCCAAGGTCTAAACTTTCCCTGGCTGATAGGGGCATAGTCCTTGGAGACTTAAAAGCCTGACAGGTAATGTGTAAATGGTTCAGTGCCAGCAATCCAGCTGCTCTCTTCCTTCAGACCTTGCACTTAGCCCAGTGTCTGGYGTTACACCAAGTCAGTTTTGTGATGAGGTGATGGATGAATGGATCTCCCTTTCCTTCTAGGTGACACACCAAGTTCAGACAGCTTGTATGCACTGAAGGATGCAGCTCCCTGTGCTTCTCCACCTTTATCCTGTGCTTTTTGTTCCAATAGGGAGTGTTTCCATGTTGTTGTGACTCCCTCTTTCCTGGGCAGTGGAGTATTTTAAAGCCCTRCATGGAGCTCCAGAATGAGTAGAAGTTTCTTTTGCATTTACTGCAATCAAAGCAGTAGTGCTGAAAGCAGCCTGATTTACAGAGGAGTTTTTAAATGGAGTTGCAGAATATGATATGGTGACTCTGGTGGGGCCAATTAGTGGATTAAATTGTCTGTATGTCAAGTCCATTCTGGCTCTGCACTTTTGGATCTTGATGCCTGTTCCATTKGTATTTCTTGGCTGAGTTTAGAAGGTGGATGTGAAGCTGGAGTGATGTTATAACCGTGGCASTAAAAGAAATGCAGACCACTGTAGTTAGATATTAACTGTGATCTGCACTTCTGTGCATGCTGATCCCTGAAGAGCTGACCATTTATTTTCTAGTGTTTAATTTTTCACTTCTGTTCCCCAGAAGAATGTAGACYGGTTTAACCTTAAGCACCTATCCTCAGCTTTCTTTTTTTTTGCACCAGGGTGTATTTCTCCATATATCCTGAACTCTAATGAGGAGACACATTTGTTTGCAGCAGGATATTATGAATAAGAAGACAAACCTTCTCCACCTGYTGCAGCTGGATGGAGTGAGGGATGATCTCTGATAGCAGGCACAGGCAGCTATGCTGAAAGCCTGGAAAGCCCCTCAAAATGGATGAGCAGATGGAGGATGTCTTGACTGCAGTGTCAGTCCTTCCATTAAGGGATGTGCACACTGATCCCAGGGTGCTGGATAGCCTCTGTGAGAAGCAGGCTGTGAGCTATCTCCCTGTAACCAAACGTGGTGTTTTGACAGGTTTTGGTTCTCTTCAAAACCACTGCATTACCAAAAACAAACACTGTCATTCTTCAGTGGTGAAATTCCTTTCTTTTGTTTCCTGAAAAGCTGGGGCAGTCTCTTACTGTTGGCAGCAGGGAACGCCTGAGACTCGAGGCATGTATTTGCATAGAAAAACAAGGTGCTTTAGGCAGGGAATTGTTCCAAGGGCAGGAACCGGGTTGGTTTTGTACACTCCCATTTGGTTGCAGTGTGCCCAGAGCCAGGATACCTGCGGCAAGTGGGCGCTGGAGCGTCTCATCCCCTGCTGCACAGGACACATCCTTAAGCATGCAGAGGTTGTGGTTGTTTTGACAACTGTATACTAAATTTATCTGGAAATAAAAGGAAAAATTTAGTCTTGCTTTGCTATGTGTGCCTCGTGTTTTATTTATAGTTTGTTAGCCAGACCTGCTGACAGGATGTATCTTAACTCCCTGCATGGGGAATGAAGGGAGGTGGGATCGTACCAGCCGCTGCCTGGAGAAGGCATTCCAGAGGCTCTGTGAAACTTTACGTGAGGCAGAAAGTGTGCAGGCAGATGGCAGCTGCTCTAATTAAGACTTACTGTCTCTGTCTGTTTTCCTGCTGCTGTGGTTTTTAAGGTGTCTCTCTTCTTTTTAAGAGCAGAGGAATTTTAGTMCTCTGTTATCTGTAGAGCACGGTGTGGATCGTATTGCAGTGATAAACGGGCTCAGAGCCGCTGAAGTCAATGTCTCGAACCCTCAGTAAATTAGGGGATGGGGTGACGAGTCTCCCAAGTCAGTGGCAGGTGAGGATGTGTAAATGAAGTTTCCATTTCTGGTTAGTGATTGCCCTTCATCGGGATCTGTGAAACTCATTCGCAGCCTATAGAGCTCTGGAGATCTCCGGCAAAAAGAGACTCCGTAGCAAATGAACACGAAAAGCACAGGTTGCCTCTGGGTGCTCCTGAKGCTCGAGTGCAGTTTAGCTTGAGGGTGTTTTGTTGTTGTTTTGTTGGTTGGAGTTTCATCTTTTCGGGTTTTGGGTGTTTTTGGCAGTGCATCAGCATTTGTAGAGGGTGAAGGCTGTGCTGAGTGAGTGCCTGCTGGCGGTGACAGACTGACGTGCCAGAATGTTGGAGTGTTTGAAATCAAGTCTCTCCCCTTCCCTTCCTGTGGGGTCTTTGCCCGGGATTTGCTCACTAGGATATAAAACCGGGTTTGTCGTTTCAGAATTCCAGAAGCTGTGGAGGAGCATTCCTGTGGATTCTATGGATGAGGAGAAGATAGAAGAGTATCTGAAACGACAGGGTATTTCTTCCATGCAAGAAACTGGACCAAAGAAAATAGTAAGAGATACAAATTATAGATCTTCCTAGGAAATCCCTCCCTTCCTGATCCCTCAGTGTTAATTCCAAAACATGTTGGTGAGCCTATGCACAGCTTTGTGGAGCTTGGGGGAGCATGGCAAGTGTTAAAAACTGTAAAAACCAAGTGCTGCAGCCAGCAGTCAGTGATTTTTATKACTTGTTAGAGCTGGTGTAATTAATCCGAGCAGCATCAAAGGAGGGCAAACTCYAGGAATCCCCGTAAGCTCCACAGTGGAAGATTCTGCTTGAAGCTGTACAATGCATCAAGAGCAGTAGTATTTTGGGAGGAAGGTGGGGGGGGGGTGTTGACTTTTCTGCTGAAGTGATTTGAAGTACTGATGGGAGTGTGGACAGAACTGTGGGACACGTACCKAATTCTGTAGCTGCACTTAAGAATGCCAACTTAACTGCTGTGCCTGGGATACCATGGCTCTGCTCTGTCCCCAGGGTCATCTCCCTGCCTGCATTGGAATTGGATGCTGTTGCTTCTCCAGGAGCCAGCACTTCCCTTCCCTGCCCACCCCTGCTTCTGGCAGAGCTCATCTTTCTCAGCAGTAGTGACCAGCACGGTGTCACACGTCAGGTCAGATGTCACAGATCTTCTGAGTGCTGTTTGTTTCTTCTTGCAGGCTCCCATTCAGAGGAGGAAGAAACCTGCTTCTCAGAAGAAACGCCGGTTTAAGACTCACAATGACCACTTGGTTGGAGTATTAAAAGATTACTCTGATGTGGTTCCTGGCAAGCAGTGAGCGCTTGAATTCTGGAGCAAATGCACGTTTCTAGATGGGCTTTCTGCTGCTGGGGCTCGGTGTCTGCTCACACAAGGACTGACTGTATAAAATAATGTGATGTGTTTCCCCCACCCCAGCAAGTGCCAGAGGTGAAACAGGTCAGTTTAAGAGCAAGTATGAGCTACTAAATTTAGAGGTTAATTTAATTAGCTAATGGGAAACCTGTCTTTGAGTAAGAGGTTCTCACTAGTTGCCTGTTGGCATAGGGTCATAAATGGTGCTCAGCATGTAATGCAGGAATTCCTGCTCAGTGCTTAACTCTGCTTTTACATTGCTTAGTGGGTATTTACCTGGAATTACTTACAAGGGGCTTTCTAGTGGAATTGAATACAGCATTTGTTTTACCTGTTTCGGGAAAACCTTTTCCTAAAATCACTGCAGGCAGTTTCTTTCACAGTCAAATGCACCCACGGTTTATATGCTTCTTCCTTTCCACGGGACTGAGCTTTACTGAAAGGCGGTGATATCTGAGACTCAAACTCAGAAAACCCCTGCTCCCAAAATCCCTGCAAGCTGTGGGATGGGATGCAGCCAGAGCTTCCTAGTGGTAATTAGGAATTGCCCTCGGCAATGTCTCCTSACTGTTGTGGGTACAAGTGTGTTGCACCTTCTACTCTGTGCACTGGAGGGAAATAAAACGATGGTGTAATACTGAAGTGTTTTTTTCTTTTAAGTAATAAATTTACAATGCAGGTTTCCAGTGTTGCTTCCTTAAAGAATGGGAGAATCGGCAACTTTTGTGCTTGTTGCGTTTTCCTTTTCATGGAGGTAAAGGAATCTTTGCTATATTTTTGTCCTCTCAGTGACTCACTGTACTAGGCTAACACTGTCATCTCTTTAATGATGGCTGGGGAGAGGGGAGGAACCACCTTAAATGCAAGTTGCCAGTCGATGCCTGGTGTTGTGTGCAGCACAGCCTTACATGGACCGTGGCCAAACCGTGTCCTCTCCATAACTTACTGTTGTGTTCCGAAGCRGAGCCGGTCAATGCTGATCCTGTTTGCATGGCTCTGCAGGAGAGGAGCTGTTCCTGTGTTCTTCCAGGGTTAGGATCAGAGATAAAAGAGGTGCCTGCAGCTCCCCACCGAGGGCACATCACTGCTGCCTGAGCTCAGGCTGCTGTCTTGCTCGGAGCAGAGGCCGTCGGATGCGGCCACGTGAGCGGATGAAGAATGAGGCTTTGTTGCTGTGGCACTGAACAAGTTCTGTCAGCTTGGGGAAATGTGCTTCTGTAAGTGCAGCATTTATCCTCCTGGTTTGAAAGGCTGCTCTTCTGAGAAACAGGCAGTGCTCCCAGCCTTGCACATGTCAGCCTTGGTTAAGGAGCTGCCAAAACCTGTTAGGAGGTTTCTTCTATTATTTTTATATATGTATTTCATGCTTTTTAAATATATATATAAAAGTATGCTGCTTCAGATGGTTTTGAAACTCTTCTCTTTCCTATATCTTCCAGGTCAGCACAAACAATTCCTTTTGGCACTTTTTAGTTTTGYATTACAGCTCTGCTTTGAGTACCTGCAGCACACTTGCAAAACTGTTCACCTCTCTTCTGTCATCTTTGCTCTAGGTAAAAAAGATTCCCTTCCATCTGCTGCGTTTTCGAGCAGTGGTTTTTTTTAGTGGTGGTGTTTGGACAACAGCAGAGCTTTGAGTTGCTGTTCCTGCCTTTGGGGAGTCTCATGGAGTGACTTCCCRTTTATCTTACATAACACTGCCCTTTCTCTGTGAACCAAAGCTGGCTGCAAGGTAGGCTACCTGCTTTGTTTCTCTGCTCAAGTGATTAGGATAATAGAGTCTGAGTCTGAAGAAAACGCCTCCAGCTACTTTGAAAGATTAAAAATATGTTAGGTCAAAAAAACAGGAGAGCAGGAAAGGGAAAGTGACTGTGAGCTCTGTGTGCTGCACTGGCCTTGTCAGGCTCCAGTTTTCAAAGGAACAAAAGGGCCCAGGTGGTGTCCAGTTGGAAAGACTGAATTAGATGCTTTGCCTTACTGGTGGATGCCTTCTCCTCTGCAATAGTAGCAGAAAGGGCATAAATAAGTTTTATAKCTTGTTAGGGTAAAATCTGAAAAACAGCTGAAGGGGAGCTCATGTTGGCCTGTTAGTGGTGGCATGGACTGTAGAAAGCAGTGGTGGAGAATACAAGTTCAGACAGTTAGCACAGAATTGTAGAGTCCCAAACTGGCTTGGGTTGGAAGGGACTTTCAACCCCATCCCATTCAGCCCATTCCAGCCCCTGCCATGGGCAGGGACGCCTTACACTAGACCAGGTTGCTCCAAACCCACTCCAAGCCAGCCTTAGACACTTCCAGKGGTGGGGCAACCACAGCTCTGGGTAATCTGTGCCAGGGCCACAGCACCCTCAAAGGGAAGTCTTTCTTCCATATATCTAAGCTAAATTTTCCCTCTTTCAGTTTGTACCCATTCTCCCTTGTCCTGTCACTACAGTCCCTGATAAAGAGTCCCTCTCTGGCTTCCTTCCCTCTGTGGCTCTCCAGATACTGAAAGGGGCTGTGAAGTCTCCATACAACCTCCTCTTCTCCAGGGTGACCAGACCCAGTTTTCTAAGCCTGTCAAAAAGAAGAGAAGCATGAGCTCCTCTCTTTTCTGTAGACTTCAGGAGCTGGATTTTGTTTCCCAAAGATGCTCCCAGTGTTCCTTTTTTTTCCCAAGACCTCTTAAAAATCAGATGGTGGAACTAGAAAACATCTCAGACTATATGAACGTGAGTCTGTTTGCTGAAACCATTTTAGTACCATTGCAGTCCACTTCAGTCTCYTCACAGCATTATATCCTGATCAGGCTTTTTGCTGAAGCTGAGCTGTTAAAAACTTAAACCTCCTTCATATTCCTCCAGCATGTTCTCTTGTGTTCTGTGTGTGGCAGAATGACTCTCCCAGTGGCCAAAACCACCATGCCCTCAGCTTGCTTACTTTGGCAAAACCCTTCTTCCCTCAGGCTGGCATTGCAGAGGGCTGCTSAGAGGCATCATGTGCTGTCCTGTCCTGGCAGCCCTGGGCCATTATCCCACTTTTCTCCTCCTTCCTGGAAGCATCTACTGCAAACCAGGAAGATGAGAGCACTTGGGCTAAGAACATAGAACAGAGTATTTCAGATGGAAGTGGGTTGTGGCAGGCAGTTGGTCTTGTGCATTTCAGGAAGGTTCTTTGGCTAASCCATCTCAGTGCTGTCTATACCTGTCCCTGCCTCTTCCACTCTCCTGAGGCTCCTGTCCAGCAAGGACATTGTGTTCCCTCAACTCCAGGATTTAATAGGTTGATCCCAACWAAGTTTTCCTTTTTTAAGAGACAAGTTGAGTAACCCAGGTGTGTCACATAGATCTCTACTGACTAACTTCTCTCCTAAAAGTTGCTCTGACTGCAGAGTTATTCCACCTCCTCCTCCTCTCTTATGAAGATCATTCTGGAAGGGGATGGAAAGCAGCAGGATGGCGTATGGTTGAATGAGAAAACTGACATGAGGCGATGTGTACGAGAGCTCATCTATAATTCATCATGATCACTCCAGGCTTTTAGGGAGCGGAGGAGAGCGAGGCCAGGGAGCCCTGGGAAGGSTAGGGAGGCCCTGCACGTGGCTGCAGCCAGCCAGGGCTGTCACTTCCGATGAGCACGGGCGGGCAGCGCCGGGCCACCAGGGAGAGCCACGCTCCTGCTACCTGCTGATGGGGAGGGGCTGCCTTTGCAGCCGTGGTGCTGACATCTCATTATTTCCAGCTTTGTTGCTCACTTTCAGGTCGTTGCTAATGTACCGGGCCCAAATTCCTTTGTGTGTTACTGCCTCGGGGGCCTCTGGCAGCTCCTGCTTCTGGGGGAAGGATGGCCAGGAGAGCCAGTACTCCAGGCTGGCTGGTTTAAAATGGCAAGGCTAACCACTGGCWGCCATCAGGGAGAGGAGAGCTTGGATCTCAGCCTGCTGGTACTGGCTTCCTTCTGTTGGCAAAGTCAGGGTATGGCAAAGGAGGTGCTCTGGGATTTTATCTCTTCCCAGGGGAGGGAGGGTCTGCTCTGGCACTGTTCCTCAGGTCTGTCCTTAGGCGCTGTGGGTGTGTTCTGACTGTGTCAGTGTTGTCAGCCCTGCTCAGGCTCTCTGGACACATCCCTGCCATGCAGATCAGGAAGATTGGCATGTCCCCAGAAGAGAGGGCTTGCCTGGACACAGCAGGGCTCCCTGGCATTGCACAGCTGTAGCTGTTCTCTTCCCCAATGAGGTGACTGCAGCCTTTGCCACTCCAGCAAGGGCCAGCAGAGCAAGGGAAGCGGTTGGCTCTCTGCTCAGCACCAGGGAGCTCCCATCTGGGCACTGTGTCCAGTTTAGGCCTCCCCCTCTTATTCAGTCACTCCACCATCCCCAGGGATGCTGGTTGGAGCTCCCAGGCTGGTCAGGGCTGGGGGCAGAGGGCCTGGGAGGAGTTGTGGGGAGCTGGGACTGCTGAATGTGTTGAGCAGGTGGCTGAGGGTGTATCTGATCACAAGGTACAGCAATGTGAAGGGCAGTAAGGAGGATGATGTGGTCAAATGCTTTTGGCAGCTATGGCAGATGATGTAATAGGGGAATGTGGGAAGTTTGGCTTGGATATTAGGAGGAAAACAGCTGGTGGGGAGATGTCTCCATCCATGGAGGGTTCAAGCATTGCCCAGACAACCAACACCAGGCTGCCCAGGTCTCTTGATGGCAACAGTCCTGTTGTGAGAGGGAGGTTGGATCAGAGACCTCCTGCAGCCCCTTGTACCCACCTGTGGCTCCGAGCCCTGGTTCCTTTGGTGCTGTAAGAGCAGTTTTTGTTTCCCCCAGCTTGCTTTCTGCTGCTTTGGCTTGCAGTGGCCTCTATGTTACTCAACAGCCCAGGAAAAACAGCCATGACTCTGAAAACCCATCAGTGCTTCTGTGGCTGGGATTCACGTGTCGAACAGCTCCAGCCTCGTGGGTTGGACATTGTGCAGAGTACAAACACAGCAGGGGAAAAGGATGGTTAAGGCAGGAGCTTGTCCTGCCATTAAGTTAATTTTTTGACTATATACCTGCACTTCTGGGCTTGCATCCAAGGCCTGAAGTACTTGTGCGATTTCTTCCTGCCTCCATCAGTTTGGTTGTGTTCTCTATTCCCTCCTGAGCTGGTTATTAATTATGGAGACTGCAGAGATGAAGTCCAGACTCTGCTAATGGTTGACTTCCCAGTGTTTTAGAGACAGCATTTCAGGGACCTGCTAATGGTATTTCTCAGCTTTGCTTTTTTATGCCCCGCTGTCATCTTGGTTTGTACCCTGAGTGAGGCAGGTAGCAGTGTTCAGGTGTAGGCTGGAGCCTGGCTCTCGGGGCAGATCACATCTACAGCACCCAGCTCATGCCCCTGGGTTGGAATGTCCTCCGTTTTGTGCTGGCAGGGAGAACAGAGCCTTGCCTGGCAGCATTCAGGCACTGCAGTGACCCTTGCAGGGTGACACCTCTCGGTTTCCCCTTCAGSAATCGGGGAACAAATCCGTGCCGAGTGCTGTGCCAGGCCCCAGCTATCCTCACAAAGCCACCCATCTCATTGCTCTCAGCCACTGACTTCCCTCATAGCCTGTGTCTCAGCCTTTAAAGCTGCCTGGCCAAGCCCTGGTGCTCTCACATCTCTCCTCTCCCAGCCTTTTTATTCCTTCTCCCCCTCTCTCAGGAGCGGCGCTGGGCTTGCTCCTCCTCCCTGCCCCATCTGGGCTGCGGGTGCTGCCGGCCTCGGCGCCAGCTCTGTCTGCCCTTTGCTCTCCCTGGCCTGGCTGGTGCATCTCCATTCCTGTGGCAGGACCCCTGTCCCTTCTTCTGCTGCCTGACCATCTACCCAAATCCTCTGAGATGTGGCTGTCCCTCTCCCACCTTGTTCCCATTTCTCTGCTGTTCACTTGTGTCCATCTGACATGGGGAATCAGCGCTGTGTTTTCTCTCTAGACTCTGCCAAGCTGTTCCCTGCCTTTGCAGCTGCTTCCAGCCTGCTGCTGGTGAGCCAGCCCCTGTGCAGGGATGCACAGGAAGGAGCTGCCTGTATCCCCCCTCCCTGAGCTTAGCCTTATGCTAGGGGGATGGGAACAAACAGACTTGGGAAAACGGAAACAATGAGAGTGCAAAATCTTGCTTTGGTTTTTCCAGCTCTGCCTGTTCATGTCCCCCAGGACTTTTCCCTGATATCGGATGGCAGCTCTGGCATGGGAGTCCCTGATCCCGTTTTGCAATTCTCCTGTGTCAACCAGCAGCTTGGGCCTTCCTGTAAGTGCCCCAGTGGTCACAGGGAAGGAATGTTCCCCCGGCCAGCCACAGGGGGAAAGGTCACCACGGGCAAAGGGGACGCCAGGCGAGCCTGCTCCCGCCCCTTGCTGATGAGGGCAATGCTCATCAGCACAGGGACAAAAACAGGCTGGCTTTTGGGGGAAATTAGAAAAAAAAGAAATGGTTCAAGAGGTTAAATATTTTGGGCAAGGCCCCACTTCCTTTCGCAGGGCAGATCTGGGAGCAGATGCAATGCCCCGGCAAAGTCCAGGATGTGTGTATGTTTCACGGCTCTCTTAGCTGCAGGATGTTTGCTGCTGAATCTGCTCCCAAAAATATCTGTGTGTCTCTCAAAGTGGTGCCTGGGACAGAGGTTTTGGCCAGTTGCTGTTGCTTAGAGCAGCTCTTGGGCTGAGCAGTAGTGTTGTGGCTCCCTTGCCTTCCCTTCCTCCCCCGTGCCTGCCAACAAACCTCTCTGCTGGATGCAGCTCGGAAGGAAAGCTGTGAAAGCTGTCTCTCGGTGGCCACAGCGGGATTAACATCCAGCATTAAGGGTTTAACTCATCCCTGCCAGCCAGGGGTTTCAAATAACTGCCATGCCTCTTCCTTCCACCCTGGAGCTTGTAGGTTTTTTAATCCTGTCCTTTACACCCCGTTTGCCAGGCTGCCTTTGCTAAGCTGGATGTATACTGGCACTTTGCTCCTGGCACTTTGTTTTTGAAGCCTGATGTGTTGGTTGAAGCTCCTGGGGATGCTGGTCACATTTGTCAGGGTGGGAGCAGAGCAAATTAAGGAGGAGGAATTTCTAGGTTGGGCTTACAAACTGGAGTTTTTCAAAATTCCCAGCGTGTTAAAAAAAATACAGAGCTAATCTGGCCCTTGGTCTCTAGGTTACGTTTGCCTCAGCCGAGGCTGAGCTMATGGAAAATTGCATCCCAGCTCCTGTGCTCCGTGCCAAGATTAGTAGGTTTAAAACTAACTGATAACATCTTTGTAAACTTGGAGTCATTTCTTTAAAGCCTGCTGATCCTTCCAGCCTAGATTTTGGAGCTTTCCTAGAGATCCAAGAGAGCCAAACAGGATGATGGCATCTACCCTGAAAAATCACCGAGGAGCCTGACACTGCTTTCAGCTGCTCCCGAGGGAAGAAAGAGGCTGATGTTTGCCAAGGCCCTGAGGGGTGTGCTGGGATCCTTCTCCCTGTTCCCAGCCGGATACACAGCACACAGCGACGCTCTGTGCGTAACTTATAATAATCACCAGTTTTATTTTTAAAAAATTACAATAGAAAAGTACCTTTAAACATATTTCCAAAAGCAGAGTAGACAATGTGGAAGCTTCTCTCCTCTCCACGAGACAAAGTACAGGAAATAGTTTGCTAAAAGAGTTAGTCCGTCGCTTGGGAACGCTGGTATCGTTCCTTTTGGAGCCGCTCTGAGGTTTGTCTTGGATTTGATTTCTTCTCACATCACTTTTATCAGGCCCATTTTTTACAGAAGACCCCAACGGGACAGTTTCTGATGGTGAAAAAACCCATTTTTTCCTACCCCTGTCCCACASTGACAGCCAGAATCTCAGCCATCTTATTGTGGCCCACCCACAGGACAAGAGGAAGGAGAAAGGAAAAGGTGATGATGTTTAACGAGGCCACGAACAGCTGGGAAAAACCAGCTACAGTGAGGCCTGGGCAGCAGCTGAGCTCAGCGTTCCCTGCAGCTGGAATGGAGATAGGGGAAACAATGGAAGGAGAAGTTCTGCACCTCCCTTTGCAAGAAATGGAAACTGATAGAGCTTTTGGGTCAGTTTGCTCTCTTCTTTTTCCAAATTCCTCCTGGAGCAAGGAGAAAGAGAACTAGTATGTCAAGCAGTCTCTCTGCTGGTACTCTATCTCTGTAAAGGATGTTGGCAGCCTCCCCTTTGCACATGGAAACATGGGAATGCCACGCAGGGAGCAGCTGGACCAACCTAACATCGGCACTCAAACCACAGGCCAGGCCAGGCCAGTGCTTCAGGATAACGAGGAGCCCCTCAGGACTCATGTCCAACCTGGAGGGAGCTGGCAAACCAAGGATTTGTTGGTATGTTTTTTCATACAGCAGTTTACGTTGCCTGTAACAGCTTGGAGCAGTCATGGCAGCAGGAGGAGGAGGAGGAGGAGGAGGCAAATTGTCACCTTGCTACGTGTGTGGGCTGCCTGCCCATCCCTGATCCGAGCTGTTGTACCCCACAGAAGCTTTGCACAGCAGCTATGAACACAGCCCCAAGGTAAAAAAAACATGGGAAGGACGTTCCTGGTCGTCCTGCCTGCTGGTCATTTGGTGCAACTGAAAAGAGAACAGTAATACTGTAGTGTCTGCAGACGCCCTGCCAACACAGCCAGAGCACAGTTCCTGTGCCAGGGGAGCACAGTTCCTGCAAACCTGCATCGTGTGTGTCGACATCCTCACGCTTGTGAACATCGTGCCTTCCACATGCAGCTGCCAGGGCCAGGGGATAATAAGACTCTTCTTTACACACCTCAAAAGTCAAGCACAAAGCCTGTGGTCCGACCCGGTGTAAGATTGTCCTCTTGAGGAGCTTTGGTACAAAAATACTTGTTTTGGTTTTTTTCCTTTTACTTTCTTTCTTTTCTTTTTTTTTTTTTTTTTTTTTTCCTTTTTTTGTAGTCTGCTTTCCTATGGTTCCATTTGAAAAGGCTTTTCAAACACTACAACAATGCCTGTCAAACCATGCTTTCGGGAGTAACACACTCTTCCTTACAAATATACAGTGTAAAAGAGGAAAATATTATTACTAGGTATGTTTTTYTTTTTTCTTCTAGGAGAGCAGATGTGTGATAGAGGCTGTGGGAAAGTCTTGGAGGAATCCAAACTTGTGTGAGGTTGTTTTCAAGCCTGAAACAACAAAGAGAAATGTTAAAAAAAAAAAAGAGCAGCTGTGATGGAGGAAAAAGGGCTGTGGTTAATTTCTCTTCCTTCGTGGAAGGAAGGAAGCAAGGTAGGGGGGAGAGGGAGGCTTGTTTTGGAAATTTTGCGTCAGGACCCTGCTCTAAGGACASTTGTTTAGCAGGGAAGGGGCAAGGTGGGACCTGCCTGCAGGGAGAGACCATAGCATCCCTGGCACAAAGAACCCCACTGATCCCACTTTGTTCCTCCTGCTGGCTGCAGTCCCTGGGGCTGGAAGTGGGAAGCCGGGAGTTAAGTGTGAGTTCTGCAGTTAAGAGGAATTCGGTCTCTGTTGATCCAAGGCAGGAAGCAAGGAGGGAGATGAGATTAGCGGGGTAATGAGAGGCATTCCTTGGCTGTGGAAATTCTCACCCCAGATAACAGCCATTCAGGGGAATGGCAGAGCCATAGCTCTGCATGGCAGTAGCTGGAGCAGCCCCAGGGCCCTGCCAGCCTCAGGGCCTGTTCCTCAGGGACATTGTGTTGACTTCCTCACTCCTCTGTCCCCTTCCCGAAGCAGCCAAGCCCGCAGGGTGGCATCCTTACCAGCACACTGAGGTCCTGTGGAGAGCACACCAACCCAGTAGCCACCTTGGAAGACTCCATTAATACCCACAAGACTGACTGTAGGCCACCATCACACACCTGAGACCTGTGGGAGGACACGGCAGAGATTGAGGGACGCTGGCACTGGGAACTGAGGTCAGTGTGCTGTRAGCAGGGGTGATTTCACAGGGACCACAGCTGGCACTTCCCAAGGGACAGCTTGCAGCTTATTGGGCCAAAGATAGTGCTTGGTGGTCTCAGATGTCTTTTCCAACCTAACTCATTGTGGGATTAGCCCTGCCATGATGGGTTCCAGGCAGCAAATCCAGACAGATGCAGGCAGGAGAGCCAGGCCCTCAGCCAAAMCCTCTGTGCCCTTCCCAGCTGGAGGAACCTAGAAGGGAAACAGGAGGTTCCTGACCCTCCATCCTCACCACCCACTGTGGCTCTTGGGCTGGTGAACCTGTTTCAAGGGATTTGCTCCTCTCCCCTTCCCAAAAGCGTCTCTGCTCACATTTTATCTGGAAACATTGGCATGTTGCATATTTTGGAAGAACCATTGGTTCCCAAAGCCTCGCTACTCCCTATTTTTATCTGCTGGGCCTAAAATAGCYAGCGAATTCTTTATGGATCCAAGTCTGGGACCAGCTGCAGCYGGGGCTGGCCCTCATGCCCTCCCAGCTGAGTGACCTCCAGGGCTGCAGATGCCAGGCAGATGGGCAGAGCAGTCACATGTGAGCATGGGCAGCTGATGCTGGAGCTTTGGATCCGCTGGCATTTCTCCACAGGCGGGTGTGGAAGCAGGAGGCTTCCCAGCAGGGATTGTTCCTGGCTAGGGTGGTCCAGGMAGACTGGGATTGCAGGGCAAGCAGTGCTCAGTGTCCACCAAGGCCCTTTTCCCTCTTCTRTGTGAATCCCCTTTGTTTATTTATCCACAAAGGCCGAAGTTATTTGCAGAGTGTATCTTGCAAGGCTTTTTCCATCCGAAGAGGTCCCAGAYGGAATGGGATCATCCCTCCCTCCTGATGGGCAGCTGGGTGCTTGGTAAGGCTGTGCTTCTTGTTTTGGCACCCCCACTACCCCTGGATAGCTTTCCTTAAGGTTTAATGAGGTGATGGTGTCAGGTCTGCCTTTTCCATCACAACACCCCCCTCTGGCGTGGYGCCTTTCCCTCCTGCCCCAGGACATGTGGGAAAGTGAATGGTGGCACAAACAACCCTTTCTGGTGACAAGTAGGGCAACTGGACTTGGGGTGTCTGCTGGAAAGTGGCCACCCACCCTGAGCTGCTGGAGAGCCTGGGAGTCACAGTGGGGAACTTGAGGTGGAGGTGGTCCCCAGGTGGCCCAGGAGGATGGGACAGCGGCACTCACCCGGCATTCAGCAGAACTGACGGGACTTCCAGCCCTGAGAACCAGCCTCGGAGGGAGGGAGCCAGCGCATCTGCCAAGGCAAGGGGACACAAGGTGAGGGGGAGGGGCTGGCTGCCCACCCTGGCAACATCAGGCTGTGGCTGGGCTCCCTTTTCCTGRCTTTTCCCAGCTTTTCCCAGGCACGGGGTGGAGGGAGGTTGGAACAGCAGTACAGCCATCCCAGCTCCAATTCCAACAGTAGCACTGAGGCTGAGCACAGCCCCTGGCATGGCTGCTTCCAGCAGGATGGAGCTGGGACAGCAGCACCATGGTCCCACTGAGCAGGAGTGAGCTCATCCTTCTCAGCTCCTGCAAAGCCTGCTTGAAACAGGGAGRAAAACATCAGATGCCAAAATTTGGCATGCAGGCACTCAGTGCTCTGCCAAATAACTCCAAGCCAGCCCCACCGTCCATCCWGCAGTTCCCAGTCCCGCTGCTATCTGCAGGATCCAGCGAAGCAGCTCCAGTTTGGATGGTGGCACCAGTCTCCAGCCCCCACCCAGCAAAGCCACAACACCAGCAGCTGCACAGGAGGATGGGAAGGTGCCACCAGCACCCTCCCCAGCAGGCTGATATTTCACATCAGGTAATATTGCTTCTGTCTAACATGAGGTCTCAGCCTGGGTTTTCCCAAGGGAYCCTCAGAGCTTCTGTATGCTTGTTTCCTTGGCTGTGCGCTTCCCTGAGCAGGGCAGGTGCTGCCTGTTAGCAGTTATTTGACAAGGCAAGTACGTAGCTGCAATAATATTTACCAACGCTCTTCGTATGAACAGCAGAGCCCAGAAAGCTGAAGTTTCATCCAAAGGCTGCACATGGTTTGCACACTGAGCACTTTTCCTCACCCTTCTGCTCAAACCAGCCCCTGGCTGCTCCAGCTCTCAGTGATGGTGGCTCTGGATAACCTGGCTCAATCCTGGTGGGCCAAGGCTAAAAGCCTTTTGGATGCAGTTTATCTGGCAAATCTATTTCCATGTGCTTGTTACCCATCACTGAGCTGGAGCTGGCAGCAAGGAGCAAAAGCCAGGGTGCTGCCCAGCATGGATGCTGAGGAGATAGCTGCCCTTTCTCCCTTGTGGCAGGGGTCCTTTGCCAGCACCCCCATGATGCTGCAAGGCTGGCACTGCAAAGAAATCCTCTTCCTCCACCATTTCCACCTCTCCTCCTCTTTCCCCCGCTCCTCTCCCAGGCGGATGGTTAATTTTTAACAGCCCATGCTGCCATCGGGGGCCAGCAGCAGCCGGCAGAAAGCGCTTGTGATGAGGCAGCTCCTCGTCAATAAAAGATGGACCCTCCATTTGTGCTTCACTTCCCTCTCCTCCCCGTGAGAGCTGCTTGCCTTCACACCCCATGAGCAGCACATCCATGAACAGCATCCCAGCCATGCTGCAGGRGCAGCTAGGGGTTCTGGATCCCCCCTCTCACACTGGCAGCCAGATGGTTCGGTGCCAGGAGCGATGGGCATGGTCCAGACCCTGGGAGCATCCCCAGCCCTCCCTCCTCCCTCACCACCTGCCCCACCACAGGTACCAGCGAAAGTAGGAAGGCAGAAAGAGGAGTSTGGGGAAAGACAGGGCCCCTGCCAGCGTTCTGCTCCATTTGGGAGTCTTCCCTAACTCTTGGGGAGCGGGGAGTGAGTGCCTGTGAGCCGGGCAGAGTTAGTGGTGCAGTGAGCACCGAGGGGAAGGGGGGCCAGGGCAGGAGGGARGGTGAGCAGTGGAGGTGGATGGTTGGAATTACCTGGGCGTGCAGCGAAGCGGGGTAGGTGAAAGCAGGAGGAGGTAGAGCAGGTGCTAATTCCGCTGGGTACAGAGGGTATGGCCCCCACACTTCAGGGCTACTGGGGTAAAGTGCAGGCACTGTGAGCTCATCTGCAAGAGAAGAAGAGGGAGAGTTAATGGTGACCAGAGGGCTGTGACCCTCGCTGCATCCTTCCTTCTCCCTTTGATGCAGGAGMAGAACTGCCCCTGGAAAACTGTGAGATGCCGCCACTGAGAGCTGGCTCACAAAGCTAACACAGCATTCTCCCGCTGGGATAACATGAGGTGAGCAATGCTATGGGSCTGGGGGTGTCACTCAGGGAGCTGGGGCTGGGCTCCTTGTCWCCAAGAGGTTTAGTAAAACCAGGGATTCAGCAGAGGAGAGTGTGCACTCGTGCCTGTGTGCAAGAGCAGGGTGAGGAGCCAGAGTCTGCATGAGAGAAGCTCTTCCAGAGGTGGCAACGGGCATGGAGCGCTCACAGCAGGGCATTGCCAAGGTCTCTCCTGAGACCTTACCCTGCTGGCTGTCACCTGTGCCAGGTTCTCTCCTTTGGGAGCCCCCAGAAGGTGCCACCACGCAGCAAGCTTCCAATGGGACCTGGTATTCCCCTTGGCCACCCCCTCACGGTGTCCCCCCTCCTTCCAGTTCAAATATCCCTGGTGCCTGCCAGCCTGAGCCCTGCTGGCAGTGCAGGGGGTACTCACAGGGCTCCCGGGTGATGAACTGTGGTACAGCAGTGGGGAGAGGGGTGCTGGGATTTGGGGTGCCCACCAGCTTGTTCTTGGCCATCTTGGTGTTGGCCTTGGCAAACTCCAGCCGCAGCGTCTGGGGGATCTCGGGGTCGAAGCGGATGCCCTGTGGAAGGGAGGGAAGGAGGTGCAGCGGGTGGGCGAGCACCGCCGCGTGCCGGCCCCGCAGCAAAAATAACTCCCCGTTATTTATGGGTTTTTTTCAACTTGCAGCCCTGAAATGAGCTAATTTGCCAGGCCCCGAGGCGGCTCACATTCCTCCGGCATCTTTAGCATCGGCACCATATTTGGCAGTCGGCATCCCGCAAGGCCGAGCTCTTATCCAGAGGGATTAGTGGAGCCAAAAAAAAAAAAAAAAAAGTTTTACGTTGAAAATGAAGAGAAGGAAAAAAACAACCCCGAACCAAAACGCAGGGAGAGCTGGGGAGGAATTGGAGAACCAGCTCGACACAGTTCTGCCTGTGATTATTTTCAGGTAACTTCACAAGTTACTAAAAGAAAGTGAAATTTGTTTTTTTCTTTTGCAGACTTAGCTGGGATTTTTCCYGCTGAATAAACAGGGAATACTCTTTCTCACTTGCATCTAAGGCTCAAGTCCTGAGTGTTCAAGCCCTCCTGGATGGCCCTGAGAAAGGTGAGAGTGACACAGCCCCCCAGGAGGGAGGATGCAGCTGAGAAACAATATTGTCTGGAGGGATTGGGATGCCATGGGGCTGGCTGGCAAGGGAGGTGCACATCCTAGGGATGGAGGAATTGAGAGAGTCTCTGGGGACAGGGAAACAAAGGGCAAATGGAGCAATGGAGCGGCTGAGCCAGGCACACTCACGTTCAGCGCGTTCTTGGCTGCCTCCGCCTCGGAGCGGCTGTCGAAGCTGACGAAGCCCACGGGCTGTGGAGGAAGGACAGGAGCCATCAGCCAGGTTCCTGGGGAGCACAGAGGAGAGCCCCTCACCCCAGGGAATGGTGGCACGGTTACACCATGTGGAGCAGCTCCTACCTGCTTGGAGGTGAGTTTGATGAGCGACCCTTCGTACCCCTGCAAGGAAAGGATTAAAAAGGGTTTTTGGTGGAGATCCCCACAATTAAATACTACTAACTGAATAAACTGACTGAATTAGACTTCAGTGGGTTCCCAGATGGTGGGATGATGGGTTCCCAAGTGCTTTGAGGCCATGGGGCTGGAGCAGAGGCCAACCCCATGCTTTCAGCCCCCCTTTCCCTCCCCAGTGTGATACCTTAAAGGGTCTGAAGAGCAGGTAAAGTTCCCGGGGCTTGATGTCCAGAGGCAAYCCGCTGACAAAGAGTGTCCTCACCTGGAAAAGAAGAAAGGAGGTTCCTGGRGACCCTCTCTTGTCCCAAACTTGGGGATACACCATGCTCCCTGTAGCCAGAGGGACAATGCCAGCCCAAGGGGAGCAGACAAAAGCCTTAAGTCAATGTGCTGGTTTTGCATCACGCTTGAGTGATGCTGAGTTTTTGGGAGGGGTGGCCCCATCCTTCATGTGGCAATGGAGGAAGCTGCTAAGGCACCATGGAAAGGTAGCAGGGACCTGTCCTCACCCCAGCAGTCCTCTCCAGGTTAAAAAGCTCACAGAATCCCAGCACCTTCCTACCCCCGGTCTGGCAAACAAGATTTCTCCCATCATCCCCAGCAGATCCTGGACAATGCCTATTGTCTCAGTTTAATTGCAGCAACTCATTAAGGACTGGGAGAAGCAAACACCAGCTCTTCCTCCTGGAGGAAAAGCCCTGGTTTAGAGGGGGCTGGATTTAAACAGCTTGTGCCTGGTTTGTAAAAGTCACCTTTTAAGGGGTTTTAACCCTTTTTGTGTGGATCTAATGTTTATCGTGGTGCAGCATCCTCAAAGCTGGGATGTTTGGCAGAAATTCTGCTCCCMCCACCCTGAGGGGGGATGTGGGGCTCCTCCAGGATGGGCAAACCCTGTGCTGGGATGGTTTTGCTTTACAACCAGCTTGTAACYGGGAGAGCAGTGTGGGGAGCTGTACCTGCTGTTCCTCTCCTCATCCCCAAAATCTCATCCTAACACTTTGGGTTGTAGAAGGGGAAAATCTCCATGTATTTTATTTCATTTTTTTGGCCAGGCACCCTGCCTGCCCCATTCCCTGGGAAAGAGACATGGGAAACAGCCAGAAACAGCCAGCCCAGGCCTATTCTTTTGCTGACATTTCTTCTTTCTCTTGCAGATAAGCTATCTCCCCCATCTCCCAGCCTGGGAGCAGCAAACATTCCTGCTTTGTCGAACAAAACCTCTGGCTGACCTATATCTATTAAATAACAAAAGGTACTCAGCTGTTTGCATATAGCCCTTGTGTCAACAGCCCCGGTGATGCCCATCCTGGGTGCCAGCATTATCATCACCATCATCATCATCATCATCATCCCTGCAGGTACCAGCATCCAGGCTGGATGAGATCAGCAGAGAAGGGGTGTCCTCACCCCTTCCTGAGCCAGGACTACTAGCCTGTCCCCTCTATTGGGACCATCCCCCAGAGCTCCTCACAGGAGCCCTGCCAGCTTTCTGCCTGTCTGCTGGGACCAGGGGGTGATGGAGCATCCCACGGTGTTCAGTGCTGCTCCGTCCCCCAGTGGAGACATTGCCCCAGTTTCTCCTGGCAGGGRCTAGGGAGGGATTCACCTGGAGGATCTCCCCTTGTGTCCATGAAATTCAACTTAAAGAAAGCAACCTTTTCCTTTCCTAGGGTGAAAAATACTGGCTTTCACACAAGTCCTCCTGAGCATGGCTGCTGTTCAGGGAATCCCAGGGAATCGGCTCTCCAGACACATGCACCCTCCTAGGTGGGTTTACGTCCTAAGCATCCCYGCAGGGTGTCCCCTGTCTCTCCCGTCCCTGGAGCCATGCCTGGAGCCATCCCTGGCTTCCTGCCTCTCCTCTCCCTGGGGAGCTTCAGGAAACACCAGGGACCAGTGGGAGGGAGTGGGGAACCCGCTGCCAGTTTGCATCCCTGAAATCCAAACCGTGCATGCCCAAGCCTGCCAGACCATTTGTCCCCAAAGCCACRTGGAGAGAGACAGAGATGAAAGATCCCAAGGAGCCCTCCGAAATTCAGCCCCACAGAGGAAGGGCTTCTCTTTAATGACTTTGTTTTCTCTGCGAGTTCAAACGCGGGTCGGCCAAGTTTGAATCTGTAAAATTATACAGTGGCGAGAGGGAGAAGGGCTCTAAAGGATCCCCCAGCTGGATTCCAGCCCCAAAAGGGTTTTTGGGGCCCAGGGCAGGGGATGGGTACGAGCTCCTGGGTGCTCCCCATCTGCACCCCACAAATGCACCCAGCCCCAGGGATGTTGGAGTAGGTCCTACACGAACAGCATCCTTTTACTGGGTAACGAGCAGGTGGGATGGCAGAGCAAGGGAGCATCCTTGGGGATAATCCCAGCAGGCTGCACAGATACCCTTTGCAAGGGAAAGATTCTAGACAGAAATATTACTCCTGCCCTTAAATGGAAGGGGAGCTTTGGCCCATRGGGAGCTAGTCCAGGTTTTTTTGTGCTGAAATCCCAGGGATTCAGTCCCCATCCTCTACCAGAAATACTCCTAGGGCCAAATCCTTCCCTGAAAAAAAAAACAAAACCTTATCAGAGAAATGGCCAGGCAGCAGGCATGTATCTGTTCTTCCACAGGGAAGAATTACTCCTTCAGAGAGGTGGATCAGCACAGCATCTGCTCCCAAGGATGTCATGGGACAGGGCCAGACTGACAGCTCTCCAGCAAGGATTAAAGGGCGCTGGAGCATGGGATTCCCCCAGCCTAAACCCCACCGTACTTTTGGACAGCCTGAGCTGTTTCAGTTCTGCTGTATGAACATCTTTCTGTTTGGTGGAGCATTTCTCCACCTCTCCTTCTTCCTGAAATTTGGGGTGAAACCAAAGATTTTTTAAAAGTCAACAGTGCCAATGTTTGCTCCAGGAGGAGCTCAAAGGTGACCACCTTGACTTGCTTCCATGGGGATGGCAGCTATGACACTGCTCCAAGTCCCTTTCCACAGTACTCCTCTGCTCCTGCTGCTGCACCCCACAGCTCCCAAATTTCCCAGGGCTGCTGGATCCTACCTATGTTGCCTCASTCCTGAAATGTCCCCTCCTGGCTTTTTGTTTTCCCTGCAGGAAGTCTGCTCTCCATCTGTGCTACTCTCCTCTTCCTTGGAAATCGTCTCCATCCCACRTCTGGCCTGTCCCCTCTCACCCTGGCATCCCACATCCCAGTCTGTTGTCCCTGAAATCCTGYGTCTCATCTTGGGTCAGTTTAAGGGATGCTGGAAAGGATCTGTGGAGGTTAGGGCTGAGGACATGCAAGGAGAGGCAAGGATCTGGGCCAGGAGGTGACTAGGGTCTCCAGAGCGTGGATCAAGGATGACCCCAGCATGGAGAGGTCTGTGATGGAGCACCAGCAGCCCTCCTCCTCCTCTTCCTCACATGAAGCCACAAGCCAGGTTTGTCTCCTGCAGGTAAGGAGGCACCAGGGGGGCATTWGCTTGGCTTGGACCCCCATCACACAGCAGTGCCCAGAGGGATCCCAGAGGTCCCAGAGGGATCCCAGCACCGTCCTGATCCCCTGTCCTGCCCTGCCCAGACCAGCCCCGGTAAACGTTGACAGGCCGTGGGGAGGCGGGAGGCGTCTGGGTGATTCATCCACGAGGTATTTAATTGCCTCCTTCAGCCCAGCTCCCATCCCTCGTCCTTCCGTCCGTGCGTGCGCCCCTTCCAGCGGGGCTCGCTTTAATGCTCCACCAGCCGATGATCCGCCTGACTGCCCGCCGCCGAGGAGGCACCGGATCCGGCGGCAGCGGGAGGGCGATGCCACGGGGCTGCCATCGAGCCGTGCAGCCGGGCCGGCAGGGCTTCCCCACCCATTCCCGGCAAAGCGGGATGCCGCCTCCCCCGTGGCTGCGGGGTGCACTCCCGCCCCGCCAGGATTAGTCCTGGCATAAATAGTCTCTTGGCTAATGGAGCGTCTTCTTCGGCTGGGTTTAGATTGCCGGGCTGTGTGTACGCATGCCTTGAGCCCGCAAAACTCCCCGACATAAACAAGGCTGAGGCCGGGGGATGCCGGCTCCTCCGCCCGCGGGATGCGGGAGGAGCCGGCACACATCTCCGGCCTCGCCACCCGGAGCCGCTTTGCCGGAAAATCGCGGTTCTCTCACGTCCGGTGAAGGACGGGAGCAGAGGAACAGCCCTTGGGGAAAAGCGAGTCCAGAGCTGCCGGGGCTGGAACGAGGAAGCGGCAGAGGAAAAGGCAGTGAGCAGCCAAGGGAGCAGATGGGGGATTGCAACAGAGCGGAGGAGCGGCGGGATCAGGCGCGGGTCACACTCGTCCCTGTCCCGCCTGGAGCTTGCTCCCAAACCCTCCGGACCCCGCGCTTTAAGGAGGAAAGGAAGCCAGGACCACGGGGGGATGCAACACAGGGGCCACGGGGGCAGATTTTATCCACTCGCTGGGCGCATTCTCCCTGGGAAGCATCCCTGGGGTCCCCTCTCCATGGCACGGCTCCCCCGGGATGAGGGATCTGGCATGGGATGGGGACGAGGGCCACGAGCCGGGCTCTCCGCAGCATCTCTGCTACCAAATAAGGCCTCCGCCGAGCCTTTCACATGCCGTTCTCGCCCGGCCAAAGTGACGTGACCGCCTTCCCAAATTGTTCCGGCTCCTCCGCGGGGAAGCCCCTGGCCCACAGCTCCCCTGCACGGGGAGGGACAGACGAGAGTGACGGGGAAGCCACCCGGGGTGCCAGGGAGGAGCGGGCATGAAGTGGGGGCTTTTCCCACCTGGCAGCACCCTGAGTGACCTCTCCCTCTCCTCTTCCGAGGGAACAGGAGGCTGGAAGGCAAGCGCTGGGAGGGGGGAGGTGAGACGCAGTAGCTGGACAACCCTTTCCCTGCGCTTGAGCAAATAAGGCAGCGCCGGCTCCTCCAGCCTGGGCTGGAACAAGTCCTGTAGGGAAAATACCTGCTTTGCACCGGAGCAGCGCGGCTGGCAGGCAGGAGCGGGCATCGCCTACCTCGTGTGTCCCTGGCACCTCCCAGCCGTCCCCTCCGGGTGCTCCCCATGTCCGGCATCACCGGGTCAGGGGGTCCCCAAGGATCAGCAGTGCACCAGCCAGCCCCAGGCCCTCCGGATCCGGTGGGAGCGGGGTGAGGGCTACCCTGATTTTGCCCGGTGCACGGTTCCAAGCTTTTGGAAAAGGCAACAGGCCTCCATGGGTGTCACCCTCTGCCATGCCCAACAGAGCCGCAGCATCATCTCCCACACACCCCACAAGGCTCCCAGGGGAAAGAACTCCCCGGTTTTTAGGAAACTTTTGGAAATTTGAAGCCAGAGCCACCTCTGGAATTAAGCAAATGAAGGCAGGCCGCAGCGGGCGGTGGAGCTGAGGTGATGATCCCAGCGTTGGCCACCAAGCAGGGAGCTCAGCAGGGAGCTGCTGGAGCAGCCCAGCCGGGTGGAGGCTAAGGAGGAGGAGGAGGCGATCTCAGATCGGAATCTTCCCGCTCTCACCCTCACAAAGTCCAAATTCCCATCTCAAGGTCACGGGCAAAACCAGGAACTTTGCGGCTGGAATGAAGAAAACCAGCTCTCACCGTGGCAGGGTGTAGGGYTGGTCTCCCGTGGGGATGGGAGCGTTTCGGACATTTTTGGGGTGAGACCCGTGGGAAAGAGATGCGTAGCCGCTGGATGCACGGTACCCACGGGCACCGGCAGCACCAGGCACCGGCAGCGGGACCGGGGGGAACCTGGTTTATCCCCCACGCCCCGCGGGGCGATCTGTATCTCGCGTGGGGCTCCCCGCGCCCGCAAGTTCCTTCCGGCGAGGCGGAGGGGCGCTTGCGGCGAGCCCCAAGGGGGTGCGGGCGGAGAATAGAAGCGTCCCGGGGAGCGGGAATGCATTCCCGCCGCTCGTCCCTGCCCCCCCGCAGCAGCCCCGGGTACCGGGAGCCGGCGGGAGCCCCGCGGCGCGGACCCCCCATCCCACGGGGGCGCGTGGGCACCCGCGGAGCGCAGCTCCCGGGAACCGCGGGTGGGGGGGGGGAAGCCGGACCCCCTCCGCCCCAAATCCCCGGTCTGTGTGTCCCCCCGGTACCTCCTCCTCGGGCAGGCTGGTGTCGGCGGGGCCGCCCTCCCTGTCGGCGGGGACGCTGCTCATGGTGCGAGCGGCCAGGCTCCTCGTCCCGCCGGCGGCAGCCGCGTCCGGGCGGGCGGCGCTGAGGGCTGGTCCCGGCGGCAGCGGGGGGGCCGGGGCGGGGCGGCGCGGCCGGGGAGGGACGGGCGGAGGCGCGGCGGAGCGGCGGGGACGGACCGGGCCGGGCCGCGGGGGGATGGAGGAGCGCAGGGATACGGGAGGAGGGCCATGGGAACGCGRGACGCAGGGCCGGGGACATGGGACGCAGTGAGGGAACAAAAAGCTGGGGTCCACAGGACACGGAGCTGGGATTACAGGACAATACTGGAGACATAGAAGGCAGTCTGGGACATGGGGATACAAGGTTGGGGACACGGGGAACAAGAATGGGAAGAGGGACACAGTCTCAGGGACATGGGACACGGGCTGGGGTATAGGACAGGGCTGGGCAGAGGGGACACAGTCCTGTGGACACTGGACACAAGGTAAAGGATACAGAACACCAGGCTGGGGATATGGGCCACAGTCCCAGGGACATGAATGCATCACGGCTGTGGGGCAGAGGAGGGGACAGTGCTGGGGACACCCAATGTAGGGCTGGGGGCGGTAGAAGGACTAGCAGGGGCTCATCACCCCAACCATCCCCATCTGGGGGCTCAACCCCTCCCTGCCCATCCCGGGGACTGCATTTAGGCTTCATGCCTAGGCTGGGTTTTTGCTGAGCCTGCCAYTCGTTCGAGAGCTCGGTTTTGAGTCGTTCCAGCCCTGCTCAGCCCCAGGGCTCCCGCAGGTCTKCTCTCCCCCCACAGCAGCGTGACGGAGACCCTGGGGCGGGGACCAGCAGCTGTGTCCAGCCCAGGTGCCGCYTGGTCACAGTGCCCGGGGCCGGAGGTGACACCTAGGACATCCTGCCCGGGACACCGGGCTCCTTCCCAACGAGCGCTTAAGGTCACTGCGTGCCTTTCTGYGCCTCAGCAGCCGAAACAGCCCTGGGGCACCTGCCCACCTGTCCTGCCGACTGCCCAGGGGACACAGCCCGGGCTCCCACAGGTTTGCAGCCTGCCCGCAGCAGCGATTCACAGGGCAGAAGCTCTCGAGCCGGGAGGGAGGTGRAAATGAGCTGCACCAGATGGGTTTGAGGGAGTGGGAAGTGTCTGGCTACAAGGGCAGCTGACCCCAGAGGGAATCAATCTAGAGCACAGGGATTGATGTAGTCACCCAAATCTGCTGGAGCTTCGGGCTTTTGGAGTAGGTTTTCAACAAGGGGAGAAACAGAATAAGAATYTAGAGATGTGTTTAACTCCCTTTGTTTTCCCCCTCCACAGGCATCTGCACAAAAAGCTCTGGCTGGACAGCGGGTGGGACAATCCTCACAACCCTTATTTGGASTCGGCTTTGGGGAAGAGCTGCAGCTCCCCAGCAGCGCTGGAACCCAAGTTGGAATCACAAACCCGAAAAGGAGGAGGTTTGGTTTTTTTTGTACCCATAAAAGTGGACTTGGGGAGAAAATCCAATTTGCTCCGGGATATTGCACTGCTTCCTTGCCTTGAAAGCCCCATCCCAAAACCCCATATCCCACCAAAATTGGGGTTCCTCTGTGGTAGTTGCTCATCCTCTCCCTTCTTTCCTACAGGAATTTCTGCTGCATCGATGTCCATCTGAGCTGGGACACAACGCTGGACTGTGTCACACAGGGATAGAAGGGAAAGTTGTGAACAGTTGGGGAATCTGGTGGGACAGCTGGGAATCACAGTGAGTCCCCAAGCTCCAGTGGAACGAGTGGACAAAGTTCAGCTCCGCCCCGCGTCCTCCGGGAGGGAACGCGAGCAGGAGCAGCTTCCGGAGGAAGGGGTGGAGGGTGGCACCGGGTGCGTGGAGCCTTTCCCAGCCCGGGGCCCGCGTGGATCCGGGATGCGGGGCCGGGACCCTCGAGGAGCGCGGGGTCACACCGCCCTCTGCCGGCGCGACAGGACAGGTGGCACCGGGGTTGTCCCCGCCCCGACAGCGCCTGTGTGACCCAGGCACCGCACCCCGCACAGTCCAAGRGCTGCGGTTCCCTCGGACACAGGAATAGGAGATGTTTTATTCCCGAAACAGAGCACGAACAACAGAGTTAATGCGCGAGAGACAACAGACTCAATGCAGGTCTGAGATTCCCGGTGGAAGATAAATAAATGACAYAAAGAAGGAAGAAATGGTTTGATGGAATGAGGGATGTGGAGACCGGACTCTTCTCGGAGTGTGTAGTGATTCCCAGGACCAAGCACTGGAAACATGTGGTGRGTGCTCAGCTCTTGACAGGGGTGGACGCGGCCTTCATGGTCTTCTTCAGGTGGTGGTAGTTGGGCAGRATCTTCATCAGGAAATCCAGCTGCAGCGTCTGGGGCTGGAAAGGGAGGGCAGGGGAGGTGAGGGCACAGCCGAGGGGGACAGGAGGTGGCAGCCAGCGTGTCCCCATACCCCCCCCACCCACACACACACACCTGAGGCCGCTCGGTCTGCACGCGGCGCAGGCAGTCGGCCCCGTAGATGACGGTGTTCTCCGGGATCACCTCATAGGTGTTCACGTTGCAGCAGGCCCCGATGATGCAGCCGCTCGTCAGGATCACGTTCCTGCCTACAAACGCTGCCAGGGAGAGCAGAGGGAGGAGTCCCTGTGAGAGCTGTCCCCATAGCATTTACAGCAGGGCCAAAGGCACCGGGCCCAGAGTTACCTTTGGATTCTATAACGTTGTTGTCTCCCACCTTCATCGCTTGGGAATCTACAGGTCTGCGTTAAGTAAAATTGTAAAAGGCTTTGCTTTCTTTCAACAGGTGAAAAACTCTGATGTCATTTTCAAAGCACCACCCAGCCCTGGGCTATCTGAAGCCTGACAGAGCCCCAGAGATGTCTCCCCCCCGTGGAGAGATCCAGAAGCACAATGTGCTAGATGGTTTGTCACTGCATAGCCAGGATACAGCACCCAACCTCAAAAACATTGTTGGTGCCAATGACCATGGGCTTGGGCTCCACATCTTCGCTCTCTGGGGTTATATTTTCTGGGTACCTGCGGGAAGGAAGAACAGATTTCCACGTCTGAGATAAACAATGACAGTGCTCTGTGTGGCAGCTCAACTTCAGGACAGACTGAAGCCACAGATATCCCACCCAACTGAGCTGGACTGTCAGAATTTTGAGACTGCTTTGGATTAGGATTCTTCTACTCTGTCAGCTTGAGAAGGATTCAGAAGGGGACTTAGCAACCATCCAGCATCTGAAGGGGGCCTTCAAGGAAGCTGGAGAGGGACTCTRTCAGGAACTGGAGTGACAGAACAAGGAGTAATGGGCACGGACTTAAAGAGGAGATAAATTAGGCTATGTAAAGGTAAGAAARTCTTTACTGTGATGGAAGTAAGACACTGGAATAGGTTCCCCAAGGCAATAGTGGCTGCCCCAACCCTGGAAGTGTCCARGGCCAGGCYGGACAGGCCTTGTGACTCTGTGGCTTCCCCCCAAGCCATAGTGCCACACGTGGACACAAAAGCACGAAGTCTGGTGATTTTTTTTTTAATAAACTCTACCTCCCCAGGTTTTTTAAGTCCCCCCAGACTGTCGCACGGACCCGTTGATGATGAGCGCCTGCTCCTCGATCAGGTTTCCCTCTCCGATGACGATAGGCCCCGCCTCGGCGATGATGCGGGCCTTGGGGTGGATCACGGTCCGGGGCCCTGCGGGGACAGCCCGACGTCACCCCGCGCCCGCCCCGGCAGAACGGACGGGGCCGGGGCCGGGGCCGGGGCCGGGCCGGGCTGGGGGACAGGGCCCTTACCGATGGTCACGTCCCCGCGGATCTCGCTCTCCACGCACACCACGGCGCCCGGCGCGATCTTCACGCTGCGGGGAGCGATGAGCGGTCACCGGGGGTCCGCCCACGAACCGGGAGGGGACGCCGCGTCCCGGGGTGGCCGTGCCAGAGGGATCGGGGAGGAACCGRGAGGGATCACGGCGGGAGCGGGACTCACTCACCTCTTCTGCGCCTTCTCCGCCATGGCCGCGGCCAGCGGCGCCTGCGCGGGGCGGGGCCCCGGGGCTGCTCGGGCCGGCCCGGCCCCGGCCGCTCCCCCGGTACCGCGGGACCGCCCCAGATGAGGAAAGGGGCTCCGAAAGGGGCTTGGCTGAGGCGGACACCTGGACAGATAGAGCGAGTCCCGTGTTTAGGGGCTCAGAGAGCGTCCTGCGTGTTCGTGCTTGAGAAACAGACCCCGAGTCCCCTGTTTAGGGGCACCGGGCTCTTTTGGCCCGCTTTGAGGTACTGAAATAAATAAATAAATAAATAAATACATACATAAGGCTTTTTTTTTCCGCCCCTCCGAAGTGGTGACAAAGTTGTATGTTTTTTGTTCCAAGTCCCGTTGAGTTGGCACTTAAGTGGAGCCAGCCCCACGCGGGCAGTGTCAAGGCAGTGAAACAAATCAGCAAACTGCAATCCCTGCAAGCAGCCTATTCTTCATCGTGTGCCTCTGCCTTGTTCCTTTCCTGCTCCACCCCCTCCAAAAATAATAAACAGTAAACAGTAAATGAAGCCCTTCACTGAGAGCCTCCCTCCTCTGGGGTGCTGGCAGCTGCACAGGACGTGTGGTTCTCTTCTGTCCAGGTCATCCATGCTATGACAGTCACACTCTCAGGTCCAGGAGGGAGCAGGAGCTCGACTGTGCCACCCTGCCCCGCAGCAGCAGCGATGCCGCGGCCGTGCGCAGGAGGACCAAGCTCCCCACCATCACCAGGACAGAAGTAGAAACTCACAGGTTCTCYATCAATGGCCACTTCTACAACCACGAGGTAGGAAATTTTAGGCTTGGCTTTGTCACCTRAGGGACAGGGAGCCGTGCCCAGTGAGGTGTGCCTCAGGCTCAGGCCGTGCTGTGGCTGTTCTTGTTCCCAGACATCAATTTTCACTCCGGCTTTTGGGTCAGAAACCAAAATAAGAATCAACAGCCAGATGAGGAGCAGACAAGTGATAGAGCAGTTGCTTCGGAAGTTTAAGGTAAGTCTGCTGGCAGGAGGAAGCGTGGCCGTGTTCTGGAAGCGTTCATTCCCATGTGCACTCCCTCCAGCACCGCGGGAAAGATGTGGAATAGCGGGGTGAGG
>JACDOX010000696.1:0-102282 GCA_014549065.1 Cardinalis cardinalis
TGTGTGTGTGTGTGTGTATACATATGTGTATATATGTACGTATATGTGTATATATATGTGTGTGTGAATACGTATATATATGTGTGTATAATTTTTTAGCACTATTAGGCTTTTTGAGCAGACTTGTGTGGTGTTCAGCTGCACGGAATCCCATGAGAAATGGTGTACAATGTGTAAAGAACAATATACACATTATAMTGTAAATATAAATTCTGATGAATGCCACATTGTTTTATTAAAAGTAAAATTCCTGCAATAATGTAATAATAAAACTTATTAATGGTTTTCTCAGAAACTCAGTTTCATAAGTCATTATAATGCATGCTCTATATATTTCAGAAGGAAGCTACTTCCAAAAAATGCCAGTATTGTGACATTCTGGAATGTTTTGTGCAATAATACAAGTCCCTACTGATAATTTCAGTTTCCTAGATATTATCTAGCGTGTACTAGGATTTCAGAATGAGTAGATAACGTGGTTCTTTATTTGTATACTTTGCTGAGAAAAGGTACCTATAATACTTTATCACAGTTATTCCAAACWACTAAAGGTTATCCATTCTCAGATTAAACTCATTCAAGATTGGAGCTCCTATGCTGAACTAGATCTTGACTTGTATTGCCTTCGTTGTTTTGTCCTCTGTATAGACTCAAGACACCTAACATTTATCATACACAACATGAAAAAATGCTGCAGTTCCTAAAATGAGAAATAAGTGTTACAAAAATAATTTTTTTTTCTGTTTTTCCCTCCCAAATCCACTTTTTCTATGGTATGCATAATCTCCATTTCTGTTTGAGGCAATTACTATATTGTATGGAGGAATGAAGTGGCACCAAATAAAGAATCTATAAGACAAAAAGAATTAATAGGCGAGTTTATGGTACTGTACAGTTAGAAATTATGTGAATTGAAATTTCTATATATTTTTTYAAGTTTTATAAATATGTGAAGAACTGAAAGCAGTAAATTCATTATTGCAAGAATGTAAGGTTATGCAGTGTTGAGCAGAGACAGTGATGGTTTAAGAAAAGTCCTAAGCAAAGCAAGATTTGTAGGAATGTTTTATCAACTAACTAGAAAGATGAAAGAAAGTTTAAAAATGTAAATACAGTGGCAGTAGTTATATTAAATTACCACACTTTCTTTCAAGGCTGCAAAACTTTTTTAACACTTTTCTGATCATCTAGTATGATCTCTTTAATAGCATATCTAACTTATTCTCAAAAAAATGCCTTACATATAAGAAAGATAATAAGCCTTAGATGATAAATATCCTTGTCAATCAAATGTATAATCTTAAATAAGAATGTCAAGTATATTTGGCAAAATTGTTTCTCCACAATATTGTGCCACTGACAGAAATAATGTTTTTCATGTTGACTTCAACAGAGGTGTCTGGACCTTATCTTCCATCCATCCTGTGATTTTGCTCAACATCGATGCCAAGTTACCAGAGCTTTTATTTTTCCAGCATCTGTTTTTTATTGGACCCTTCGGAGTATCTACATTCTTTTTTGTCCACTGTCATTGATTTCAAAGACTAACTTTCAAYCTAATGTTCCAAAACAATGGAGACAATGGGGCATATTTTGAAGGCTSTTGTTTTCTTAGYRTCCATACTGATCTACAATAAAAGTRAAAAACCTGTTATGAATTGTAAGCTCATATTTGTAAGCTCTGGATATACCCTTGATACTGGTAACAAAAAGAAAGACTGTTCATCAAAGGTTATTTACCTTTTRTGTAATGTTAGCACTCTACTAAAAAAATACAAATCAGTTTTAAGCATTCTATTGTCTCTGATGTATGCTTTAAAAGATGTTTAATGACAATTTAAATGACATTGAAATGAAAAGGCTGATAAAGTCTAGATTTCCATCTTTAATTCCAGTGGTGTGCTGTTAATATGCTGCATCTCTTTTCTTTTTTTCTCTTTTCTTTGTTACARGGASATTTTTTTTTCTTAATTTCAGCAACAAAGAATACAGGTAGCATTGCATGTTCAATAACCTTGTATATTGRCATGCATTTTAAATTTAAGACCATAAATTTGTATCCAGGGACACTTAAATGTCCACCGGATGTTTAAGTAGTGAATAAGTATATTTTACTTCTTTTACACTTTCTGTAGGGAAAGTTTTTTGGTAATTTATGTGTARGACCATATCTTCTCATCAGAATAAGTTGCTTTAACCAGAACATGCTACTTCTTCCAGGCMTATTAGCAAGATAGTCTAAATTTACAACTACAGAAGTTGTGAGTAGTCACAAAGTTTACAGTTTCAGTAGTTAGTCAGCAAGACAATCTGTCAAGCACAAGTTAAATACTCTGCATAGGAAAACACAGTACTGCTATGACACTACAGAGAGGTTACCCTTGAGATATCATGCAGAGATCTTAATTTATGGTAGCACATCAATTAAGGAAGCAATGGGAAGTGACATATGCTTGAGACCTGAATTGTAAAAGTGTGATGGCATRTTGCCTGTTATGGTGACCAAAGCTTGTAACTCCAAAGCATGCTGCAGTCCTTGAGCTGAATTAAGTCTAACAGAGTGGGAACACCATTTGCTGTAGGCAAAGGTTGCCTGTATTTCAGAAGAGAYAAGATGCTGTAATCTCTGGCTCAGAATTTTGATATCTTTAGATGCAAAAATAGATGGGAGTGGGGACAGGAGCTTTTAACGTATGAAATTGGGACATAAACCAAGGTATGCTGTGCTAAAACTTGGCAGCTTCAAAACARGATCCTTCTCCCCCTTACCAGCAAAGTTAATCAGAAGAACAAGTCATCAAGATCATAGTGGATTCTCTCTGACTGGGAATTTTGGCATGGTGTACTTTAAAATGAGAATCACCATTTTGATGTGTGTGCTGAGGCAAWCATGAGCATCACAATATTGTGCATATGATTTATAATTTCTTATCAAGGGGCYCTTTCCAAGAACATGAAGTAGTACAGCAACATGAAGGAATATTACAAATAGGACTGAGAATTGCAATGGATRTGACCTATGGGTAAATACAGAAACGATGTCAAAATTTCACAGCAACATCAACATCTGAAATACAGTCATATGTCTATAAATTATTCTCTTTACTTCAACTTAACACAACCACATTTAAAACAATCAAATAAAATACATCATACTTGAATATTCAACAGCATATGACCCCCATTAAATTCCTGAGACATGACCTTTAATTTGTTCATAGCAAAGTTTTGCCTGGCATAACTTTACAAGATAATTTTTTTTCTAGTATGAAGAGCTATAGATTATGAGAACCTACTTTTGAACAGTTCTATCCAGAATTTTCCTTCTTAAAACAATGGGTGCAGCTAGAGAAGCATTTTAAAAAATCAGTCAAGTCAGCAGAGCTGCACATACATAATTTTTTCACTGAAGTCAGGATAAAGGGTAAAAGCCCCTCTGTTGAAAATARGTTGTCAGTCATTATCTTTTTTGCGATATTAATAATAGCAATTACACTAAACTGCTTTAACAAAGGAAATTAACTAGGGGAGGGTTTGGGTGGTTTTGCTTTTTGTTTGTTTTTGTCYGGGTACAAGCCTCAGAGTTAATGGAAGTTTATGTCAAAATATATGTAAACTAGTTCAGAACTGAAAACTTATAAGACAGCAGTGATGTAGCAATGATTTGATTTCTGCTTCTAAAACATAATACAAACTTACAAACTAAAAATAAGCCTACTGATACAGCCTGTTTTCTTTTAGAGCTGATGCCCTAGAGGAAAACAAAATGATGACAGACATAACATGAAATGTCCCTGTGAATGTTTCTCACAGTGTAGTGATAATCAATAAACAATATTTTATTGTTGCTGAAGAGTGGACATTTGCCATCTGCTGTTTTTGAACTAATTGCTGTGATACAGACTGTTAGACTGAATTCAGAGGTTCAGGTGTAGAACAATCTGTATTCAGATGTAGTAGAGGTAAAGGAAAAGAGTTAGAAAAGCTATCTTATCATTCAGCAAAATTTTAGGTTTTCCTGCCTTTGCCTAGGCAAATGTGGTCTTTATTGCTAATTTTCAAGTATTTTCTGTCTTTTAACTCCATGGAGACTTTTGGGTTTTTCACTGCTCTAGTAGTTTAGTTACTAGAAAGATTGTGAAGTGACAAATCAGGACTGACATTATATTTTTACCACCAAGAAGCAAAAAAGATGAGCAGTATTAAAAGAAAAGCTGCCTGAGAATAAAGGCCTCAGGCAGGAGGAAGATGAAATAGAGTAGCCTTAGGTAAATCTACCCTTAAACTACAAGGAGTTTTAGCATTACACTGGCACACTGCYGTCCCAGAGGGAGCAGTGGGCTTTGCAAGTAGAACTGGGAGACCCAGYCTGAGGATTTAAATGCAACTGAAGTTAGGGCCTGAGTCACTGGYTCATAGCTGTGTGAAGATGCTCTAAGCTTACATTTCTGTCCAAGGTCCAATATTATTGCTGTATATAGATACTGTCCTCTTACTGTTTTTAACTTGAAATTGAAATAAGGCTCCAACAGACAGACAGACTGGGTTAATTAATAGTCAAATATATGTTTTTTCTTGAAGCAGGTATTTGAGTTGAGCTGTGAAAGAACGACTCCTAGAAAGAGTTACAATATATCTTAGAACTAAAGGCACAGTGATTCTGTTCTGAAGCAGCAAAAAAAGCAGACAACCTTTCAGACCATTAATCAWAGTGTTTACAGTTTGTATTTCAAGGTGGTTGAAAGCATAGTAAATACTGAACAAAGAAAATGAATCTGTTTCTGCTGCTTCCTGTCTCATCACTTTGAGGAGGATATCGAATAACTTTTCCTGTCCAGAGTCAGACACAAAAGTGTCAAGTATTACGCCTGCTGCTTCCTTTAAATTGCTTTCTCCCTTGAGTGTATCTAATTCCACAAGCAATGTGAATGCCAGTTTACATTTGAGAATGTACGAGTTGTGGCTTGAAAAGATACAAGAGGGAAGTGACTTAATTTTATCTCCCTGGAAATTGGAAGAAAATATGGGGGTTTTTTTCTTTTTCTTTTTTCCCCTTTTTTCTTTTTCTTTTTTTTTTTTCTTTTTCCTTGTTTTCTGTTTTGTTTTTTTATTGTTTTTCTTTATTTTTTCCCTGTGTTCTTTTTTTTTTAGTTGGAAGACAGAATACCTCTTCAGGAAGAAATAAAGACCTGCTTCAACCCTTCAACTTTCAAAGTTGTGTTTGTCTTCAGGGAGGTTATAAATTCTGTAATTGCAAAATCTTAGCAATGTGACATACAGAGGGAATTTTATGGTATGGGAGAGGTCAAGCTGTGATGTTCATCTGCATTAAATCCTTTAAATTCAGCTGCACTGGTGACTAATGTCCACAGCGAATGCAGAACTGCTTGTCCTGAAATTACTGAAAACTGTGTTTTAAGAAATTTAGTCTCTGAAATAAGACTGGCAATTTATTATGTCCTCTGTGAATCCTAGATATTCTCAGAAAGAAAAATGGGTATACATGTCTTACAAACGTATGGCAAACATGACAAAATCTAGAAGAATACCATGTAGTTCCAACAGCTCCAATAGCTAGAAGGTGCTATGAATACTATATAGAAAATTGCAAATCAAGGGCTTCATTGGTACCAGACAAAATGCCTAAAATTCAGTGCATATATCTATCAGTGAATTGCAGAAGAAGCAGACAGTGTATCAAAGCTATGGCAGCTTCTCCATCCTTGCATAKACAAAACTTAATATAGCCCCCAAACATCCACTGTCACTGCAATTAAGAGTTCTAAGGACGGAAAGACTAACCTAAAAATAAAAAAAAAAAAAGAAAAGGAATTGCTAAATAATAATGAATTTAGAGAAAAGCTCAGACTTTCACATGTAGGATTCTTACCTTGGCAAAACTCAAGGCTAGGCTTAATGGAGGCACAGAGGTCTTCAGCAGTACAGGACAAGTGCACCAATAATCTCTTTTAGCTAATGAAAAGGAARGAATTGGATGTTACAGTCTTGTGCRTAAGTGAGGAAAAAGAGATTACAGTTATGTGGAAAAAATATTTTATGTCTATCTCGTTAATGCTCCAGATTTTTGCCTAGAGTCATGCCAATATCTGGAGAAAAGTTGAAATTGAATGTCACTGTTTTAATGCTCTGAAATATTATGGCATTTATTTGTTTTTTTTCTGTTTGTATGTTCACTTGGATTTAGGCAACTRAAATCTTACCTTCTCTTCATTCCTTTTTAAAWGTTTTTTTTCTGGAAACTTGTTTTTTATAGCATCCTCTTATGGAAAAAAAATACACATAGTTCCCAGATTAATAATTAATATTTACCCATATTTATGAGATGATAAGTGAATAGACTTTGCATTTTGGTTAATTTCCTTGTTTTAGATTAGCCTTATTTCTTTGCTTGTGGATTAGCATGCTTTCTTTATGTGGAGACTTGATACTAATATTATAAAAAATAAAAAAGAGTTAGACAATCCAAACTTTAAACAATCATTGTGCCTGACAGAGAAAAATATTTAAGCCTTCAGCCTGAACTCTTATTTTTAAGTGCTCTGCTGATATGGAGTCATTATAAATTAAATAATTTTCCTTTTTTTTTTTTTTTAAGACAAGTATGTAGATTTTAACCAAATTACTTTGGCCACAAATAAAAATCACTCAGCTTCATGATCATAAATAATTCATTTTTATACAGAGTGCAAACTCAGTAGCATTTATAATCTGCCCACAGTCTTCCTAATAAATTAGGTCAAATTAATCGTTGATGTTATGCATACTGACATGAGTGAAATTACATTAAAGATTAATTTGGCCCTCTGCTTAAAATTCAGTTTTGAACCTCTAGGGTTAGACAATTTGCATTATGAAGAACTGCTTCTGTATTAAGGTTACTTTTGAGTATGTATGTTCTGAAGTCTGATTTAAAGTTCAGATATATAAATAAATGAACTGATCAATTTTGAAGAGGAGAAATTATAATGATATTGATAATAACCACTGTGAAACAGTGTCAAATTTTCAAGCTTGCTGTAATTGCTTCTGTAAAGACACAATTCCGTTGCACACACAGTTTGAGGTAGAGCCCCTAAACAGAACCCTGAGGTGTTTGTGTTTGAGGRGAGAGTAGGGCTATGACCAGCCCCTGAAGGCAGGATAACTGAGGTTCTTTTTAATGATAGAACTGCATTAGAGTGAAATGACCCTAAATGGCTGATATTTATAAATATATACACGGCGGGTTTATTTCAGAAMAATTTGGTTGGAACAGAAAGGAGATATGTACCTGGTTTGGTTATTTATAGAAATATAGCAATATAAAATTTAAACATAACACTTTAGAAAATGTATAAAGAAAGAAAGTGTAAGGAAGAGTAAGAGTAGAAAGATACCGCCACCTGTGAATAGGAATAGTAGGAAGATATCGCCAGCTGTGAAGATACCGCCACCAGTGAGGAAACCTGCAATCAAGTCTGTCAAAGTGATAGTTTCTGTCTTGTTCCTTTGGGGGTGGAGGAAGCCCACAAAATAGGAAGTCCAGTGGGTTAATCAGGTGTAATAATTATCAGGTTCAGGTGGGAGAGTTTTCCAGTGTTGCAGCACTGTGAACCATGTGCTCTGGGGGAAAGCCCCAGAAATGAGCATGGAGGTACGTTGATGTGTTCTGACTCCTTCTAAGACATGACAGCTGGGAAGAGCTAAACCACAAAGAAGGTATGGGACTCTAGAAATAATAAGACAGCCGAGAGCTGTGGCAGCCTGAGAGCTGGGACAGAAACAACAATAAGATAACTACAGTTTCTCACAGGCAATGAATATAATCTACCTAGCATGATCTGTGAAAGCATCTTTATCTAAACCATATTGTCATGGTCTAGCTAGGTGAATTATTAGAATTAAGCTTCTACAGTAGCTGGACTGGGGAGCAGGCCTACTGAAAAGTGCCTGGGTATCCCAACGAGCAGAAAACTGAACATAAGCGAGCCTTGTCTCCTCCCAGGAATGAAGTCTAATGGCACACTGCTAGAAATGTCACTGGCATATGAAAGAAAGTGATCACTCTCCTCTAATAAACAGAAAATATGGAGAATAATGCACCCAGTTTTGCCCTTCCCAATACAGAAAAGACATCTATAAACTGAAGTAAGCTCAGAGGATGGCCATCAGGGGCTGGAGCACTTGCTTCTTGAGGAAAGGCTGAGAAGCTGGGAGAGTGGGGCTTGTTCAGCCTGAAGTTATTTGGCTGAGTAGATGTGGAGTACACAAACCAGAACACCACATGAAGGCAGGTTGAGACATCTGCATAGCTAATATSACATAGAATTTAGAGACCTATGCCCATCTGGAGCAGCAGTAGAGGCCAGGCAGGATCAGATGAATAAGGCAGATCTAGAAGCTTATGTTTGAGCAACTGTTTGCTAAGAGTGACTAGTAAGTGGTAATAGGACCCCTAGTGACTAACTGTTGGTACTAAGCGAACATAAAAGTAGCAAGGATGAGATGGAGTCAATTGGTGGGTTAGGTGACACAATGATACACGTAAATGCTACTTATTGCATTTTTGTATGTGGTGCTCAGTGCTGCCCAAAATGTGTAACTACACAAATCTATTAAAARCTAGAAATAGCAATCAAAAGCACTGTGAACATATGCAATGTACTGATGGTTCAGTGTACTGTTATAGTAAATTATTATCAATAAAATGAAAGAACTGAAAAAGAACAAGAACCAAATATAGGCTTAGCCCAAAGAGCTTTCATTTCACAAAGCTATAAGCACCTCAAAAAGAAATGTAATGAGAAGGTTTCTCAGCTATAACCAATGTGATAAACTAAAAAATTAATTGTCGTTTACTTCCATAAGCCCCCCATCTCTTGCACTATAGTTTATTATGAAGCCAGGTTTTAAATATAACTTTTCATCATACAACAGATTTCCTACTGTGACTTTTCCTTCAATGTGCCAGAAGTGTCTCTGAGGTGCATTGGGCATATGTGGAGAATATGAGGGGATGATTGCTAACAAATGTGAAACAAATAATAAACAAATAATTTATAAATCACATTACCTATGAACTAGACTTTTCCTGCTCTTTAATGTCTTTGAAAAATTTGGATATAAAACTTAATAAACATAATTTTACTCCRAAAAAAGGACATTTGTTTTTTATCAGAGAAAAATAGTATATGTAAAATTAAATATCAAAAGTTAAAGCATGTATACTAAAGTTCCAGTTGCATTTTTGCTTACAGGTCAATACTGCCTACAATCCCAAAGAAAGGCAAAGGTGGTGTTGGTATATACATTGAAAAAATACTTTGTAAGAAGCACTAATTCTTCCAGTTTAAGGAAAAAATCGAGAGACCAAAGTATGGAATTGTTTCTCTTTTCTCAGAACGAGTARTGATGCAGAAGTTAAGTGGTTTCTTTAGTAGTTTTGTTTTCTAAAGTTGTAGTTGTATATAAAGTATCTAACCTGTCCAAAATGTCTTTCACTTCTTTTTGTTGATGTTCCCAGCCACTTTAGGATTTCTGATATCGTTAAAATTCTTTTGCTCCTTGCTAGCTCTCAGGTTTACCAACTTCAGCTCTGGTATAATAGATCTAATTAGAAAAGTTGCCATTCATGGAATGTATTTAAGGACATGCTATCTTAATTCTGAAACTGTGTTCTTTCTTAGTGATTTTATTGTAGTGCTTAACTCTAAATCTCTTAGGAAAAAGTATSATCTCCTAAAAAATTTCACTGATCCCTGTACAAGAATGTATTATTTTCTCATTATATTGGCAAAATACATAGATATTATGAAAATGGTGCTGTGAATTTTAGCTAACGTAAAACAATATCATAAGTGTTAGTAGAAATTCATGCAGCAGTTCCTGTAAGATGTTAAATTTTGAGAGCTACTTATATAGAAAAGTAGAAAAGGAATTCTAAACATGTTATTGAGCTTCAATAAATTTTTGATAAATATTTACAGCTAAGAATAATACCAGGAAAGTAGAAGTACACTCATTACAATACCTATGGTATTTACAATTTTATTTTGATTAAGTTTAGCTAAGTATTTGTTAATATAATAGAAAAAACATTGCAAAGAAAAATGAGAATGATATTTAGTGGAATGGGAACACTGTCAATATGAAAAAAATTATTGAAGTAATGCCGATATTTGAGCTAAACAACTTTCCTTCATCAGATAACTTTAAAAAATGTATTATGTCTGTAAAAATTTTCAAATTAAATTCAGATTAGATTTGCTATTGGGCCTATGAGTGTTTAACTAATGGGAGGAATTTGAGAAAAGGACACATGAAGTGTGTACTTAGAGGGAAAAAAAAGTTTTTCAGAGGCGGACAAAGAGATACACATTCATATAGGCACGCACTTATTAAATAATTTCTCTGTTCATTGACTGGCAAAATGTTAGAAACCTCCTGCCTGGGAGTGAGGAGTCYAAAGCCAAAGATGAGGAAAGACAAAAAGCACATCTGAGAGCAGCTGTGTGTCTCTGAAAGAGGCCAGATGCAGTTCTGTAAGATGTTTGAGTTAGCCCAACAGCCTTCCTTTAAGTACAGCAAGAAACTGAATCAGCTCAGCYGTATTGACTGTTCATAAAATCACAGCTTCCATGGTCCTGTCTTCTCATCTGMCTTCTGACCATGCAGTGCTACCCCAAACTATCCCAGTAGAAAGAAGGGGGGACAAAGAAAGCAGGATAAAAAGCTGGGTCAGTTTCCCAAACAAGCCCGTTTCAGTCACAGGAGTGGCAATAGAAGGATGGGTTTTCAGAAAAAGTCTAAGGGTGAAGTTATATTTGGGATCAGACTTMGACCCAGATTCAATCACCTCAATTAATGTGTCTGCAGTACAGATTTCTATAGGTCCTTCTACTGCCTTTACCTCTCGCCAATGTCAGTGGAGGTCTCTGATGGTCCTTAATGCCAGTTTAGACAGTGCAAGATATCCCACCTTCACTCAATTACAGCTTTCAGAAGTATACAGGTTTCCCACATATTTCATATCTGCTAGTACTGTGTAAGTATCTCATACACCTAAATACATACTGARTAGTACTACACAGCTATGTTAAGTCCACTAGCCTCAGCTTGTAGTCAAGTGATAATGAGTACCTATTCATCTGGTAAAATAAGGCATTGACTTTTGGATGACAAAATAACTTTCCATATTCTTCTATCTAGATCTTTGCTGGCTTAGCCATAATGACTGCATATASACACCTTTTGCTGTTGTATGCATTTGCATTGTGTTGATCTTCAGCTGTCTTGATTAGGAGCTATTCTCATCCATGATCTAATATATCTGTTGTCTGAAGGGATTTGTCAAGTTACATACTGACTGAAAAATGAACTGAAAGAAGAYGTAGATCTTTTACAGAAAATATTTTCTTTCTTTCCTACAGTAGTTGGAATACTATCCATCTCAAGCAGAATTTCATCAGTAAAATAACTTCAAGTACTGCTGATGTTTCCTCTTAATAAACCGCAAGATCCAAAATGTAGCTTATTATGGAAATCAAACCTGATTAATTCTTTATAACTTCACAGCTAGTATTGCTTTCTAGTAAAGTACATGTAAGATGGTCTTTCCTTGCTCTTTTCCACCTAACCCTGCCATTTTTCTTACCACAAAAGTCTACTGGTCTTTATCCAAGGGAGGACCCAGTACAACCAATGTCCATGCATTGCTACTAAGAGAGAGGAAATGTTAACACTTTCAGACCACCACTGAAAGGCTAAACCTGATTAGCACTCTGTGGGTTTTACAATAAACACTTTGAACATGAAGCCAGTCATGAAATTGCAATATGGCAGTAAAGGAAAGGACAAAATGGGACTGGATATTGGTGCCACCTGGGTCAGAGCCAAAATAATTTTCTTAGAAAATCTTGAGACTTCAACCTGCTCACTGGGTCTCTAGCTTATTTCAATACTTTTTTCTATGTAATTAGATGAGAATTACAGTTTTAGATTAAATCTAAATTAATTCAAGTGCTTTTTAAAACWAGTTTATATGAAATTGTTTGGGTGGAAGAATAGTAGTGACTTCTGAGTGCATCTTTTAACCTGATAGTGTATACTGTAAACCAAATATTTAGCAGTAGACTGTGGAATTGAATTTTCATAGAATCTGTCCTGGAATGAACCAAGGAAAGCTGTCATGGTAAAGCTAATGTCACAGCAACTGCTCATGTCAGAAATTTGCATGTGTTTACTATAGCTGAGATTGAAAGTATCCTTAATATCTGCATGTATTATTCAAAAATTAAGTTGTGTCTTACTATCTGTGGAAAAACATATACCCCAGGACGCAGAAATAATATAAAGAGGGAATTGAACTGTGCCCAGGCTCTGCAGGGCGCCTTCCATGTAGGTGCTTAGTAGAACATGGGTAGTAAAAAACCCCTGCCTTTTGTGTTAAAAGGCAAACTCACTATGTTGATAGCAGTTAAGAAATACTTTTCTTCCCCTTGAAATCCACTAATCATTGCTACAATGTTTCTACTGTTGTTAATGCAAGCAATTGCTCATGTATATGTGTTATGGTCAGTTTTCTGAATTCCAGCTTTCTGAGAAAAAWTTTAACACACAAACTTGACTGTATACATAACTCTCACCCCATATCTGCTCTGAAAAAGGTTCTATTTTTAAGACATAAAAAGTCTTTCTAGCATACTGATTTGCCATAAAGAGAGTCAGAATTCATCAACTATTTTTTTGCTATTCTTAAGCTAAAGGCTTTCCAGAGGTGTGATGCAAATGGGTCATTCYGTACATTGGAAATCACATTGCTTCTGGAGGGGCCCCATGTGTAGTTCTCTGGGCCACAGACCATKTTATACCTTTGAGTGATTTACAAGGTCCAGCAGAAACTGAGCTCAATATGAGCATGCAAGAACTTAATTTGCTCAGTAGTACCTGAATTTATCTTCCCRATTTTGCTAAAGGATGACTTTATTCAAAGAAACTAGCCACAGATATAAATGCCTGTGAGACAGAGGCTTTGGGGAGATTTATAATGGAAGAACATTAAAACTGTATGAAACAAGAAGGCTAATATCAACAAACAAGTCAGACACATAAGTAAAATGTTAATTTTCTTTTCTACTTTTATACTGTTTTTATGTATCAAAGCTTTCTCATCACTGGAAAAACTTTTCTGCAATCAAAATTTTTTCCTAAAGTAGCACCTATAATATTTACAGCACAAACATTTCTGTAAACACTGGTAATGAGATTCTGGAACAGGAGAGATGTAGGGTAAAGTATAATTGCTTTTTTTGGCTCCAGAGATTCTTGGATAAATTTTAACATCTGGCATCATACYGTGTCCTGGAAGACCTACAAGTTTTCATGGAGGAAGAACTTTCATCATTATGTAAGTCCAGGTTCTGCTTTTGACATCTGGTTTATTTTTGGTGACTTTAATTTTTGTTAAAATGAGATACTTTTGGCTAGTTTTCTTTTCCTGTGCTACCCTAAAAATAGTTCTATTCAAAGGCAGATATGCTTTTCTTGTTTCCTCTATTTAGAAAATACACAATATGCCTTGCTGAAAAGATTAATGATTAGGAATTAATTTTTCATAATGCCTAATAATCTGTYCTCTGAATCTACCCTGCTGAGAATAGAATATCCCTTTCATGTAAGTGGTCTCTTTTATTAGGTGCTTATTCTTCTAGTAACTATTATAGATATATTGTCTAGGTAAGCTTACCTTGAAATATAATTCTCATTGRCACCTTGAAAGCTGTGTTATTTATCTTTTTACCTTTTTAAGATTCAGTCATCTGTGTCCAAGAGATCATCAACTATTACATCTTCCTTTCATATTAAAGGATATCATACTAATACATTAATACATAAATGTGTTTTCTCTTTACAGTTAGGAGAGTAATTTATTTCTGTTTGGTTTTATTGTAATTTGTCTATATATATGTCACTGTCCTCAGTCATGGTCTCGTAATATATTGTATTGGTATAAACCTCTGACTAAACTAAATCMAATCAGTTACAAAATTAACCTGTGATAGAAATGAGTTTTCTCTGACTGGTTCAGAACAAATGGTCCTTCATTAGAAGTGAAGTTTATTTTGCAGCAGAAAAAAAAACTATTTTAGTATTTGGCATCTCTGCCAATGACAGGAGRGTTGGAAACAAATGATGTTTAAGGYGCCTTCCAGCCAATTCTATAATTTCATTTTTTCTGAATAAGAAAAATCTGCTATTTGTGGTCACATACCTTTTGGCTTCTATGACTTTCTAAAGTAAATGTCATTGTTTTTCCCCCCCCTCTCTGTTTCACTCTTCTCTCACACTCCCCTGACTCCTCATGCCAGTAAAACGACTCCTTGGTGACTGCTGTGAGTTAATGCCTTGGAAAATATAATACTAATGGACGTATCTCAAGATCATAGATGATGTCTGCTGAAGAAAGTTATTTTACTATGAAAGTAAACTTTTTTTAAWGGGAAATGAAAAATAAAGTAAAATATGTCTGGATCCTGTCTTTCATATGCATCCTCCTCCCCCAGGTTCAAATGCTGTTAATTTGTGGATGAAAAGAGGATGTGGAGGCTGGTGTAATTTAAATATTTTATTCATTACACTTACTAGGTGATTTGTGGGTAGGAAGTGGGTAGGGACTGTAAAGCTCCTTGGATAGTGCTACAATAGCTATGAATCTATTTCTTCAGGCTTTGAACCTATTTAACTCCTTGCAATGAATTTTAGGACWAAAAGTCCTGTAGAAGTACCTGTACATGTTGGCATCCTGCATAGTGAATAAAAAAGAATTAAATGCACTACTACTGTCTAAAAAGAGACAGTAGAGACCTACATTAATATTTGCAGTGATATAATTGAACATTTCTTTCTGAATGTGAGGGAATAAGTAATGCCAAGGGAATGATGAGGACATAGATCTGTATGCAGATTTCTTATAGGAACATAGAAGAGAAAAGATGATATTGGAGGCTACAGAATTACTTCAGATGTGTAGCAGGGAAGTTTTAAAAGACAGACTCAGAGTAGTTCTGATAACATGAGCATTTAATGGTGTTTTTTTATCAAATACAAAGGAAGCAGCATTAATACCAGATCTCAAAATTATTCCTTTTGATTACACTGTAAAAAAATTCAGTGTGTTAGTTCACAGGGCATGAGAAACAATTTCTGATGGGAAAAAAAATTAAAAAATCCTGGGCAATTTCAGTCTCATTCACAGCTAACTAAAGGCAATTGAGAGAACTGGTAGGTACTACTCGTTTTATCAGGTCATCAGTGAAGATTCAGGTCTACATAATGTTATTTGCAGTTCTTAGTGAAAACAGATTACAGTGATAAAATAGCAATTTCTGACGGTGTATTTTGAGATAACATGGGCTTTTATGTGACATAATGTTGTGAGCTGTTTTCTAATTAAATATTAGACCTAAAACCTTTATGTTTTCTGCTTAGCCATTAAAATTTCTGCCTCTAAAATTAACTAACTAGGTGTTCATATTTCTAAACAAATAATGTTACAAATTGGATCAGTGAAAAACTGTGATTATAAAATCCAAAATGCTAATTTCTAAGCACTTGCATATTAAAATTTCCATGATGCTTGAAAGAATAATTCACTTTTTTTTCTCAACTAGGGTTTTTAAAAATAAACAAACAAACAAATCTATCCCCTTTCAACATACTACATCTCACCAGGTRGGTATATTCTCAAAACAGATATTTCAAATATTAATTTCTCGATCTCTCACAAAATTCTGAAATTTATTTTGCTTGTTAACATGTCTCACAGGATTACCTAGCATTAGAATTTTTGTGTTTTTAAAAAAACATCCATTAAGAGATTGGAGTAGCTAAGTAATACTTCAGTTATTGAAAATGTACTGCTAGAAGTTTAGTTTCCTTTCATTTGTACTCAGCCCTTGAGGCAGACAAACATATTTTTGATTTCTTTTCCTCTGATTAACCACTAGAATTCATGTATTTTGAATGAAGTCCTTAAATATTAACTATCTATTTTATTTTCTTATATCAGGCAATTTCAGCACTGGAGGATGTCACACACAAGTAGGTGCTCAGAGGAATGACTGACCGGCTCAGAACAACTGGGTGGGGAGTGTATGTGTGGGGCAGGGTGAGTTCTGTGCAGGTGAGACAGAGCACTGCCCCACACCCTGCCCCTTAGTCAGCCTCTGCCCAGTCCCTGAATGGCTGCCACCACACAGCAYGCCAAAAACCCCCAAAGAGATCAGCTAACTGCTGGATAAGATCTCRATAACTTTAAGTAGCCTTCTAGTTCTTCTTGGGGAAGGGAAGGATTTTTCTTGACTTGATTTCATCTTTGGGGCAATTCAGTTACAAGCAAGAGGTATTGTAAAGAAATGGGGAAACTTTGGAGAATCAGTGTAGTGTCACTAACACTACACTGTGGTCATTAAGGCCACAGCGTAGTGTTACACGTGGCCATTATTACATGTGGTCATTAAGGCAAAATGTACCCCAGAAATAAATCTGCAAAACATCAGACAATATTATAGGTTAGAAAGAGCCTTAAAGGTCCTCTAGTCCAACCTTCTTGCAATGAGCAGGGACAATTCCCATTAGACCAGGTTGTCTAAAACCCTGGACTTGAACACTTCCAGAGATGGGGCATCTGCAGCATTTCTGGGTAACCTGTTCCAATGCCTCATCAACCTCATAATGAAGAATTTCTTCCTAATATTGAACAGAAACCTACCTCTCTTTTGATGCATCCCAGATAATATTTTATCAAATACTATCTTAGAGCAATTAAAYTAATTGTCCCCATAGCCCTGTATACAGGCTTATCTGAAAATTTACTTCATGACTGCAAATGTTTTYTCTTATTCTGTCTGGAATTATACTCATAATCCATTTGTAGCCATTTGCTTTTCCCCAGCATTATCTTCCAATTTAATTAGTTTTTTTTCACATCTTCCAAAGCACCAAATATTTAACTTAACAAAATTAAATGACTCCTAATATAAATAAGTCAAGTCCTTTAACCTCTTTTCAYAAGCTTGGTTTTCATTACTGTAATTATTTTGACATTTCTCTGAACCTGTTTCAATTTAAGTTCATTAATGTAGGTARCCAAGATTGTAAATTACCTTCTATATGAGGTCTAAACTTTACTTTTTAGAGTGTTATGAATATAGAAGTGGTGTGGTTCTTTTTTTTCAATCTGTGCTTTCTGTTTCTTCCTAGAAGTGTGAGGCTTTTTCAAATGATTTGTTAAACTTGTAGGTCAAACCCATCTCATGGGATTTGAGATAGGAAAAGAAGTGGCGCTGTTAAATTGAAGTGAAGGAGACCAAAGTTCACCTAAAGAAAAACACTCTAATGCAACATCAGAATAAATGGTTTAAGGACACTGTCAATGAGAGAAATTTAAAGAACGGTTTTGACAAATATCTGTCAGGAAAGCCTTATTTTTAATTCATGTGCCTCTTAGTATGAGAAGAGACTACAGGACCTTTTAAAGACCCTTTCATTGTTATGGCTCCATAGCAAAGTATATTTCTACACCATTGTAGTAGCAGTTTATGAACCATACGGTTTATTACTTACAACAGCAAACAACATTCTTAAATTAAATTCTATTTCAAAATACCTTTCTAAATCCTTGAGAACTAAAGTGAATATATTTAAATTTATTCTGAAATGTACACAGTGAGAGATGCCTACAATTATATCTCTCAGTTATCATAGAGTACGATATCATAGAAAATCCTGAAGTGGAAGGGACCCACAATGATCATTGAATCATTGCATCCTGGCCATGCATAGGATAGCCCCAAAAATCAAACCATGTACCTGAGAGCATTGTCCAAGCACTTCCTGAGCTCTGTCAGGCTAGGTGCTGTAATCACTTCCCTGTGGAACCTGTTCCAATGCCCAATCATTGGATGTGACTCATCCTTTGAGACACAAACCTTTCCCTAATACCTCTCCTGACACAGCCATGTGACATTTGCTTGTATGCTGTCATTTGTCACCAGAGACACCAGTGTCTGCCCCTCTGTTTTGCCTCGTGAAGAATGACCATGATGAAATCTCATTTTCTTCATCTTCAGGCTGGACAAGCCAAGGGACCTCAGTCACTTCTCATATGCCTTGCCCTCATTGCTGGACCRTGAGTGATCCAGTTTAGAAAGGTCTGGAGAAAGAAATGTTCATGCCCTGCTGTGATCTCCTTGGATTGCCTTTTCCAGCCCAGCTGTCCCTGGAGCTTTAGGCTCTCTGKCTCTCTGAACCTTAACTCTAACCATAAAGGAAGCTTGGCACTGAGGCTGAGGTCCCCATCACTACAGGTAGCCCAAAATATAAATGWGACAGAGCTATTTTGAGGCCCTGCTGTGATCCCCTTTGCATGCCTTTTCCACCCCAGTGTCTCTGAAGATGTAGATTGTTGTTCTCTGCTCCCTAACCTTAACTGCAATGAAAGCTTGGCACTGAGACTAATGTCACTAATCCCATGGGTGGCCAAGATTATAAAGGGTAGAAGGAGTAATGCTGTCCCTGTTGTGATTCCCTTTGACTTTTTCARCCTCATTGTCCCTGGAGCTTTAGATTCTCTGGCTCTCTGAACTTCAACCGTAATCATAGAGCCAACTTGGTGCTTCAGCTGAGGATCTCATCACCCACTGTGGGTTGCCCAGATTATAAAAGTGTGGAGGCAGCAATGTTGGTGCTCTGGACATGATCCCCTTGGAGTATCTTTTCTATCCCTGGTGGCCCTGCAGATGTAGGCTTTGTAGGCAGGCACTTGATGACTGTACTTATCCCTCCATCCATCCATCCATCCATCCATCCTTCAATCTATGCTTCCATTAATCTCTTTCTTAATGATATTTCTCCAGCATCTATAATAAATGCAATCTAATGAGACAGACAACCCCTTCCCTTGATCTACAGGCTCTGCCTACGTTCATATATCTTGGGAACTGCCAGAACATACCATGGCAGATGTTCCTACCACCATCCCAGGCCTTTTTTACAGAGACGCTCAATTTTTCCATTCTGTCTGGATTTTCTGAATGGCAGCCCTGCTGCATATTGACTGATCACCTCAGCTTGAGGTCAGATGTGAATTTGAGGCATCTGGTCTCTATTATTGTCTTTAGTTTGTTGATGAAGACTTTAAATATAAGGGGATCTGGGATGGACACCTTTGGTATGACTCTTGTTAGGAGCATCTGGATAAAGTACAATCCATTACCGTCYGGATCCAACCATCAAAATACATTTTGTTCATCAAATTGTTCACTCATGCACTATAACATCTTAATTTGTCCATAGTAATATTATGGGGGAAAAATGTTGCTGGAGTCAAGACATTGGACACATCCTCCTCTCTATCCATCTATATATTCAATCATTTTTTCATAAAATGCAATCAAATTGGTCAGACACAATATACCTTTAGTAAATCCATGCCATCTGCTCCTGGTCACTCCCACTTCCTGGGCTTGAAGCATAGCCACATCATGATTTTTCCAGGGATGAAAGTAAGACTGGCTAGCCTGTAGTTGCCTGCACTGACCTTCCRGGCCTCTTTTGAACTTGATTATGACTTTTTATTTTGTTCTTTTTGTAAGAAGTGTCTTCCAATCTCCACATTTTTTTAGAGATAATGGAGAGTGATTGTACAAGGATCATGGGATCTTGGTGCAGTCTRTCAGGTCCCTTGGACTTTCAATTAATCTATGACTTAATCTTCATACTTTACTGCTGTGGTGGTTTGACAGGAAACAGGATTTCTGGGATCCTGTGGTCAAGCCAATGAATGTTCMGATTTTAATATTGGCAACTTATCTGGCCACTGGGACACTGGATCCACCTCTGAGAACACAGGGTTAAAGCAGGGCTCTCCCCCTGGGAAGCTCTCTTGGGTTCCGGTGGGGAAAGAGTTCRSATCTCTCCCCTGTCCAGCTGCTCCTGCTGGGCAGGGGAGGGGAAGCCATGCGGCCAGGTGAGGTAGGCCGGGGCTTTGAACRGAGATGGGAGGTGAAGAGGCCCCAGCATGGAAGGGTGGGAGCGGCATCAGAGGCATCGGGCAGCCCCCCCAGGAGAGAGAGAGAGAGTACAGCCTGTGCTTGTGACTGTGTTACCTTGAAACTTGATAATATGTGCCAGGCTGAGAAGAAGAAGCAGGGGGAGAGAAGGTGTCTGGCTGCTTGTGGGAGTCTCTCCGGGYAGGCAGAGCCCGAGTTTTAACCCTTTTTGCGGACAATGAAAATTCTGCAGAACATTGACCTTTCCTGCAATGGAGCAGCAGATGAAGAGGGAATTGAGTGAGTGAGAGGAAGGCTTGTGCCAGAGGGAGAGAGAGAGAGAGATGTTGGAGGAATGGAGAAGATGGAGTGGCATTTTTGCTGGACTCTTTTGTGTAGCCATGGACAGAGCCATGTTCCTTGTGACACAGAGACTGCGTCCAGGGGGGGCAGTGGCTCAGAGCCAAGATGAGTTTTCAGTGTTGAGACCCCTCGGCCCCAGGGGTTGAAAAATATGGGGGGGAAAGGCATCCCAAAGGTGAGGCTGTGCTCTTTTTGGAACCGGACAAGGCACCCTTAAAAGACGACCCTGGAAGCAGCCCTGGTCCATGTTCGGTGGTGAGAGCACTGAACATGAAAGGAAGAGGTCACCGTGGCACAAAGAAGGACTCCTTCTCCTCTTGATGAACTGTAGATTGAGTATTCTGAAGGGTGGTGCAGGATCGAGAGTTGGTGTTTTGGGGGAGGTATTGTATTTGAAATTTGGTGGGGGGGAGGAGGAAAATGCTTCTGTGCAGTTTTCATTTTCCTTGTGTTTTTTTTTCTTTTTTTTCCCTTGTAGTTTAGTTTTTTCTTTGTAGTGTAGTTAATAAAGTTTTCTTTATCACTAAGTGAGAGCCTGCTTTGCTTATTCCTGGTCACATCTCACCGCAGACACCAGGGGGAGGGTATCTTCATGGGGGCACTGGCATTGTGCCAGTGTCAAACCATGACACTGCTTTCTTTCTTCCTTGAACTGTGCCTTCAGGCACAAATTTCATATAATTCTTCTAATACTGTTAATTCTAAAATATAATTTTTCTACAGARCATTTGCAGTCATGAAGTGTACCAAAATACTCAACAGGACAGGACTTCCTACCTGAAAGTTCCCCAGACACTTAGTCACCAAAACACGCTCTATAGCATCATAATCACAAGACCAGAGGGTTTTCTTGCTCATGAATCCCTTTGTTTCCTTCAGGAAGAAGATTTTTACTTGCAGCATTTAATAATCTGATGATCACAGCAACAAGTTCAATCCACTGAATTCAGAGTCAACTAACTGGGATCTCTAATTTCTGTATAAGTTTTCAAAGCCCCCCAACGTTTTTCCAAAAAGTGTTCTGATAACAACTGAGGCTCCAAGCATGATAATGAAATAATTCTCATCAGCTGTCTATTCTCAGCGAAAGAGACASACATTTAACATAAGATAATTTAATGTCACCAAGCTCTCACAAATTTTAGTTTCATGGACCTTTGGGAAGAAAGGAGAAACATAAATGAACAGTATGTCTTTTGGCTGTCTAGGAAATTATATTACCACGTAATGTGGCTTTCTTCCTGTTGAGGYGAAAATAGAATTTCATTAGCACATTTCCAGGACTAGACTTGTTCTGCTACTGCTTGCCACGTTCATTTCTCTCATGCCTTTGCTTTTACTTGTAAATGTTGGAGTATTGGCTCTTGATACCCTTTCTGTTAGAGCTGAAGTTAAAAAAGCTTTGAACATTTAAATGTCTTCTTTTTCACTCAGTAGCTCACCTCACTATTTCTCTTAATCTTTCTTAAAATTGTGCTGTTCTTGAGAAACATCCTAGTGCTGTTACCACTCTGCTAGTTTTAATTCCTTAGGTTTTCTGAATATGCAACTATATGCTTTGATTATTCTTTCATAGAGCATTTGATGTTACTGTTTTCACTTTTTCTATGATTGCCTTTTGGCTTTCAGATTATCAAACAATTTTTTCATTCAGCTACATTTTTTTTCTGACCTCCTAATCTTACCATTCCTTTGTAAGCAAATAGTTTACCTGAAAGCTTTTGATGTTACTGATTTTTAAGCAATAACACTTATTCTACACATTTTYCTTCATATCACTTTCTGCACAAACCAGTTCTCAGGCTTGTTTAATTCCTTTTTATTGAAGTACAAGATATAGTTTTGCTTTACTTTCTTTTGAATGGTGAAGGTCAATCCCTTTTTCTTGCTTTGCCTTAAAATTTTAAATTATTATGCAGAATTAACTAAAAACATCCCTCCAAACCTGTAAAAACATCCCTCCAAACCTGTGAGCTGATTACAATTTTTTTGGTAATAAAAAATTCATCCCCAAAGTATTCCCTAAATTCACTTGAGGCTTTAAATGCTGTCATAGTACTTTTTGAACATGTAGCTCTGTAGAAGATAGTTGTCTTCCACTCTGGAATGCGTTTCCATTAACAGTTGGTGATTCTCTTCTGCTAAACTTGACTTTAATATTTTTATTTAACTTCCAAATTTTCCAAATGAACTATTAAGTTTGTTCAAAACCAGGAAGTTAGGAAACTAGGTTGGGATTTCTACCACTGATTCCCTATAGTTCCTGCTGCATTTCCTGTGTTTGTATTTTACCTCCATGCTGGGATAGCTTATACTACACAATTTACTGCCTGAAACAAACAAAATATGTATCAAATATAGCAAAATGCATATAGCAACCACAAAACATCCCTCAGCATTYTGGAAAGCATTCCTTGTTACAGTGTACAGAGTAAAACACATTACCAGAAGACTTCAAAGAATAACTAAAAAGCTCTTTGCAGGAATTTATGGTCATGTACTATTTTAGAGTGAGTGGCTTTTCAAGCACCACCACAGTTACTTCTTGTTAGGGTCACTAAAGCTTTCAGATTTTTTTGCATTCTCTCTATTTAAAAATACATTGCTCACATATTTTATCTTTACTGAGAATGTCAATATTTCAAAGTCTTGCACTCTAGATTTATTGTTAGTGATCTATTAAAGATGAAAGAGAACTGATTGATGTATCTAAACACGATTCTTGTTCAATTTTAAATACCTGTAGGACATTACTCCTTATGCTCTTCATATATCATTCTAGGATGGCAGAGATGCTCACTGGGATGTATCTGCCAGGCCAGTAGAAGCACCTCAGGTAGTGTAGTGAATCTAGATTGGGCTACATGCCAACTCTTAAGCAACCAAGTTGCTGTAATTTTTTTCAGACTATCATCTGACTCATCTCCTTTTATCTAATATGTATTGCTTATAGACCAAGTTTTGTTTTAAAAATCTTCCAACTATCKTTCAAATTTATGTAACTTTCTGTTTTTTCCCTTCATCTCTTTCAGTTCCATTTATCTGAATTTGTTAAAGGTTTTTGCTATACTGAGATTATACTTCGGAATTGTGCCCATAGGCGTGTGAACACAGGAATTATTCCAAGGGTTATAAAGTACTGGAAAGAGATACTAATTCAGAAGAACCTGTAAATTTGGCCACTTTCCTTCATCCATCTCCTTTTAACTGTGCCTCCATCTTCAGCTGTGGGATGTGGGACTCTAATTGGTATGACTCCACCTAATTCCTTTGGATTTGTAATTAATAAACCTGCTTATATCTCCAGAGCATCCCGTGGCAATAAATCATGAAAATTCACTATCCATTGGGAAGAAAAAAATTCTTTCATGGAWTTGTTCTGAACCAGTGTCTCACAAGTTTCAGTAAGAGTGATAAGTTTTGTCATTGAATGTTTTGATAAATTATGATTCGTCTGTCCAAATTTTAGAATATCAGATAATTTCTTCTCTCTTGAAAAGCGGTGCCTCCATCCCCTTGTTTGCTGCTCTATTCCTTCTATAGCTCAACTCTTCTCAATTTCATCCCTCTTAAGTTCCTTAGGCCTAACCTGTTCAGAGTACCCAAGGAAAAGTCCAACAAGCTTTTTTAAGGGGATAAATTGAGGCCTTGTCTTCTGCTGTCTCTTTCCTCTGATTCACAGTATTTTGATACCTTTTCTTGCTGGTGTGCACATCAAGGCACTTAACCCTCAGAATCTCCTACYTGAGCTGTAACTACCAGGCACAACAGACAAGGTCTTATGTGACACTTTGGAAACCACACTTTGTAGTAGGGATATATGTCAGATTTGAATTTCAAGAATTATGCATAGGGAAAAACCTTGGTGTTTGGTTATTAACAGAGTTTAAATAACCAGCTTTAAATATTCGTAGGACAGGTGAACAAATATGTTGCTATTTCAGAGTCTTATTTCCTGGTGCTTTCCAGAGACAACATAYGTTGACCTGTTTGCTCAAACCTAATTTCAAGGGGAAGAAACATACAGACATATGGGAAGAGATAAGCACTGGGAAATGTTTAAGTGCCTGAATATGCATTCTGGTAGGTGTGTAAATGTGTGATGGTCAAATGAGGATAATTTAAGGTTTAAAGGATCTACTACTAAAACTTTAATGAAATGAGTCTGGAAAGTTCATGCATCATTAAGGACATCTGTCATAGGGTGTGCATGTGAAATTCTTGCTAACTGGCATGCTGGAAATACATTATCAATGTGTTCCAGAAAGAAAAATGAGACTAAAACCAAGTGAAATGTGAGGCAAAGACAGAAAAGGACCCTTTTTTATTAATATCTTCARACTTACATGTGGATAATTGGTACTTTGGCAAAGAAATGTGTACTCACCATAGTTTCATTCTCTAGTGATCTAACTTTCAGGTAAATAGAAATTTTTGCTTTTAATAATTTTCTGTGATATGGGAGAATAGCAACCACTTCAGCTAAACGATAAGTTACGGAATACTATTATGTCAGTTTTTTTTTATTTTGAACAACCAAATTAACAATTRATGTAGTAAAAAGTATTGGTTATTTTTATGCCTTCAGAAAATGTTAATTAAAATGAAATTTTAGCAGAAAATTTCTCCATCTGGAAAACCTTTTAATAAAACTTTTGGTTACAAAAACACTGACTACTTYCAGTACAGTGGACGTGAGCCAGCAAYGTGTGCTTGCAGCCCATAGAAGCAGTGATATTCTGGGCTGCATCAAAAGCAGTGTGACTAGGAGGCTGAGGGAAGTGGTTGTAAAGATAGGCTGAGAAAGTTGGCATAACTCAGGAGAACTGGGAGATGAGAAGGCTTCAGAGAGACCTTAATTCTGTCTTTCAATAAATGAAGGAGTCTTACAAAAAAGACAGAGATGCTGAGGCCTGTAGTGACAGGATAAGGGACAATGGTTTTAAATTGACAGAATGCATTTTTAGTTTGGATGTGAGGAAGAAATTTTGTTTACTGTGAGTTTGGTGGGACACTTGAAAATGTTCTCCAGAGAAGTCATGGAAACCCCATTGAAAATATTCAGTCATACAGGAAGGGGCTTTGAAGATCTTGATCTAGTGGAAGATGCCTTTGTCCATGGCATGGGGGTTGGGCTAGCTGATCTTGGAAGGTTCCTTCCAACTCAAACCATTCTATAAAAGGTTTGACTGGGAAATGTTGAGTAAATCTTTGGGAAAACTAGTGGAATTTCAAAAGTAAAATATTTCAAACTTGCTAAAGTAATGATAACTGAACTTGTTAAAGATAATCTCAGGAGAGTTCAATTGGTCACATAAGCTGTCATTTTCTGGGTTGCAAAATTTCATGCCCCCTGCAAATTTATGTATATTTCAGAACAGATTGAAAGCAACTTTGCTGAGAATGATTTGGGAGTTCTGGCAGATGAGAGGCTGGACATGAGCTGGAAGTGTGACTTGCAGACCAGAAAGCCAATTGTATCCTGGGCTGCATCCAAAGCAGCATGGCCAGGAGTGTAAGAGGGGATTCTGCCCCTCTGCTCTCCTCTGGTGCAGGCTCACCTTGAGTGCTGCATCCTGCTCAGGGGTACCCAGCACAGGAAGGACATCAGGCTGTTGGAGCAAGTCCAGAGCAGGCTTGCAAGATGATTAGAGGGATGAAGCATCTATTCTATGACAAAAGGATGAAAGAATTGAGATGGATCAGCCCAGAGAGGAGAAGGCTTTGGGATGACCTAATTGTGACCTCCAGCAAAATACGTGAGGGGAGCCTACAGGAATCATAGTCCCCTTTCAACCCAAACCATGATTAAATGAAGACACAAGTAAGCTCATGCCAAATTAACTGTCCATTTCTTCTGTGACAGGRAAATGAAAATTATTTACTTTTAGTAAAATGAAAACCAAGGATAACCAAAAGTTATTTTGGTTTTTGTTTGCTTGCTTGTTTTGTAAGATATTTAGATAGCTGTGCCTCTTCATTGYTGAAAGAAAAACTCCCATATCCAAATCAGAAAAAAAATCTCTTATGTGAACAGAAGGAAAACAAGAATTGTGCAAAAATTACAATGTAAGTTGAARAATCTACAGAGAAATAAATTATGGACAAACAGAACAGTTGTCAAAATCAAAGAAAAACTAAGTGGCTTGTATTTTAACATCATGCAGTATTCTCTGGGATGGTTTTGAACAGTGTAGAATGGATGATGCAGAAGAYAGGCTGCTGTATGATTTCATTAGATACGGAACCAGAATACAAATGGACTGCACAACCAATCTACAGCCATGAAACTTTCCTTAAGTTATGTCTATTGTATGGGATAAATACCAGTTTCTGGCTCTGAAATCAAGGGGTATGGACTTGTTTACAACAACACAATGTTCCTTTGATGGTAGACATAGAATTAGTCTAGACATATTCCCTGTATTTTTACTGTCCCTAAAGTTGAAGATATGGAGTAGTTGCAAAGTAAACTTTAACATTTTTCTTGTGTTTGTGTTTTTCTCTGCACAACTTTAGTTTGGAAGTATGAAACTGGTATCCTAACTTACCCAAGTGTCATTTACACTTATCATGGCAGATGGGAAGTGTCACTGAAGATGAAGAGATTTGGAGAACATTTTCATGACCCAAGTATGACTCATAGTTGCTTGCTGCATACAGAGAAATGGCCACAGACAACATTTTTTTAAAGTGTAGTTTTATGATCTTAGCATCTTCACAAATGTTACATCACTTGCTGTCASTTTTCACCCTCACATTTCATATTTGCTTCTGATTTCCAAAAAGCCAAGATTAACACCAGTGAGATCCATGGATAAGTATAAATGAGTATACTAAGTATAAATGAGAGAAGAATTAGAGTTATTTTGTACTTTTGTGCTTGCAGTGAAGAGGTTCAAGAAAAAAAAGAGATSCTATTTTCACTTTGTTCTTTGAGGCATTTTTCATATTCAAGTCAGGACAGAAGTAGTTACTGACAAAAAAAAATCCAGTCTGGATTCTTTTATTCCAGTTACTTTTATTAATATTTGCATTATGTAGGAAGAACTATTTCAGTCTTTCAAAATTTATAGGCCTCTAAAAATCTGGTGTATCTATTTGTTGGTAACGGATTCTCTGAATCAGAGGCTGGAGCACAATCAGAGCAAGAAGCCAGTCTGAGTAGCACTGGGAAATACGAGTGCTTTATGAGTTTAAAGAAAATTTTGGAGCACTACATAAACAGCTAATTTAGTGGTCTACAGCAACATCAGCAGCTAAAGGTGATCTGATGTCGGCAGTAACAGCAAAACAACCTGTCAGGCTCCATGGAAATCTGTTTTGCATTAGCCATCTATACTGTCATCCCTTTGCACCCTGTGGACATGTGGTATGTATCTAGCCCTGGGAGCTGCTGTAGATTTCACTGCTGGTAAATCTGCAGTTATTATACATGATGTTAGAACCTTAACGGATCCAATAGCAACAAACACCAGTCTAACACCTATCATTCCCTTTTTGTGCTGCATGATTCAGAAATACAGATGAACCCAATGAGGACATAACAAAAATTATACCAGATAAGGAAATACTGCAATAAACTCTACAGAATTCTGGACAAAGTTCTACAAGCAAAGAGGCATAGCCAGTTTGGTTATGCAGATGAGGAAGAGAAGGGTTAATCAGTAAATTTTCTGCCAACCTAAGCTCTTTATTTACTAATAGAAAAGAATGAAGAGTAGTTGTAGGAAAAAGTAGAATCCTTAATATATAATCAATATTAGAATTTACTTGGTTTGATTAAGACTAATGGACATATTTATCTCACTTTACTATAAGTAATGAATAAATTTCCCAAAATATCTGTATCCAATGCCATTGAAGCCAGTCTACTATCTATGAGGCAGCAGCATCTGACTGTTAAACATGACATAGGAACTACTCTGCCCTTCTGAGAYAGCCGCTGAAGGTCAGCAGGCAAGGGCACCAGAACTAATACTAGATTAATTACTTATGTTTCTGCAGCTAAATTGTGCAATGGGAGGCAATGGATGAGGCTCATACACTTACAATGTTGTTGTCAACATGTGATTAAGTATTACATGAGCTAGGTGTCTACATTGTTATTGGGATCTAYTCAGTGTAGTGATATACTAACTCAGTGCTTTTGAGATATGCACCTCTTGCCATTTGAAGCATCATCCAAGGTTGTCCAAGACACCTGTCCAGAGACAGCAGAAATAGCAAGGCAGGTAACTAAACACCTGGTAGCTTACAGGAGGTTGTCCTAAAGACAAGCATCAATGCTTCCATTTACAGAAGTGAGGCGTGTGGACTGGAGTCTGAAGATCTTCTCAGCTGAACACATATTACACATTTCTGGGAGTGTTTCTGTCCATAAAGATATAATCCAACCCTGGGGTTCAAGATGCATGAATATTCCCTTTATAGTCTGAAACAAGAGAAATGAAGGAAAAAATATTGGCTTTATAGACTTAATTGAAGTTACTGGGGAGAAATTTTGGAAAATTGTAAATGTGAGAAAATTTGATGGGAATAATTTTGAAATTAAAGAATCCCTAATTATTATAAAGGAATGAAAGCAAGAGAAAACTGATGACAATGGACAATAGACTTCTGCAGAGTCAAAGAAATGTTGGGACTCAAGGTCCCCTAGGAAAAAACTCTAACAAATCAGGTATTTTAGAGAGCCAATGATTCCTTAAAAAGCAATATTAGGAACAGAAAGACAAAGAATTGCTGTGAAGAAGAATGATGCGACATATAATGAAATTAAATAGAGTTAAGTGTTGGTTCTTGCATGACCTGAAACTATAAAAAAAAAGTTGACAAAAATTAGGTAGTAGGCTAAATTACTAAAGAAATAAAATTGTAAAATAGAAGTAATGAAAGGCTAATAATTACTAATTGAACAGTAACAAAATGTTAACAAAATCAGAAAGACTGAGGCACAAAATTAGGTATCTCCAGTCAAGCACGTCATAAAGGAACCAAAAGGGCATTCTTAGTGTATTTGAAAAAAAAAAMCCCAAGAGACAGTTCATTACACACTGAAGATGAAAAGCAATTGAAGATTATCTGAGTGGCCAAAAGGTTGAGTGAGTTTTTACTTTTCCTGAGGTAACTTTCAGATGTAATCAGATGGCTAAGAGAGTGAGGGGTCTGGGCCATATATGCAAAACCAATTGGTATGAAAGTGCTCTGGTAAGTTAGAAGACCTCAAATCAGCTCAATATCTCTAAATCACTCGAGTACTAGGAGTACTAAATAAAATAATTAGTTTTTGGTTGCAGAAGCATACTTTAGATTAAACTTCTAAAAGGGTATAAAAATAGTTATCTAGTCATGGTAGTTACATGTTGACAACACTTACATGTTGTCAGCCTCTTTCTAATAGAAAACAACCCAGTGGTTATAGTAATTTGCGACATCAGCAATATTATGCTGTTGTGTAGAAACAAATATCACCTGATTCATACATGTAAAAATACAAATATTATTGAAAAATTATTGAAAAATATATGCTATACCATGACTGGACTGAATACCTGAAGAAGCCTAAAGGCAAACTCTGTTGGTTTTGCATGGCCTGGTTCTTTTTAGTGGGGGGCTCATGGAGGTGGCTTCTGAGAGAACTTCCTAGAACCTTCCACCACATCCAACAGAGCCAATTCCTGATGGCTCTGAAGATGGATATGCCACTGGCTGAGGCTGGGCCAATTAGAGATGTTGGTAAAATCTTTGTGATAACACATTTAAGAAGAAATCAAAATGAAGTTCGGCTAGCAGTTTTAATTCTAGACACAGAAGAAAAGGAGGTGAGAATGTTTGAGTGAAAACAACATGGAGACACCAAGGTCAGCGGAGAAGGAGGCAGAGGAAGTGCTCCAGGTGCCAGAGCTGAGATTTTTCTGCAGGCCGTGGTGAGACTGTGGTGAAGCAGCTGAGCCCCTGCAGCCCCTGGGATCCAGCAGAGATCAACCCACAGCCGTTGCGGGAGGTGCTCATGCTAGAGTGGGTGGATGACTGGAGGAGGCTGTGATCCAGTGAGAATCTGGTGGAGAGAGAAAGCCCTTGCTTCCAGGCTGGAGCAGCCTGTCCTTGSAGGATTGCACCCTGTGGAAGAGTGACCCACAGCTCAGCAGTTTTAGGAGGATTGTGCGACTGTGGGAGAGACTCATGCTGAAAGTTCACAGGGAGCTGCTGCTTGTGAGATGGAGCCACATTGGAAAAGTTCACACAGAGCTGTCTCCCAGGGTTCAGCAGGGGCAGGACTCCTTGTCCTGAGCAGCGAGATAACCCACGGGTTATGAACTGACCTGTAAGCCTCAGCTCCCTGTGCTGCTGGTGAGAGGGAGGGGTTGAGGGGGAAGGTGTTTTTAAGGGATGTTTTACTTTTCATTATTCTGCTCTGATTTTGTTAGTAATAAATTCACTTAGTATCTCTAAGTTGAGCCTGTTTTGCCCATGATGGTATTTAGTGAATGATGTGTCTCCGAGACCTTAACTCATGAAGCCTTCATTRTATTTTCTCTCCTCTGTCAAGCTGCACAAGGTGTTTGTGGATGTCTGGCATCTGGACAGGATCAAACCGCAACACAACAATTTGAAAACAAAAAGAATGATCAACGGAAATTTAGGAAGCAAAAGACCAAAATAGAATGTAAAAGGTTTAAATAAACAAAAGAGGTATTAAAATATGAGTTACTTTTCATGTTTGAAGTATACAGAAGTAGCTGTTGAAACCAATCACTCCAAGAGGTTTTTAGTTTTGACATTTAAGTAAAACCTCCTAATCAAAACTCATTAATCAGCAAATTACTTAATTCAGTGATGTTGTAAATTATTCTACAGGAAACATATACATATATAATAAAATGGAATAAATAAATCTCTTGGGACTATGCAGATGTAGTTGACAGTGAATTTAGAGTCATGGCTGGATCCTAGAATTCCTTCATGCATTGTTTTCCATTTATTTTGTCTGCAAAGTAGATATGAGGCTCAGTTCACCTGAAGTAATTGAGTGGAACAAGATTTACTGAAGCAATGTTTCAAAGATGAATTTTATGTTGGTAAAATTCTTTGACACCTCAGATGAAAACTGCTGTGTAAGGGAAAAATATTATATTGTATTACTAACTTCATGCATCACAGATATTTTGGGAGGTAAGCAAAGTGTAAATAAGGTCATCAGACAGATAATATTTGCAGACCTTTCTCCTCTCTGTCAACCTTATTTAGAATTTGCTCAATGTGTGCATTTATTTGGAACTGCTGAGTTTCAAGAATTGTTCATAATAATCTTGTTGCTCCACAGTAAGTGTTTGTTGCACTGTATTTTTATTAAATATTGTTGAAGAAAATGACAAAGGTTTGTCTATTTGCGTGGCAGTTTTTCCACTGAATATTAGCAACTTCCAAAAATGGTTTGAAACAGAAAGAATATTAAAAAATAACATCAAGGATAAAAAATGTATACTTAGCTTTCTTATAACTTCTGAGTTGATGAAAGCTATGTGGAGTAAGTAATAATCTTTGAGATAATTTTTTTGATAATTTAGAACTATGAATACTATTGAAAGAGAAATCTTACTTGAGGATATTATTCTAATGGAAAATTTTCTCTTATATGTTCTTTTTACACAATCTTATAAAAAGAAGACAATTTCCATCGTTTTAATAAAATTACTACCTATTTGCAATGTTTTATTTTTCAAATTGGGCATTCAATATTATAAATCCAGTATAAACAGTAGCTGATGGAAAAATAAGTTGCTATGTCCTCAGAGAAGAAAGTAATACAGTAAGTTGATAATAGCAATAAGATGCTTTTCATGCAATGTCTTCATAGTTACTGACCATAGATAATTCTTTAGTAACATCTCTGCAAATTACATTTTTTTATCTGAAAACAAGTGTTACTAGAGTTCTCAACAAAAAGACTGTATTTTCTTTATATTAATGTTGTTGGTGAATCTTAACACAATTCATCAGCTGCTTGGACCTGTGATGGTAATTTTCTGATTTATTTATGCATGATTCCATGAAAGATAATATCATATCATAAAGAAGCCACATTATACATAGTGGAAAACACTTTTTTAAAATCAAAATGCCTTAAGGTCTGCGTTGACCCTGGCTGGATGCCAGATACACAGCAAAGTTTCTCTATCACTCCACTCCACAACTAGACAGGGGAGAGAAAATGTAATGAAAGGCTGATGAGTCAAGATAAGGACTGGGAGAGATCACTCACCAAATACAGTCAGGGGAAAAACAGACTCAACTTTGGGTCGTAATTGTATTTATTACCAATCAAAATCAGAGTAAGATAATAAGAAGTAAAAGAAATGATAAAAACACCTTGCATCTCACCCATGATTCCTTCCCAAGCTCTATCTTCACTCAGTGGCACAGGGAGACAGGGAATGGTCTTTATGATCCATTTATCACAGGCTGTTTCTGCCGCTGCTCAGGGACCAGAATCCTTCCCCTGATCTAGCATGGAGTCCCTCCCATGGAAGACAGTTGTCCATGAACTTCAATATGGGCCATTCCCATGGGCTTCAGTTCTTCACCATCTGCTCCAACATGGGATTTTTCCAAGGAGTGCAGTCCTCCAAGAACCAACTGCTCCAGTGTGGGTCCCCAAAAGGGTCACAAGGGTAATCAGGAAATCTGCTCTTGTGTGGGATCTCTCTCCAAGGGTCTGTGGGTCCTGCCAGGAGCTTGTTCCTGTGCAGGCTTTTCACAGGGTCAGACCCACCTGGTCCAGTGTGGGTCTCCTCCAAGGGCTGCAGGAGGATCTCTGCACACTGGTGGTCCCCCATGGGGTGCAGGGGCACACCTTCCCTGAAAACAAGGCCCATTTCCTATGAAACACAATCTCTGGTCATGAGAGCCAAACCTCTGTGCTGYTCCTACTCTTGCCAGCACCCTTACTCTCTGATTTGTCATACAAAGTAGTTTCCAAAAAAAGGCCCTTCTATTGAATGATGATTTGCTGTTTGAACCTTTATATTCTGCTTTCAAAGACAAGGCAACTATTGTGACAGATTTTGGTGTTTATTGAATTTTCTTTTTTTTGATGACCTGTTACAATGTTCATGGGTTTTAGATTTACTTAGTATAAACCTTTTATTGTGATTATCTACTTTGCTCTGATTTAGTCACGCATAAAAGGCATTTGTTGCCTTATAAAAATTTTGAGATTTACTTTCTTGGATCTCAGGGTAACTAAATGTCGACAAGAATACTACACAGGTTCTGGGCCATACTGATGAAAGTTTATATGTACTATTTATGCATTTAGAAAGTCAGAACCCCTTTAGAAAAAATTCTTGGATAGCGGACTGGGGTTTTGGTATGTGTACTTTCTACATGACATATTTCTTTCCATATTTTAAGTGCTACGATGTTCTGGCTCATGTCACAATGCTCTGATCATTTATGAGACCTGATTAAAATAGAAGTCTACCATATTTACTGCCAAAATCTTAGTTTTAAATGGTATGAAAATACCTTTATTGTTTTAAAGGCATATATTTATTTGTTAAATATTTATTTATAGAAAATCAGAATTTAAAAATTTAGCCTTTCAACTTGAAGCTGACATCTTACAATTAAGCTTGTAATATCTGTGGCTAGAGGCAAACAATGTTCCTAAGAACTCAGTGCTTCATAATTGTACTGGGATGTTTTTCCAGTCATGTGTATATTATCTCATACACAAAACTGAATGCCAAAGAATCAATTTTGAAAAATCACTATGACTTATTTGTGTTTTTCTATTCATTATATTCATTTTTCTGGTCCTAATGTTCTTGAAACTGTAAAAAGGATATATTGTTTCAAATTAAAATGTCTTTGAATACCTTTTTTTGCTTTTACCACACAACTTCTAAGACACAATGGAACATAATACAATAATTTTTTCTCACTTCTTTATATATTAAGATTTTGTATTGGAGTTGCAAATGGTGCTTTTAATAGAGCTAATTTGCATAACAACAGTACAGTACAATTAGATTTGTTTTAAAGGAGGAATTACTGAAACTTTTGTTTTATATTAGATGTGAAACATTTGACACTATCATCAAAACCTCTGCTCATTATCATCATGAATAACAGTCTTTTTTTAGTTCTTTTTCTAGGATAACTTTTTATGCCAGCAGTGACTTGGCAAGGAATTTTTGAAATCTCTCAGGCTCTCAAGATCATGTATTCTGTCTCAGTAAGTATTGTAAATAGTGTAATATCTCTGTTTGCAATTATAATAATACATTGCAATTTCAGATCAACTTGGATTTGAAACATTTAATGTACAGTATAAAAATAGGTTTTTTGCTTAGAGTTCTTTACAGGTGCTTTTCAATATAGTGTTTAATTGCTGAGAACTGTCATTTTGATTCAGTTTTTTTAAGGATGGGATTGTGCTAACTTTCAGGACTAAATTGTGTTGTTGAAACACATAGAATTAGGAAAGCATGTCTTTGCATCACTATAGGTATTTTCAAGATTCAAACATTGAAAAAAAGAAAAAACAACCCTTCTCTTAAGTTAAACATCGATAAAACATGAGTGAATAATTTCATTTGCAAAGAATATATTTTTAATTAGTCTCACAAATATGCATTAGATGAACAGCTTATTTTTTTTCTTAAAACAAATGCTTTGATTAGAACTAATAGAGAACTATTAGAACTACTGAAAAATTTAAATAAAAGTCTCTAGTTTTATTTTCTTTCTTTTACATCTAAAACCTAGTACAATGATGTCAGAAGCTCTTCCAAGATGTGCATAGGTTAGAGTCTCTAAAAGGCATAATAATGATGATTTGTAAGGAAAAATTATAAAGGAGAAAATGGCTGAGAGAATTCTTAGAGAAAATGATCTTGAGGGCCCTATCAGAGATAGGTGATTATTCCAGGTAGGGAAAGAGTGATATCAGACTGGGAAAAAAGGCTGAAGAGAGACATGAGGGAGAGATAAGCAACAAGACAACAGGCAACAGAATTGTCTCGTGGCTAAATTGCGCTCTAAAGTAARTAAGTGTATTGGTTAGCTATCCTTTGACTTTGTAAGGCACTTGGACACACTCACATGTAAACATCCAATCTTAGGTGTGTTTATCTTCCACTGAAAATTTAGCTTTTCTGATAGTAGCTAAACTTAGTATTGCAACAGAACATGAAATTTATTACCTACAACTTAACATGCTATGTTTTTCTTATGCTTTTAATAATAGTGGTTTAGAGGAGGCAACAAAGGAGACTCAGAAAAAATGATAGTATCATTCTACTGTTAAATTCACTTTTATACATTACAGTGTATAAGTAAAAAGCCAGTCTCTTTAGTTCTCCACTTTGGGATGTCACCAATTGGTTTTGAAAATTCATGATATACAATAAGAAAATTTTAAATTCTCAGGATTCTCTCATGAACAGAGAAAACATTTTCCCATCCATTTCATTTGGAGTGATTAACTGTTTATCATATTTTAAAACAACTCAGTGATGGTTTCAGCAAGTTGGGTGTTTTTAACCCTAAGTCCTCAGTGACAAGAATGACAACTTCATGATCTCCTCAGAGAACAACAGGAGCTTRTTAAAAAACAGGTTCTAGAGGGCAGAAAAGAATATTTTCATTGGAAATGCCTAAAGGTCGAATTTATATTCAAATGCAAATCAGTCACCCAGCTGAGGTGCATGTACACTAATGCATGCAGCATGGGTAACAAACAAGATGACCTGGAAGCCATGGGGTGACAGCAAAACTGTTGTGTAATTGCCATCATGGAAATGTGGTGGGACAACTCACATAGCTGGAGTGCTGCACTGAACTCTTCTCCTTTTCCTGTCTCTTCAGAAGAGACAGGAAGGGGAGAAGAGGTAGAAGGGTGGACCTTTRTATTGGGGAGGTTTTTGATGCTATGGAAATTGAAACTAATGATGATGAAGCTGAATGTTTATGGGTAAAAATAAAGGGGAAAGCCAACAAGGCTGACATCCTACTGGGAGTCTGCTATCATCCACCCAACTAGAAAGAAGAGGTGGACAACTTATTCTGTAAGCYGCTGGACAATGGTTCAGGATCATCYGCCCTTGTCCTTGTAGGTGACTTCAGCCTAACAGACATCTGCTGGGAACTTAATACAGCAGAAAAGAGGCAGTCCAGGAAGTTCTTTGGGTGTGCAGGGGACAACTTTTTGTCCCAGCTGCTGGGTGAGCCCACCAGGGCAGGGGCAATGTTATTAGACCTGTTGTTTGCAAATAGAGATGGGTTGGTGGGAGATGTGATTGTTGGAGGCTGCTTGGGGCACAGTGATCATGAAATTATAGAGTTCTCAATATTTGGTGAAATGGGGAGGAATATTAATAAGACTCTTACATTGGACTTCTAGAGGGCAAACTTCAGCCTATTTAGGAGACTCATTCAGAGAGTTACCTGGGAAGCAGCCCTTAAAACAAAGGAGTCCAGGAAAGGTAGGTGAGCTTCAAAACACAGATCTTAAGGACACAGGAACAGACTGTCCCTGTGTGCCAAAAGAAGAATCAATGAGGCTAATGTCCAGTCAGGATGGGCAATGAGGTTTTGAAGGAACTTAGGAGTAAAAAAAAGGATGTATCATCTTTGGAAGAAGGGTCAGGTCTCTCAGGAAGTATTTAAGGGGGCTTCTAGGGCATGTAGGAAAAAAATTTGAGAGTCCAAAGCTCAGTTCAAACTTAATTTGGCAACTTTTGTAAAGGATAAAAAAAAAGTTTTTACATATATATTAACGGCAAAAGGAAGGGTAAGACCAACCTTTGTTCTGTACTGGGAGGAGGGAACTTATTAACTGCAGATGAGGAAAAGGTGGAAGTGCTTAATGCCTTCTTTGCCTCTGTCTTTAGTGGGAAGATGTCCTCAGGAAGGCTCTCCTTCTGGGTTGGTAGATGGTGTCAGGGAGTAGAATGGGACCCCTGTTATCCAGGAGGAGGCAGCCAGAGAACTGCTGAGCCACTTGGATGTTCATAAATCAATGGGACCAGATGGGATCCATCCCAGGGTGATGAGGGAGCTGGCAGATGAGCTTGTGAAGCTGCTCTCTATACTTTACCGACAGTCCTGGCTCAATGGTGAGGTTCCAGATGACTGGAAGCTGGTCAATGTGACACCCATTCTCAAAAAGGATAGGAAGGATGATCCTGATGATTATAGGCCAGTTAGCCKGACCTCAGCACCAGGTAAGGAAATGGAGCAGTTTATGCTGAGTGTAATCACAGAGCTCTTACGGGATGGCCAGGCTATCAGACCCAGCCAGCGTGGGTTTAGGAGGGGAAGGTKGTGTTTGACCAACCTGATCTCCTTTTATGACCAGGTGACCCACCTGGTGGATGCAGGAAAGGCTGTGGATGTTGTCTGTTGGGACTTCAGCAAGGCCTTTGACACTGTCTCCTACAGCACACTCCTGGTAAAGCTGGCAGCCCGTGGCTTGGACAGGGCACTCTTTGCTGGGTTCAGGACTGGCTGGATGGCCGGGCCCAGGGCGGGGTGGTGAACGGTGCTGCATCCAGCTGGCAGCCAGTCACCAGTGGTGTCCCTCAGGGTTCTGTGCTGGGGTCAGTTCTGTTCAATATTTTTACTGACAACATGGATGAGGATATTGAGTCTTTCATTAGAAAATTTGAGACAACACTAAGTTGGGAGCTTGTGTCAACCTGTTGGAAGGTAGGAGGGCTCTGCAAAGAGACCTGGAATGGTTGGATGGATGGGCAGGGTCCAGTAAGATGAAGTTTAGTAAGTCCAAGTGCCGAGTCCTGCATTTTGGCCACGATAAYCCCCTGCAATGTTATAGGCTGGGGACAGCGTGGCTGGACAATGCCCAGGCAGAAAGGGACCTGGGGGTACTGGTCAACAGCCAACTGAACATGAGCCAGCAGTGAGCCCTGATGGCCAAGAGGGCCAAGGGCATCCTGGCCTGGATCAGGAATAGTGTGGCCACAGGAGCAGGGAGGTCAKTCTTCCCATGTACTCAGCACTGGTGAGGTCACACCTTGAGTGCKGTGTCCAGGTCTGGGCGCCTCAGTTTGGGAAGGACGTTGAGACACTTGAGCACATCCAGAGGAGACAACGAGGCTGGAGAGGGGCTTGGAACACAAGTCCTGTAAGGAATGGCCGAAGGAGCTGGAGTTGTTTAGCCTGGAGAAGAGGAGACCCAGAGGTGACCTTATCACTCTCTACAGCTCCCTGAAAGGTGATTGTAGCCAGGTGGGGGCTGGTCTCTTTCTCCAGGCAGCACTGACAGAATGAGAGGACACAGTCTCAAGCTGCGCCAAGGGAAATATAGGTTGGATATTAGGAAAAAGTTTTTATGGAAAGAGTGATAAAGTACTGAAATTTTCTGCCTGGGGAGGTGGTGGAATCACCATCCCTGGAGGTGTTTAAAAAAAGACTGGATGTGTCACTCAGTGCCATAGTTTAGTTGAGGTGTTAGGGCATGGGTTGGACTCGATGATCTTGAAGGTCTCTTCCATCCTAGTGATTCTGTGATATTTATATATCCTCACTGAAATAAATGACCAGGAAATGGTAATAGCTATTACATGTTTTTCTCCTTAGTCTATCTTTGAAGGATTGCAGTGTAACATTATGTTAAATTACTTTCCATATACTAATTCTTCTGGGACCTAATCAAACAGAGAGCCCATGTCTCTAGACCTAAACAGCAAATCTCTGTTAACATTGTTGGAGCAATGACTTTCCCATCAGTGAAACTCACAGTTTTGAAAGCAGAAGAAGTTTCTAAAAAGCACTGCTAGGCTGCAGAAAACTGTTGCCAGTGAACCTGCCTCAGCATTAGGAGAAGAAAATAAAATTTGTATGTATCTGCTTGAACATGACAGAAAGGTAGGCTAGAGGCCTTATGCTTTCAAAAAAGTGCAGGGAGTTAACAAGAATAGGACTCTTCTTCCATCTCAGAAACACAAGTAATTGACTGCTAGAACTGCTTCTGCTGTGGGTATTGATCAGTGACAGTTAGAGATGTTCTTTACAATCACTCGCCCTGTGAGGCCTAATTAACAAAGGCTGGCTTGCTGAATTAGATAAAACTCAATGTCCACTGAAATTAATGTGATGCTGTCTAAGCGTCCTTCAACTATTAAGGGAAAATCAAGTTTAAGTGGAAGAAATGAGGGAAGTCCTGTTAAGCGCTAAAACAATTGTGACTGGAAAAGTGGATTAAGACAACAGTTTTGCAAGGACAATTGGGAGGCTCAAAGACACTCTCTTAAAAAGTGTCTCTTCATTCTTGTTATATTTTTAATAGTGTTTATGCTATTTAACTAGAAAATTATATTTTTTTCCTGGGAATCACTGAATTGAAGAAGAAACAGAGACTGAGAAATTAGAGCTTTTAAAAATGAAATGATTTCTTGGCTGTGCTGTACCACCCACCAATATATCTGGCTATCTCCTTTCTGGGTGGTCAAAAAACTGAGTTTAAACAGTGACAAAGTTTTAACTGAAGCCACCAACACTAGTACTTTCAYGCTCAGAGTCCTATATTCACAGCAGAACCAGGATTAAATCTGTATTTAATCTGCAGGACCAGTATGGTTTTGAGCTCTTCAGCCTCAGTCCCATGTTGGCTAACCAGATGTAAAGTTCCTGTGTTACAGCCAGTTTTATAAATCAGCTCTCAGAGGAGCCTAAATAGACCAGTTGATCACAACCAATAAAAATTTCAAAAATAYATTTAGTAAATCAATTTAATAATAATAATAAAAATTATGTCACAGCTAGTACTGGATCTAAAAATGACAGAGCAGAAGAGACAAGGCATATACAAAATTAGGTGGGGTTTTTAATGCTCACATATTCAGTTTAAGCCAGTTCATTAATATGGGTTATTCAGCAGTTTATGTTTTAGATAAACTGCTTATTTTGGATCCTACCTGTTTCTGTACAGCCTCTTTATACATGGACTCTTTATTTTCTCAGATAACCTTTCTATCTGACTGAATTCAAGGTTGTTTTTTTTTTCCTCAAATGCACATTTGCATTCTTTTAAAACATGGGCTCTTCCACAGTCTTTTCAAGTGTGGTTTAACATAGTTTCAGGGTATATTTGGCCAAATATTTCAGAATCACAAAATTTATGGAACTTTTAAAGATAGTTAATATTTTTTCACTTAGATTTATTTCATATTCATCAGGCTACAACACATGGACTTCTGAGACTGCTACGTTTCTCATGGATAATGAGAGTCTTCAGAGGTAGAGCATAACTCTGGAAASGTCTGTTCAAAGCCATATTCCCTGAATCCCAGGGAATTATCCTGCTCTCATGGAAAAATCCATAGATGTTCTACATATAGAAAAGGAAAATATTATGTGGAAAATTAGTAAGATTATTTATAGAAGTTACATTTAGGCTAGTTTAAATGCTCAAGACTGAAATAAAGAGACCTGTAAGCTAAGAATGGAGGAAGGGTTGCTTCAGGAATACTCTGGCTTTGGAACAGACTTTGATATTCAGTAACAGCAGCTGAAGTTTTTATTGTACTCCAGACAAGACTATTTGGCAGAATGCCCCGGAACCTCATGCTTTCAGAAGTCAACTTTTTGAAGTATACACTGGATAGACCCAAAGTTTACCAGCTATAAACTAGTCTCTCCTTCTCCCTTTATTGATTTTGGTGAAAGTTAATGAAATCTGAAATGTCTTAAATGATAATTATCTGCCAGTTTACAGTAGTTACTTTCTTTCAGTGAGAAACTTTTGAGAGAGAAGGAAATCAAAGTCTCATCATCTTCAGGATACAATAAATTGAAAGTAATGTAATTTGGAAATTGAAGTCTGTCATAATTAGCCAAGATCCATATCTTCTATTTTCTGTCCGTAATCACTGTGCATTCAAAAGTAAAATCCTCAAAGCTTAAATTGATGGAAAGTATCTGCCTTTGTGACAGCTTACTGGAAAACATAGAGCTAAGAATTTGAGTCACTTCAACCTTTCTAGAACATTTTTAGAGAAAGACCTCAGTATTGACAAAAGGATAAGCTTTGAATCTAAGAAGTTCTTAGATTACTTTCCATCTAATATAGCAAAAGAGCCGTGCCAGAGATCTCTGGCACCCACAGGATTGATGACATAAACTATAAGGTTATATACAGCAATGCACACCAGTTTGCTTAATATCCAGAGGCATTCAAACGCCAGATAGTGTTTCAAACACTTTGAAAAATTATCTGCTTTGTTTTTTAAGTAGAGGAATTATATAGATGCTAGCTGTCAAAGGACAGCAGATTACACATCCTCTTTATTTTATTCTATCATTTATCAGAATCAGGTTTTGTTATATGTAAAGTGGTTTAGATCAATAGCTAGAAATCTGCTTGTGTTGTATTGATTTCCTGAGAAGATTATATATGAAGATGACAAGCAGTTATGGCTGACACAGACCAATTTCCAATTGCCTAATGGATTTAACACATTTCAGTTCTGTGAGTACAATAGAGTATTAAAAGTATTTTAAATATTTCTACTGTATGTTCAGTGACAATAAGAATACAATCTGGAGAGCTTAAACTAGAACCATTGGCATGAAAATATAATTTTTATCCTTTAAGCATCATTTAGTAAACAATTAGTAAGTCAAATATATGTAGAAAGCAGACTTGTTACTTGGTATTATATTTTTTAATTTGTTGCTAAACCACAGATATAGAAAAGAATCAGCAAAGAAATCAGTTCTATAGCAAACATGAGTTAAGTAATGGGAAAATGTGACAGAGCATAACTGAAGCTTCATTTATAAACTATCTAAGCTTCATTYGTTCACCTCTTTTTATTAAAAAGCTGTATCCATTCACAGCTCACAGTAGTTTAATAAAATGCAGTATCTAAAATGATTATGGGTATTTTTCTTCTAATTCTTGTCTTTTCATTGCCAAGTGTTTCTTTTTTTTACCCACTTGATATTACTTTTTAAAAGGAATTATTTGAGTTGAATCAACTGGGACATTTGGTGTCACTGGGAGTGCTGGTGGAGGAGAGACTGAACATGAGGAGGCAATGTGGTGTTGCAGGAAGATTAGATATGGAATTATCTTTTTCTCTTTATTTCAGAAAAAACCTAGCATATATGTACTTCACACATACTTGTTAGCCGCACTATAGTTGAGACAATGAATGCTTAAACATTAACAAGTTCTCATATCATTATTTGGTTTCTACTGGATTTAAATGAATAAGGTTTTAAGAACTTGTCCACAAGCAATGAAAATGTATTACTATGTGAGTAATTTTCATAAATGGCAATGTCTTAAGAACGATCCTGAGGGGATGGACTTGGAGGTATTTGTTGCTATACGTTATTGTCAATTTTGTACAACTCTTAATAATGACATCATTTAACTTCTATCAAACTTCCCAACACTGTTGGTGAGGAAGCCAGCCATGGACCTGCTGTTTGTGAATAGACAAGGACTGGTGGGTGGTGTGATGTCTGGAGGTCATCTTGAACACAGCAATCACAGAATGATAGTTTTCAATTCTTTGAGAAATAAGTAGCAAGGTCTGCAGAACTGTTACCTTGGAATTCCAGAGTTCAAACTTTTTACACATTTAGGAGACTGGTTCATAGACCTTGTGAAGTGTCCAGAATGACAAAGAAGTCCAGGAAGGCTGGACAATCTTAGAGAAGGAAATCTTCAAGGTACAGGAGAAACCCCAGGTGCTCAAAAGTGTGCTAGGCATTACAGAAGAGTGGCCTGGTTAAAAAGAGGATTTTGGCTTGAACTCAGGAAAAAAACAAGGCAGTTTATTACCTCTTTATGAAGGAGCAGCTAACTCAGGAGGACTATGAGGTTATCATGAGATTATGGATGGTTATAATTAGAAGCGCCAAAGCCCAATGAGAACTTAATCAAGGTCCTGCTGTAGAGGATTAGATGTTAAGAAAAATTTCTTCTCTGAAAGGGAGACCTGGAACAGGCTGCCCAGAGAGGTGATGGAGTCACTATCCCTCAAGGCATTTAAAAGACCTGTGTATGTGACACTTAGGAGCATGATTTAATGGTGTCCTTGGCAGTGCTGGGTTAATGATTGGACTCAATGAGCTGAAAGGTCTTTTCCAATGTAAATGATCCTATGATTATATGATTCCTTAAATTTCCTAAAATGTCACAGTACATGAAAATGCAATAAAATTTTTATTGAGGCTATGTATCATAAAAAAAAGTCTACCAATCAACAGTGTTACAACAGTTGGCTATGCAAAAATGAAATAATTTTTTCTTAACAGAATTAAATTATTATATAGTGTTTCAAACTTTATAGGTATTTATTCATACATTCTGGGAATTACTTTTTTCCTCACAGAAATTTCAGTTTACACACACTTTTTACTTAGCGTGAGTTGACACTTCACGCACTGAAGACTTCACAAATCTCCTCTTTACAGTACAGCATTGTAGAACCATCCATTATATAGGATTGGGTACTAACACAGAACTGTAAAGGTTTAATGAAACAGGAAACAGTCACATCTGATTTTCTTCCAGTCCCTTCTAATAGAAGATTTTAATTTCACTGCACCTAAGTGAAAAGACTATATTTTTCTTTCATTGTGTCAGGCTTGGTGAACTCCTTTAGCCTTGATGGGCTGATACTTGTTATATTCTAACAGCTTTCAAAAAGTACCACTACTACCAAGGTACCCATAAGAAATTTCACTCTGGTAACAGGTTAACATTGACCTTAGAGTCTGTCTAGATGGTTTGACAGAATATCTCCTCAAAGGAAATCATCATATGGAGAAAGATGATAAAGCAGAAAAGCAAGTTCAAATAAATTAATGTAYTATATCTTTGTATAAGGAATATTGTCATCACTGGAGCTAAGATCAGTCTATCTGCCTAAAACTTATTCTTCAGAGTTTGCACCTTAATTTACTGTCCCTGAACTACTACTGATGACCCTCCTTACCATTTACATGGAAAACTCCTAGCAAAGGCTTCTTCCTAAATCATGCTGCAGACATGGTGTTCAGTAACTCACAGCAATCAAATAGAAGAATACTAAGAAAGTAGATGAAGGATATGCACTGCAAAATTAGTGTTGGTGCATTCTATACCTTTGTAGTCTTTAAGTGTGTTTAAAATAATAAAAGAATGTGTAGGCACCCCATTGTCTGCCAGCTGTTCCTGGGAACATGTAGAAACCCACAGGATTCAGCTCCATAAATACTAAACAAAAACATTTTGACTGATTATCTTGCAAAGTGTGGAGCTAAGACAGAAGTTCTGCATCTTTCAACCTTTTCAGGTGCGTGGGAAGGACAGTCAGAAGCTGGTTGAAATAATGTTTTGTTCTGTCCTTTGCTACTGGAATATTAATATTTACTGTAATTTTTTATAAATTTGAACACTAAGATAACACCTCTAAATGCTGAAATTCTCTTGTTATACTGAGGCATGATTTTGACCTGAAATTTGCTGCATAGTGTTAGTGGACTTAGAGGKCTCCTGTCATGAAGATAACAGCAGTTTTACTGTGTATTCATCAAGTATTTCCACATAAGAAAATAATTTATTAATTTTTTTTTTCAGACATTCTCTAACTTCACAAGACTGGTTCCTCTGAGATAGTGGCTGAAAGTAGAATTAATGATTGTTACATGGATGTCTGACACAAGGTTTCTTTTTTTTTTCTTTTTCATTTCTCAGTGCACTGTGTAGTACTGGACTACAGCAGTTATTTTCCAAAAAGAAAAAATCCTATCATACAATATATTTACATATGGTTAAGTTCTAAAACATTTTTCTAAAATCTATTAGAAGAGGCTTCTTGGAAATTAAGGTTTTGTTCTCCAGAATATTATATTATATTATATTATATTATATTATATTATATTATATTATATTATATTATATTATATTATATTATATTATATTATATTATATTACATTACATTACATTACATTACATTACATTACATTACATTACATTACATTACATTACATTACATTATATTATATTATATTATATTATATTATATTATATTTATTATATATATTATATTATATTATATTATATTATATTATATTATATTATATTATATTATATTATATTATATTATATTATNATATTATATTATATTATATTATATTATATTATATTATATTATATTATATTATATTATATTATATTATATTATATTATATTATATTATATTATATTTATTATATTATATTATATTATATTATATTATATTATATTATATTATATTATATTATATTATATTATATTATATTTATTATAATATATGATTTTGATGGAAAATATTTTTTGTTTTTATTTATATCTGTGGAACAGAAAGACTTTTGAATGCATTGCTTAATTTTTATTTATTCTGTTGAAGAGCATATGGAGCAATTTTTTCAGTAGTTGATATGTCAGAGCAGCATCATATAAGTAGTTATGAAAGGACTGACATAATTTGTGTTAAGATTTAACTTTTGTCTAGGCTATTACTGTTACTATTATCAGTAGTGTTAATCAAAAAAGTCTGGTGAGTTTAGCTACAAATTATTTAAAAAAGCATTAATAGATTTTTCATTTATTTTTTGTGAGAATCCACTCCTTATCTGCCCCTTCTAGCCTGTTTATTTCTAACTGTAAACTAAATCACCACAGAATTGTGTTGCAACAGCCCTGATACTTATTTGCTTTAATTTCCAGTCTGTTTCTTCTGCTATACCTATGATTATTCTATTATCCACTGTCAAGAAATGTGCCTTTTGATTTTCTTTGGTACCATCCTAAGTACACATTTTATTTCTACAACTATTTGATGAAATAATAGTTATAAATATGAATTTGATCTTCTCAATGGGATTAGTAATTTTATTATTAAAATAAGGTCAAAGGCAAAATGGACAAAACTTGGCTCTTTTCAAATTCACCATAATGCAATTTTCATATTAGTGTACTTATTAAATAACTATGATCTTTTAGGTTATAGAAATAATTTAAACCAAGACGGAAAACCCCCGAGTCCTCAGGTCAGGTAAAGCAAGTAAAAAAGGGGAATATGTACAGCACAGATACATCTCATTTGTTCTTTATTTTCTCTAGATGTAGCTGTTACAGCATGGACTGATAACACATGAGAACAAAATGGCAAGTGGTGAGAAATTATTCTGTTGTAGGAGCTGTTTCAAGAAATCAAAACTTCCTGAGTGATTAAGTGACCTACCTAAGAGTATTACCTAGGTAGAGTAATGCAGGAATTTTGGATGTTATAAATAAGCATCAGGTATGGAAATACAGTTCACTGATTAGATACTAAGGTAAGATTTCAATTCCCCCATCCTGTCTAGACTTTTCTTATTTGAAGAAATTCACTAATTAAGCACACTTAACTCTAGGGAACCACTGAATAGAACAAACATGGGTGACTTATTTGTGATATTTCCAGAGGTATCTGAAACATTTACAGATGTCTGAAAGGCAAGACAGAACAGAGAGGGGCCTCTTAAGGCCAGAGAAATTATTCAAAACAACAGTAGACTTCCTTATGCTTAGAGATTGAACACTTCCTTCAAGCTGGTCATCTAGGGTTTGCTTGTTTCCCACTTTCCCACACACTCAGTGCCAACAGAAATGCGTTGCAATCCTGTTTCATCCAAAGTTAATACTCGGATGAATGGAGGACGTTGTATCTACAACCAGAAACACAGAATCACAGAAGCATTAAGGTTAGAAGGGACATCTGGAGATCATCCAGTCCAAGGAGTCATCTAGAGCAAGTTACACAGGAATGTGTCCAGGTGGGTCTCCAGAGAGGGAGTATCCATGAGCTTCTTGGGCAGCCTGTTCCAGCACTCTGCTACCCTCAACATAAAATTCTTTCTTCTGTCAAGATGAAAGTTCTTGTGGTTTTTTTTATGTCCATTTTTCCTCATCCTGCCACTGAGAACAAAGGAGAAAAGTCTGGCACCATCCTGTTGGCACCCACCTTTGAGATATTTTTCTCTATTGACAACATGCCCTCTCAGTCTTGTCTTCTCTAACTTAAACAGGCCCAGCTCCCTCAGCCTTTCCTTACAGGAGAGATACTCCAAACCCTTAATCATCTTTGTGGCCTCTGCTGGACCCTCTCCAGTAGCTCCTTGTGTCTCTCGTACTGAGGAGCCCTGAAGTGGGCACTCCAGATGTGGCCTCACCAGGGCTGAGTAGAGGGACAGGACCAGCTCCCTTGACCTGCTGGCAGTGCTATTCCTAACACATCCTAGGGTACTGCAGGCTTTCCTGGTCACAAGGGCACACTCCTGGCTTGTGGTCAGCTTGTCATCTGCCAAGACTCCCAGGTCCTGCTCAGCAGAACTGAGAAGAATTTGCCACAGCAGCCTTCGCTGAACCACTGTCCAGCAGTGCTTCTCAGTGTTCCTGGTCATGAAGGCAGCATAAACTCCAAACTGAAACTGATGGCTTAAATTGCCATGTGAATGAATAAAAGTGTATTAAATGAATGTCATAATCGTTTTGCTTTCTTTGTGTTTCTGTTGACTTCTGTTTACTTACCTCACTGAGTAAAATCCCTAAAAAATCTTAGAGCTGGCGCTGATTAGTAGAGCATAAGTACTTGTGTGGGACTGTGCTCCTAAGTGAGARTAGGCAACAGATGCCAAATCAAAATTTCTTAAAAAATAAAAAAGAAGAATACTCAGCTGTATGGATTTATGAGGTTTAGTGCTGAGGATGACTGTCTAAGCTAACAATAAAAAAAAAGGAAATTTTTTGTTCTATTACCATTTGTCTCTTAGATTTTCGCCTGGTACTTAGCTTAGAGGATCACTTAAATAATATAAACATGTGAAGCTATTCACATTTCTCAAAGAAACTGGGGTACTTTTATGAGAAAGGGATATTTGACTATAACTYTTGGTTACACAAATAAATATACAGTTGTATTTGTGGTGCAAATATGTATTCTCTCTCTAAAAAATTTGACCAACTCATTGCAACACATCTCTTAAATTAATCCCAAAGGTTAACAGATAATAGCACATGTTGTTATTTGAGATCACAGTCTCCCCTCTCCTAAGGTTTTATGTGTAAAAAGAAGAAAAACAGTCTAACTTTCAATTAGCATAACTACATTTATATTTTATAAGAGTGATGGTGGTAGAAAGCATGAATACTGCTGATACTGAAGCAATAAATAAGTCAGAGGTGTGAACTAACATATATCAAGGGAAAACAGGCTGGAAGAATAAAATGCCTGTACAGATGTTGAGGACTACTGCACCTGACAATTTTATTATCTGCTGAGGATGACATTTCCTCTGTGATGTTGAGTAGCAGAAGACTGCTAGACGCAAACAGTACAAGTTGAACTCAATATTCTGTAACAATAAAATTTGTTAGTGAAAGCACAGTGCATGCCTAGCAGGAAACGTAGACTTCAGCTACATAGAAATTTTGGTGCACTTTGCAAATGAGGATGTGATGATTAGATTTTYGTGGGCAGTAGGTGGGTTTAATCTCCTGTAATATTGAATATTTACAGTGCAGGTAGCTACATCTGAGCCTGTGATTAATGATTTTATTAGTAGGCYCAGGGACTACTGGGCCATTCCAAAGAGTGAATGCATACAGTGTGAATGTCAAGTGTATGTTGTATAGATTTGCTGCCAATGTGATGCCCTAACTGCTACAACATAAACATAACCCTTAGGATCTAGGTCATATTGTAATAAGACAGACATGGGGTGTACAGATCTGTAAGTCATTAAAATAACCTTGTGTTTTCAATATTCATTCAAAGAACTTTTTTTATTTCTTCAATTTTTCTTCTTATAATTTTTCTATTTTGCTCCTTTCTTGCAGAAAAAGGATCCCACAAATAATCACATACACGTGTTGATGTATTTATTTGAATAATTCAGAGATTATTTCTGTCTCTTAATGTGAAACAATATTTTGATTCTCTATTATAAAAATATGCATTATTTAAAGAAATTCCTCTAAAACTGAATGCTTGGAGCTTCACCAGGAATTACTCATCAGCACATTACTGCAGCTTGAAAAGGAAATGGGTGGTGTGGTTMATACTAGCCACATAATTTGTGATGAAAAATAGAGGGAAAATAAAAATAATCCTTCTTAACTGCTTCAGTGGGAGCTATTTCTTAATGTTTCCATTAATTATAATATCCGTTTCTACTTTCTCCGTCCATCTCTCTTCTCAGTCAAGCACTTCTGGTATTACAGTGGAGATGGATAAACAATGGGATACAGCAGCAGAGAAGGTGAATAATGGCTCGCCAGCATGCCAGTAACCCTGCACCAGCTGTTCGAGACAGACTTTTTAAAATGGGATGTAGAAGATAGGTGTTTGCTGAGGTGCAGATATTCTCAGAACCTGCACATAAAATAAAACTGTTGTCATACCTTGTGATTGTTCTATGTGCAAGATTGAGTAACRATTGTGAAGTAACCACTTACAGAAATACTCTTCCTCTGATATTTCTAAGACAGCTGGAATTTACCCAATAGCCCCAATTTAAAACTTTTTTAATTTTTTGGGAGGTAACTTTGGTTTAACTTTTTCCTCCTGTGAGGGAGTTAACTTCTTTCATGCAGCTATACAAGTGAGTTAGATTTCATGAGTAGAAATGTTGCAAAATTAAGAGCAAAATTAATGGTGCAGTGAGAGAAACTAATAAAATTTATGAGACTGAAGACACATTGAAAGATCTTCTTAGGAGTACCTAATGAAGCAAAGATAGGACAATCTACAAATCTGCTAAATAAAACTCTATAATGGAGCAGAAAAGACAATTTCTGCTAAACAAGAAGCTGTTAAAAAAGAAGGTGGGCAGAAGGTAAGAGGTAAAAATTTAGGTATGGATAGGAAATCTAAAGGAAATATTTGTTTACTTTTTATTTTTTTCAACAACAACAACAACAAAAAAGTATCAGGATTTTTATTATGTCAGTACCAAAAAAAAAGGATAGCAAATATTAAACTCAACGAAAAGTCAATGCAATGTAATTATATTTTAGAATACTTAAAGATAAAGCTCAAAATCCTACACAGAATGATACTGTGGAGACCCACAGCCTGAAAAGGCCCAAATATGCAAAAAAGGCAAACATGAAAATGTGTTAAGGAAAGATAAATGAAGGAATAAGGAGTAAGACCTGAAGTTTCTCACCCAGTAGTCTATTCTGCCTCTTTAAAAATTCTAAACATTCTAGAATGAATCAAAGCTAAGCATCAGAAATTGAGGAGGAAAAGAGTAAAAAAGCCTCCCACAACCTCTAACTGGTAGACTACTGGATTGTTGCTTTTGACAAAGGTGAAGAAAAATAAGATAAACACACCAATATTTCTGCCAAAAATATATACATATAATTTTTAATTTGGAGATAGAAGATTTTTTTCTAAGGTTGCAAATATGGAGGCTTTTATGTAAAAAGAAAATTAAAATATATATATTTAMAAAGTGGTTTTTAGATTCACTTTGAGATAAGACAAATAATCCAAAGGAATATCTCAGGAACTTCAGTGGATGCTCCAGCATTATATGCAGAAAGATCTGTAAGAAATCGTTCTTGTACTGCATGATAGGCTCTGTAGATTTTATACATATTTTCTTCTATTTCACACAGCTCTGGGTAGTGTTAAGTTGTGGGCCTAATTTTCTTAGGGAACAGGTTTCCTTATCCCTTTAAGATAAGGAAACCTGTTCCCTACTATGCAGGGATATTTCTCCCTACAAAATGTCAGTGGCATAGCCTCCAGCATTATATTTCTTTTCTTTCAGTGATACATGCATTTGTAAATGATGTAATACTTAATTTCTGATTTAAGATACCAAAAGAGAAGTTGGACACTGCTTACTTTTCTCTTTCAAACACTCAGTCTATCTAGAGAAAGATAAATATGATGTCCATTTTCTTAATAGCATTTATAATCATGACTTCAATGCCTGTAGGTCTCAGGATGTGTAACAATATATAAAAAACTACAAGGCAAATCAGGAAATGACTCATTGAATTTCAGAGCCTTTAAAAAAATGTTGGGAAAAAGCCCAATCACCACTATGAAATTATATAAAGTATTCAGTAAAGAAAATTTTTACCTTTTTAAGATTAGCAGTGTTTCATTACAAATTGACAAGACCTTTAGGGGCCTTAAAGACCATCTGCTTTCAACSCCCCTGCCATGGACAGGGACACCTTCTACAAGACCAGATTGGTCAAAGCTTTCATCCAGCCAAGCCTTGAGCACTTCCAGGAATGGGTTATCCATAACTTCAATTTGTTCTAGCACCTTACTACCCTGACCGTAAAGATTTTTTTCCTAACATCTTATCCRAACCGACTCTCTTTCAGTTTAAAGCCCTTGTGTTATCCCTACATGTTCTTATAAAATGTTCCTCTCCATCTTTCATGTAGGCCCCTTTAGGTCCTGGAAGGTGCTCTAAGATCTCACTGGAGCCTTTTCTTCCCCTGTCTGTACAACCTCAACCATCTCAGTCTGTCTTTGTAGGACAGCACTCTGATCATCTTTTTGGCCTCTTCTGGACTCACTCTGACATGTCCATGTCCTTCTCATGTTGGGGGCTCCAGAGGTGGATACAGGACTCCCGGTGGGGTTTCAACAGAGCAGAGTAAAGGAGAAGAATCACCTCCCTCAATTTGCTGGCCACAATGCTTTGGATGCAGCCCAGGACATGGCTGGTTTTCTGGGCTGTAAATGCATATTGCTGGGCTGTGTCAAGCTTCAACACACAGAAGTCCTTCTCCTCACAGTCTCTCTGAATCCATTTTCCATTCATTCTCTTTGCTTGGATTACCCCAGCCCAGGTACAGGACCTTATAATGCTATAAAGATAAATCCTTGTGTAATTTACACAGTGTAGTAGAATTATTTCAATGAAATGGGTTGCTTCACTCAGCTGCTTTTTGCTGGGACAGAATTAGTTTTCTTCATAGTAGCCAGAATGGGGCTGTGTTCTGGATTTGTGCTGGAATGTGTTGCAACAGGAGTGTTTTCATTACTGCTGAGCAGTGCTTACACAGCATCAAGGCCTTTTCTGCTTCTCACTCTACCAGTGAGGGGGCTGTGGGTGCACAGGGAGCTGCGAGCAGACACAGCTGTTAAGAGTGACATCATTGTTAAGAGTGATGGTGTTTTCTTCCCAWGATGCTGCTACATGTGGTGGAGCCTGGCTGAGAATCCACCTGCCCACAGGAAACAGTGAATAAATACCTTGTTCTGTTTTGTTGGCATGAACAGCTTTTGCTTTACCTGTTTAACTAAATTTACGTAAACCCACAAATCTTCAAACTTTTATCTTCTGATTCTCTTCCTCACACCACCAGGGGTGAACAAGTGAGCAGCTGTGTGGGGCTCATCTGCCAGCTGGGGTTGGGTTAAACCACAAGRTTCACCTTTGAGAATTTTTCAGCATATATTTTTCACTCTGTTTATTGGTTATGAAATGCCTCTCTTTAAGAGTTTGTCACTGTAAGTGTGTCAAATTCAAATTTTGATAGCTACATTCTCTTTACAGATATTACTTATAGATTTAATTTAGCCAAAGTATAATTTTTCTATTATCCTCTGTTACTTCAAGTCACACCTTCTATTGCTAATCAGCTGATATGTTCAACTAGAAAACTGGATGTAACACTGTAAAAAACGACATAAATTAACTTCCATGGAGCTTGATGTTGCTTATTCATGAAAATATGGTATTTATGGAATATACTTATTTAGTAATTTCATAATGCTGTACAAACATTTAATTAACTTCTGAGTGTTACTTTGCTAGGAAATGAATACTATTATTATTGCAGATAATAGTCATTGAGGTCAGAAGGCTGCATAATAGTGATGACATTTTCCCACTCTCAGAGCTTATTTTCATTCTTGAGATTAATCTTGAATAATTACTTTCAAAACCTGAAAATGGACATTTCTAAAAAAGAGAACATATGCAAATAAAACAAGAGAGTCCATTACAATTTAAATTATAAAATATTAGGTTTGAATATACCAATGCACAAAAATAATCAGCCATCAGCATCAACCATAAAATAGCTGTACATAACCATTTCTCTGCATCAGGTGATTGGGCTAGGCTGTGTTTCCTGGAATGCTTTGTTTTGCATATAAACTCTATTTCCAACTGCAAGGGAAAAAATTCCCAAAGGAGTTGGGGTTATTGTACTGCTTATTTTTTTTCCTTTCTAGGAGAACATGAGTACCTCAAGATTCAAGAAGAATCTGGTTTTTTCCTGTAGAATTTAGTTCAGGATTTTTGATCCTTAGGCTTGAATTTATTATGCAGTTATGCCCACGACACCTTTACTAAAAGACAGAACAAGTGTTTCATAGCTTCCTAGCTCCTTTCCTCCCTTTTGAATGTCTGGGGGTGTTGTGCTGCCAACATCTCAGGAAATCAAGCCCAGAGTTTTTAGGGGATAGAAAGGAGGCTGCTGCCTTCTGCTCTTACTTAATATATTTTAGTACAGGGCAAGTCCCAGGCTCCCACAAAAATAGATATATTTTGCTGATTGAGATATTTTTCCTCCTGCTTTTCTTCCTTTTTTCTTCTTTCTTGACCCCTGCCCCTCCCCCTTTTTATTTTAAATATACAATCAGCCCTTACTWGTTTAGTGACCTGGGCAGAGCAGGTTATAGCTAACAGTAACAATGTACCATTCTGAGATTAATGTTGTTATTCTTGTGACATAGGGACATCAAAAGGCATATAAAAACACTCAGAGTGACAGGTGGCATTTGCTTTGTTACTGTGTTTTTGCACATGCCTGTGACATCTCTTCACAGACACAGTGGGGCTTTGATTCCTTCGTGTTTTGTATTCATGCACTTTCCACAGCGCTGCCATGGATCTACAGTATGCTAGGAATTGCAGAAATTCAAAGCATGAATGTAAAGAGATAAATGATAAATTGTTGATGGGGAAAAAACGGCTGTGGTCAAGCATGGGAAATAATCCATGAGAAATTTGTATTCCAGAAAGAGTACAAACTCCCATGGGGAACATAAATGATCACTATTGTTTGTCCTATAATTTTCAACCATTCCAGAGAGGTTTCCTACTAATACTAATCTTAAAAATAGTTAATCATTAACAAATGCCAAAAATGCACCCTCTCATAGCTGGGTAGTGTATTTTAATCCTGTAAGTGTCATTGTGTCACTCTCTGGTTCAACATTGCTTTCCTGGTTTAGTATTCAGAGAGCTAATTCATTTTGTTGCTGGCAGCAGTGCATTAATGATGAAGCTACAACAATGAACACTGTCTGCATAACAAATGTGTCTTTCTCAAGCTGCAGTAAATACAAAGTGATTAACATGAAATAACTGCTCCAGCAAACTGCTTCTCGGCTTTTAAATAGATACTAGTGTTTTTGTTTAACCCTGAATTTGTCAGATATATCTTGAATGGCCTTGTTTCTATTTATTTTTTAGAGGGAGGGGGCAATTGCCACCTTGGAGCTTTATTTTATTGAGTGCGTTATCTTCGAGATCTGCTGTTAGCATACTGGATGCAAATGATTATTAATACTCTGTTCCCTGCTTCTGACATTTACTAAGGCAGAAGCATCAAACAGACCTAAATCACATCATGCTCCTTCCAGCTATCTTAATCCTGCCCTGCTATTGGAGATAATGAAAATAAGGTCTGAGCAGGTTAATGTTGCAGTTGTTAATAATCTTTAAATCTGAAAGAACCCAAGGTGAAGCTGGTTTGCATCCCAAGTGAGGCAGGAAAGTACAAAGAGAGAAGGTGGTGAACAAGAAGAATCAAACTGAAGTTGCTCCCCCCTCACAGCTTCACCCCCGTTTTTTATTCTTAATCCAGGCATAATGAAAAATCGGAGCAATGTCACTGTATTATGAAAAGATGTGATTATTCTATTCTTAGAAGAAGACAGAGACAGAAACAGAGACAGAGGCAGACAGGGACAGAGATGGAGGCAGTTGATTTGACAGTCCATGTCTCTTATCCCTGTTGCCACTCAATCCCTGTTGGGGGAGCCCCGACCTGAAATGCTACAGCAAAACCAGAAAAGCATAGCACCCTCCATGAAACACTTTGAAATGGTTCTCTTGTCATCCAGACAATCCTCTAAAGCCGTGCTGTTCACATTCCTGCTGTCATTTCACTTCATCTCATGATAATGTGCTAGTAGCGTAGGCTTTCTACTCCACAACAGTCTTTTAGAGACAGAGTTTGATTAGAAGATGTTCTATAAGAGAGCTCAAGTATTCTTTTTTATTTTTTTTCCCTGCTAAGGCATTGCTATAAGGTCTAGAAACTTTTCACATTCATATTGTATATATGACACTTCTGCCATCAGTTCATACAAATTGAATGGTTGCATTCTGGAAATATGTATTTTTACGGTCCCATGAAGGCCATGAAAAGGTTTATCTCCGTGAAAAGTAAACAGTATCATGACAATATGATGCATATTCAAGAGTAATACAAAAGGAAAATCAGAAGAGTAAATTTTGCTTTCCTCAGGGAAATCACAAAAAGTATTAATGATAATGATATGTTGGGATTTTACAAACCTGAAAAAAACATGCGGATCCACTTACCAGAAGTGTTGAGTAAAATTTAGAGGGCAGGGGGGAAAAAAAGAAGTATCTTCACACTCTGTTTAAAAATTTTAAAACTGTTCTTTTTTCATTAAACACAAGTCAGGTTCATGGGAGCTTTAAATCAAAGGAAAAAAATACCCTCTATTCCTAAGAATGTGCATGTGTTATTAAAAAGAAAAGAGATGTGGGAAACAACTTTGCTTGGACCAGGATGCATATGGACTTGTGATTACAACATACCCTACCAAAGCCCATGAGTAGCAGAGAAGGGAATGGCAAAATAGGCAAAATAAATTTCCTGAAATATTCCCTTGACAATCAGACTCAAATGTAATCACATTTGAATAGGATAAGATAAACAGAGAAGTGCTGGTTCAGAGACAAAAAGATTCCTGTAATTACAGCTCTCATCTTCCACTTTGGTAAGCCAGGATAGTTTGAAAATAGCATCCAGGTAAGGTAAGATGAGGTGTGCCTGCTGTGCTCAACACAGGATGATCTGGAACACCTACAACCAAAAGACCTGCTGACATTCAAGTAATCAGAAAAGAAGCAACATCTTCAATCTCCCCTTTTTGCAGTATGTTAGGTGTGCAATGAACTGGCATAAGCACTTACTCCCTGCTACTTTACTCCCTGCTTTTTTCTACTCCACACACTAAAGCTGGTGGTGTGGGACAAGAGACTCTCCAACATAGCAAAGCTAGGTTCAGGAAGCCTGAGAACATGTAGGTGACTGGACCATGAGCCCTGCTAATATTTGTCCCTGCTCTTTTAAAATTATGACTACTGAAGTTTTAGTTGGTTAAATTAGATTTATTTGAAGTAATTTAGCTAAGATTTTTTCCTTTTGCTGTTCTTAAACTAGGGGTTATATGCCAAGCTTTAAATGACAGGCCACTAATGAAAATTCTTTAATAATGAAAAAATACAGCTTTTAATGAAAATGATGAAAAATAGCACCAGATCATGAAAGCAAAGAAAAACCATATGCTCATAATCACAGCTTTCATCAGTAAAACCAATTGAAAGTGATTTCTAAATTAAACAAAATAACCAACTCCCTAACAGACTGAATTATTGAATGAATCAACAATTTAAGAGTATGAAAGAAGTTCTGATTGCCATGCACTGATGATGAGATGAACATATCAAGTCAACATCAGTTTCCAGAGAAAGTTGTTTAACATGCCAGAAAGTGCTGTGGGGCCAACAGCCACTGTTCCTACAGAGGTTTATTGCCAGAGGTGTGGAAATTCTGGTGAAATCAAGGCACAGTTTTTGAACAACATGGATAGAGTCATACAGAAAAAGAGAAYCTCAAATACTTTACAGAGTCCAGTTAAATCTTGCATTAGTAAGGTAACCATTATTCTTTGACCGAACAATYTGAACAGTTAGTACACAATCAGAAAACCAACTCTCATGCTAAGGAAACCTGGCAAGCAATGTACCCCTGCACCATGTGCATTCTTTCAATGTATCCGGCACTGTTATTTATGGTAAGATCATTAAAGAAAAGATGGTGGTAGTGATTGGAGTTTTTAAAGAAAACTTCTAAGTATCCATTTTGAGTCTTCCTTTCTCTGCTCTGACTTTTCACTGGAGCAATATTAAGTCATAAGAAGTTTTATTGACATGCTTTGTGGCTACTCAAGCAGGAAGAACATCTGTGTACCGGGGCTGAGGTAAAGACTTTTAACCATAATTAATTTTACTTCAAGATTTTGGCCTGTTTTTCTTTTCTAACTTGCTTCACTAATACAGTTCTTTTTTTGTTCCAATTTTTCCTTCTTTTTTACTTGTTCACAGAGGACTCAGGGCAAAGAGATAACATCCTACAGGTCAGAGTTGAATAGTTTAGGCCTTGTGATGGTGCTATTAGCATACTCTCTCAAACCACTTAATCCTATACTGTTTGGTGCAAACATTTTTCTCATCCGGGTTCCACCTTTTGCAACAAGTCTCCTACATCTACATTAATGATTTGGTTTTTCCCAATTTTGATTAAAAAAACCTCCACGGTATACAGCCTCTCTTTCCACTTTTATTGTTAGCTAAACTATATTTTACATTATTTATTAATAGAAAAAAGTTTAAAACTCATACTGTATGCTATAAAATTGCACTGTGTCCTATTAAAATTTATGTTGACCGGATGTCAAATTGAACTCTATTTATATAGTGTCCACTGGAGTTCTGTGGTCTGTGGTAAGCTACGTAATATTTGGGGATAGCAGGGTTTTGAACAGCTTTTGGCAAACACTTTGAAGCATAGATAAGAAGCATCAAGGAAGGAAACAGTGCTAGAACACCGCAWGAAGGTTGCATTAGTAGAGTTGTGATAAATTGTCAGTTTACTGCTTGGTCTTTTATTCATGTGCTATCACTGGGGAGCATCAGGCTGCTGAAGTAAACACCTTAGATGGAAGAAACACACAGAGCATACTGCTCTGCTACAAGCAGGGGATGATTTGGGAATTTATCAGCATATTCTTAGTGCTTTTCCTTCAGTAGTGCCAGGCAACAATTTCTGCCCAAATATAGTTGCAGGTTCTTACTATCTTGCTTATATTTCTTCTGAATTGCAAGGCTAAAAACAGGGAAATCCTGAACAATGCTACATCTTTACTAGTATGAAATTTTATTCTTAAGAATAGTTGTCATATGATATGATGCATCACACCAGGGATATTAATTGATAYGGAAAATCTTGTGCAAAAGTTCAATTTAAACTATTAGTTCATGGAAATGCTAAAAGGCAGAAACWATTTCATAAAAATGCATGATGGTGATTGTGATTTAAATGACCATATTTTATCCTATTCTTCTTATAAGAAGAGCTATCTATTTATTTCAGTAACCAAATACACTCTTTTTTTCAACCGGTAGCAGAAAGCTCTTTACAACAATTCTATAAAGATTCTGAGTAGCAAAAAGGAGCTGAAGTTATTGTATGGTTTTTTTCAGTTTTCTCCTAGATAAAATACACATATGGCTCATATTAGCAATTATAAAAATATGAAAGAATAAAAATAATGATAAAAAGAAATAACACTTCCCTCTCCCCAGTAAAACTTCAACTGGTTGTGGGCTGTATTTTTCTGTTTTACTTTGTTGTATTCTTACTATTTCTACCTAGTCACATAGGGTGGAGGGAAATGAGGCTCCTGACAATCTGTTTTCATGCCTCTTGATACCGAAGTGATGAAGAGCTGTTGGATTCCCACTGGTTACCTCTGTGGATTAATGAAGGGTGAGGCAGAAATTGCAGAGCGGCCATGCAGAATGACCTTACCTGATAAGACTGTTCTGCCTTCACTGTGGTAGGTGAGAAGGGCAGGCTGTATGCAGCAGGCTGGTTTTTCTGTACCTTAATGAGAAAAATTGACCTGTTTATCTCCCAGCTGTCTTCTTCGTTTTTGATTCAAGTAATTTTTGAAAAACATTTTCTGAACTTAAATGTTGTATTGAAGCTGATTCCTCCAAAGAATGCCTTATTGTCAGCAAAATCTGGTGGATTGCTACAAACTAYGGGAAAACATCTGCCAAGAAATGCATTTATAGGACAATGATATTTGCAGACCACTTCAAGAGACACAGTATTTCTGACTTAATTTACTGACTTAATTTATACAATCTGAGTGAACGAGCTCTTTTTTCCCACCTACTAAACTGCTTTTATTGTCTTTTATAAGCATTTTGTATAGCTTAGCTTTGCTTTTTATTTTTTCTGTTGCATATTTAGGACATACTTGGGTGAAAAAATAAAAGATGACTCAAAGTTACAGCTGGGGGAAAGGGGAGGAGGGTTTCATGTAAACATTTCAAGAACATGACTATGGTTGGCTTCCATATCATGCTAAAAGATGTGTTTTTTCTAGTACACGTAATTGAAAGAAAACCTGTGTCTATCAGATTGTACAAGAAAATGAGAGTATTCTTTAAGGTTACTGTATCAAATATTGAAGAATTAGGAAATGCAAAAGTAAAGGTGAAAGGAACAATTCACGTAGAATCAAGATAAACGGAGCAATTACCCATTTCACTGCTCTTTTTCAGGTTTTCCCAGTTCTTGAATCTAGTWCCTTTGCGCAGTACAAGTTTCTCCCTAGATGCTCATCTCAGCATCTGATTCCTCATTCAGCCATTAGACTCCTGCTGCTCCTTGATTTTCCTTACTTGCCTCCAAATCACAGAAACATAGCAGCCCTTCTCTCACCCTGTTTTGTATCATGCTCAGACTTTCACTGCCCCCATCACCCAGGCTGTCAATATACAGATCAAAAGCTACTAATGCCAGCATTCATCCCTGAGGGATGTCACTATTAACCATCCACCACTGGGACTTTGCTCTGCTCATCACAACCTTTTGCCCCTGATGACCCAGCTGGCTTTCAATTCACCTTTTGGCTAGCTTGTCCAGTTCATATGTCTGTTAAAGTGCTATGGGAAACCATATAGAAGGCTTTACTGAACTCCAGATAAACAACACACAGCTCTCCCTTGGTCCTCAGTGCACCATCTAACAGCAAAAATATAGTAAGTTTTGTCAGGCACTACTCCCTCTACATAAAACCGCGTTGCCCGATCCCAGCCACATCCTTGCCTTTCCTAAGGCTGGCAGGCACTTACAGCATGAGTTGCTCCATCATCTTCTCCTTCATTAAGGTGGGACTGAGCATCCTGTTTCCCCAGATGCCCCCTTCTGCCCTTCTTTGAAATGAATGGGAGCTTTTCCTTTTTCTCATTTTCAGGAATCTCCCCCAGTCACCATGATCTTTCAGATAATGGATAGTGGCTTCACAGTGACATTGGCCACAWCCCCCAGCACCATTGGACGCACTCATTTGATGCCATGGACTTGATTATGCCCAGAATTCTAAAGCCTTTCCTCACTCCATCTTAAATTGCTCCGCGTAATGCTTGTTCCTATGCACTACCACGAGCCCTGTGAGGAAACTTTCACCTTATCAATGAAAACTAACATAAAGCAGGCAATGAGAATCTCTATCTCAATTTTTTAAGCCTTTTCTTGGCTGCCATTGTTTAATAGAATCCTTTCTTTTTTCCCTTCACACCTCTTACTGCTTTTAACAACACCTGAGCTTTTGCTTCCTTAACTCCTCTATTTTTGTCAAGAGCAGTTAACATTACAAAATAATTTCCAGCAGCATATCAGACTTTTTCCAGCACGTTACATCCTCAGATAAAAGTCACTATTAAAGCCTTAATTTGCAGATGGCTGATTCAGCCCTCAACATCTGCAGACAATCTTTTACAGTACCTACTACATTCTTATTTTCTGTAGGCCATTTCCACAGCCACCTTAACCTCTCTCCTACTCCAAACACAAAGCTTTCAGCTTGAAAAAATTATCTGAAATTTAATTTTTTTAAATACATTATTTTGGGCAACTATATTTCAGTCCATAGGTTGCTTATTAATTCTGTGCTGAGCATATTGCTTTTAGTAGTATCTTATAATTCACTGATATTCCTGTAGCAGCACATAATTCCCATCTACTATGATGTTTCAGACATCCTAGTGCTTGGGCGAAATCAGTCTTGACAGCTCCCTCAGACTCTGGGACTATGTGCAGCATCAGCATTCACAAGGCAGTTAAGTTCAGTTTGCAGGCAGTGATATATGTCAGTATTGCCATTCCTGCTCCACATGATCAGTAAGGACAGCCCAAGTCTCTCAGACTAATTCACTTACCACTTTGTCACATCTACAACACACTTTTGCCACACACGTAGCTGTTGCTTAAAACTGCTGTGAATCAGCAAGAACTCCCTTCCTCAAACATTTCTGGAGTGGGGTCCACAAGACAACATTGAATTTCCAATAAAAATCTGAAAATAGCACTGCCAAATACATTTGTTTAGTCTCTAGGTTTAGCAAAACTCCATTAGCCAAGAGCAAGGTGAGTAATCAAAGACAACTTTTCATGGAAACACTATAAAATATTTGCATATCATAATAAAAGTTTTAATAGATAAGGATTGATGGGATCTATATCTATATCTAATATATATGGGTCAAGATATAATAACACAATATAGATTATATATTCAATTTTATATATATATATAGTTTTGGTGTAGGTGTCCAGATGTTGGTGGCAGGGTAGCATCTGTGAGGAAGAGGCCAGGAGCTGCCCTAAGCAGGACAGAGCAGATTATTCCAGCTGGCTCCAACAGACCTAAGATGGTGGTGTCTCTGTAAAAATAGACTTAAGAAATAGCAGAACACCACATACTGGAAAATGTGAGGAAAAATGTGTGAGACAGCCCTGCAAATACCAAGGAGAAAGAAAAGAAGAATGAAGTGCTCCAGGGGTTAGAGGAGAGAAAGAACWGCGCCAGAGCAGATACTCATGCTGCAGTCCATGGGTGATTCCATGCTGGCACAGGTGAATGTACTCTGAAGAAGCTGCAGTCCATGGCAAGGGCTGTAGACATTAGAATCAAGTTCCTGAGGTTCAGCAGCCAGCACTGTCAACATAGTCCTAACTGGACCTTATCAAACCCTGAGGCTGTTGGCCTCTCAGGAAGAATGCCTCAGCACTTCATTGGTGAGAGCAGTACACATGGCCATGCTGGTGAGTCTCAGTGAACACAACGGGCCTCTACAGATGATGTGTACATGCCACATACAACTTGATCTATGTAGTTTATAGACATGAAGCATTTTTACCCAAACGTTTTTTTTGTCACCTTCTTTTCYTCTTCCTTCCACAAAAGACCACAGCCTTTCTTTCCAAACTCAGTCATGATCTGACTCATTCAGAGGCATATGCCAATGGATCTGGTCCTTTAGACATCAGGCATTTGTCATCCTGAAAATCAGTGACATTGCCTCCAGGCTCTCGGGGCAACCTTGGAGTATCTCTGAAGAATTTAATATAATTTTAGAGGAAGGCAAATCCTGTGCACCAAGGGAAGGGCTGAAAGGTGCAGTAGCTTAGACATATGTCCCAGTGCTGGCCCTAACTTCTTGGTTAGGAAGATGCTTCTAATTATGCCAAGACATAGAATTATGACTGCAAATCTCTTCTAGGACAGGAAGTCCTGCTGCATTGTTAATTCTGAGGGCAACATGTAGGGATACATTACTTTCTTGGCAGCACTACAGAAGCAATCTGGACATGTTCTGTGAGAGATAGAAAGATAGATAAGACAGGGAAATGGAATAGTTACTGCCTTAAATTTTCAATAGCATCTGGCTTGAACCAAAAGCTCACAATAYTCAAGTTCATTGAGCTAAAAGCTGACCAAATGGAACTGTTGCTGGCACTTAGGAAAGAGCTCAGCATCACCAGTCACATCACAGCATCTTTTTCCTGTCTAAACATATTAGCAGGAAGTGTGGAGTTAAGCTTAATCATATAGAGAGGTTTTGGGACAATTGTCCTGCTCTATCCCTTTGGTTGCTGGGCATTTTCATCTTTTTCTGTCAATTTTTCTGTCACATTGTGTGGGGGAGTAACCAGCATTGTCTAATTGATGTCATGGGAGATCTAAGAACTTGTGTTCTAAAGACTTACAATCAATCCTAAGATTTCAGGTTAGAAGTTGTTGGCAATACTTGGAGGCAGGCAGTGGTAGATGGTTACCTGGGGTAGTCCTGCTCATTGACTTCTTTCCAGATGTGAGAGATTGCAGCCTGTCTTCTCACTCTCCTCTTCTGTTCCCTTCTTTCCATCCACTCTGGGCTAAGCCGAGCTTAAGAAGCGGGCATGTGGCTGCGATCTTCACTCCATTATTTTTAAGAGCTTTGTAYACAACCTTTCCCTGCTTATTTCCATTTTAGATAGATGAAATCACTGATTTCTTCAGTTCTGAAGAACTACACATAATTGTTCTGTTTGTACTATAGCTGGTTAAAAAATAGAAATTTCTGTCTTATTTGATACATGCTATAACAAATTGTTGGTTTTTTCCTCACTTGACCAATGTAAAACCTAGAAACGTGGCTGATTTTTGCAGAAATTCATGTAGACATAATGACATCCAATGACATTTCTTACTATCAGTCAGTCATGAGGTAGAGGTCCTTATTGAAATCAATAGGAATTCTACATAAAAGAAGTTTTACCACATCCCTTTATTAACAAAGTAGGGAAGATACTTTTTTTCTTTTYTTTTTTCTCATTAATATAAATTACAGTTTCACATGACTTTTTTTCTAGACTGGTATTAGTGCTATGGAATTCCATATGAAAAGCATTTTGCTATCTAAAATAATTTATGTAAGTTTAATCTTTCATCACATATTTTTTGGGTATTGAAATRTGATCAGATGGAAGACAGTAATTTATTTACTTACCATAGCTTAGAACAGAGAGTGTCAGACTACCAACTACTACAACAAAAAGTACTAGATTCCATAGCTAATTTAATACTGTCCTGTGGCTTCATTAAGAGGAAAGTATGCATACAAAAGTATTGTGCTTTTCCAGCTGACTTTATATGCCAAATTTGTAGTGCTGCTAATGATGTAAATAAAAGGAAAACAAATCCCTGCTGGATCCTAGTTCACTGATATGAGAGGTCTTATTAAAAGAATCGGTATTGTGTACAAGTATTCCACAACATTTTAAAAACTAACATTAAAAAAGGAGTTAGCTGGGAACATACAAAATTTTCTGGTCTTATCYTACTATCCAGAATTATCTATCCAGAATTCTATCCAGAATTATCTTGTTAAGAAATAAAAGCAAAACATTCAATTATTAAATTAAAAAATAATATTCCTGGTTTTCCTTAGAAGATTCACATTTAATAATCAAAAATTAGTGTCAAGCAAACAATGCAAATATTTTTTTAATATTTGAATTCAATATTGTGTGGCAATCTTTCGCAAGCCATTCCATTTATCCTCKGTAGTTACATACATCATGCCTATTACATGTTACATCTAAAAGCTTCAGAAAACACGTTTTTATATCTTAAATTGAGAGGAATATAATAACAGCTTAATGTCATTGATAGAGATTTATCAGCATTAGACGGAATTCTAATTTTCCCAGATTGCTTTGTTCAAGAAACTGTATAATGATTAGAAAGTGATTATAATACAGTAATCATATTAGAGCATAGTAACACACTAAGTTCATTTTCAGAAAATCAGAAAGGAAAAGAGAGTTACTATTTAGCTCTTAGATAAATACCATAYATACATAATCATACATTAGCATACATAAATAACATTTGTACAAAAAAGAATTTTTCAGAAAATTGCAAAATGTCAAGCAAGTTGGGCGGAGTGGAGCGATCCATGCAAATAATTATCCCCAAAAAGCACTATAACTTCAACAGACCCCTGTTCTTCTGAAGTTGTTGTCCTTCCTAAAATGATTCCCCCTAGCAGTGCACTATAGGTGTCTGAACAATACTGGAAAAGAGGGACTGATGAATCTCAGATTTAAAATTCAGATCTGCTGTTATAAATGTACTAAATGCAAYTCYTCTGTGACAGAGGGAATGAAGTTGAGAGGATTAATGAAGATTGAATTTGTCTTTACTATCAGCCTATGGWGAATATGCTGCCATGCCCCATCATGGGGTCATTCAGCCCTAACTCACCAGAATGGAATGGGCTTGCTTCATCCTCTGAAAGAAACTTTATTCCAGAGGACAATATCCTTTGCAGACCAGTTACATACTTATTGTTGTGAAAGAAGACTTCAGACCWAGAAGTAACAATCACTCTTTCCCTTACACTATTGCCTCAGGAGGCTGACAACTCTTGGGCTGACAGATTTTCCATCCTGATGCTGTGCCTGTTCCATGGAATGTCACATCCTTCCTACCCATAACTTATGTTGTGTTAACCAGATTAGTTGAAAGATAAACACARACAGATGTGGTTTATCTATTTATTCTACCTCTGATCATGACCCTTGATTTTTCTTTGGTTTCTTAACAGGCAGATGTTTACTTCAACAGTTTCAGCTTTTCAAATGGAACTACAGTGATGGTTTGGAGTTAAAGAGACTAAGCCCCAAGGGACCCCCTCAGAAAAAACTTGATGCAGATAAAAGCTTGATGCACTGCAACACTTATGATTAGTATTTTATGTAACAATGGGAGTTCAAATTTTCTTGTCCACATCCTTCTCTTTTTAATATTTCTATTAAGCATCTCACAATGGAAAGGATTACTTGGTCATATAACTTGAATTACTTGCAGATCATTACTCTGCCATAAAACAAAATTGCAGTTTTGTGTTTGTNAAAATTGCAGTTTTGTGTTTGTCAAAAAAAAAAAAAAAAAAAGAAGAAGAAAAGAAGAAGCTTTTCTTGCCAGATGTTGTCTAGCCCAGGCAATTTGTAACTGAGTTTTAAGCCTGCCCCTGATGTGTTTGCCCTCATCACTGCTGCATGGGTGAGGTGGTGAGGTAATGGGTTTGAAATTCTGACTTCTGTCTAGGATTTTGAGGAAGCTTAGAAAAAATCTGCACAAAAAGAAACAATGTCATCAGTTTAGTCCAAATTTAAAAATTTCAGGAAATTTTAGCACCCAAGTGGATAGATCATGCTTGCAAATTGCTCATATTAGCAACAAAGTTCAATACTGACTATTGTGGGAATGGTCTGCAGTCACACACTTTCCATTATTGCATGTAAGAAATGAGGTATCTGACCCATCAAAGAATACCAAATGTAGATTAAACTCTGCAAGCAAATTCATACTTCTCTGCAGAGCTGAAAAATATTTTATGTGAGTTTAGTTTCACTTGCACTCATACTGTGTGTATCAGTTAATATGTGGTAATCTTTTAGCTGAAATGCAGGTGAATGGAGGAAAACTTTGAGTCTTCTACTAATGGCTTGTGTTTGCATAAATTTTCCAAAGGGACACAGAAACTTATATCTATACTACAGAAAAAAWTATTTTTTAAAATTGATTTTTGAGACATGTTTTTCTTTTTATAAAGATGCTTTCTTTTTCTTTGCTACTAAACTATTGATAAGCAGGCTGTTTTCTAAATAAATTCATAATTAATAGAAGACAGAGCTTGAGGAAATAGTTACAAAGTTGTGACTAGAAGCAGAATTTTTTCTCAGTCTTCAACGACGATTATTCCTTTATTGGAAACCAGAGGCTTGTCAAAGGATTTTGCTAAGTGAATTATGGAGAAAAAAAGAGTAAGGTTTTTAAAAGTGAAAAGGAATATGGAGAGTTTCTGATAACATTTGTTTTTTGGATGAATCAGTCTAGTTATTATTGGGTTTAGAGCTAAGAATGGCTGAAGGATGATTTTCAAGAAAGTCATAATAAACCACCAAACTAGATATAGTATTTGAGAAGCAAGGAATGTGCACTTTCAACAAGAATTGCAATACCAACCACAATACTTTAAAATCTTCTGATGGTATCCATAAAACTGTAAAATCCTCTAACAGTCAAGAATTTAAGCCTCAGGCAGTGTATGAACAGTAAACATTTAACAAAAACAACTCCCATCTCATTTTTCCTCCTCTTACTTCATGCAGTKTAATTTGTTTTATTGTTTCATATTTCAGTTGATCGCACACTGCCTTTTCCCTCCCCACAATACTAGTCAAGAAAGTGTATGGTAATTAGATAGCATGCCTCTGGCACAAGTTGTTCACTGCTGTGGAGTCAGAAGGAATTTCCAGTGCACACTTCAGTGTTGCATTCTGGGATCATTTAATTTCAAACTCCTATGTATTTTATGTGGAAAAAAGCTCCCCAAAAACTCATTAAAGGAATAAACATGAGGGAGGGGAAAAGAAGGAATTGGGGTGTTTTTTCCCATAAAACTTGAAAATTAGACCTGCCTGAAGGCACAGATGACCAAATGAGGTCATGCCACTACTACTGAATTTAGAGTGAACCCTCCAATTTTATTTTCACTGCATAAAGATTTTTCTAATGCCCATTTACATTCTGTCCAACTCCAGCACTTCTCCCAGCTGAATATGTCTTTTCCCAAGCAAACTCCCATAACTTATCTTCAGAGATTTTTCCCATCAGAGCCAGTGTCTGAGTTTTCATCTACATATCTTTTAAACTAGGCAGCAGACATATCTCAGGAACCTCTGGGACACAATGCTATCTGTTCAGGACAGAAGTCTTAACAAAGTGTATCTTAAAGACAGATTCTCCTGGAGGATTTCTAAGTACCTCCRTATAGGAAAAGGCAGCAGGAATAACACAGAAGGGAGGGTAAATGCCATCTCTTTGGCTGTTCAAGACAATCCTATTTCAAAAAGAAAATGAAGTTCCATTTTACCTCTCTCAGGCCCCAAAATTAGTACAGCAAAATCCTTACTCACAAACCACACCTGGCCTAAAGGCAGGTTCAGGAGGTATTTTTAGTGCTTGAGTTTCTGATTTCTCAGGGTCTTTTTTTGGAGTGAGTGTTCAAGAAAGCCTAGGAAAAACTGATAAGCTTCATTTTTTCTGACATCACTATGGTACATAAATTAAACAGCTTCTTTAGTGCACAGATATACCTAAACTAAACTAACCCCAGGACGAAATGTGCTTGGAGAGTATATTTTACATTAATTCATTTTTAGGAATGTCAGCAAAATCTTGCATTCCTCAGAATTTCCAGGTGAATCTGGCAAGACAGTTATTTAATAATATTGAAGGCATCTACACAGATCAAGAGAAGATGAGGTGAGCAGTGGTGACCTACCTCAATAGCATTATTTTGCCAGAGCTTCCCTGAGGCAGCCAGCAAAATCTTCTWGCTGGCCCAGCACCTGAATTTCAGTAATGATTACACAGTGGCAGAAGAGATACTCTTAGCATGCAGATAGTGCCAAATCTGCTCCTGGTTTGGCCCTTGAAAAAGGCATACATCCCAGGAACCATAAAGAGGGGGATAGCAGTATTTTCAGTCTTCCTGGATGGTGGATATTGTATGTAAGCCAGGTTACATGTTGCCGGGCAGGAGTGTGACAGAGGCAGGAGAACTGAGCTGGCACATGGCAGACCCTGGCTAGGAATGAGTGTATTGACCCACAAGTGTTGTGAGTTACCCACAGCAGGTACATGACATATCTGGATTRGCTTTCTTATGTGTACTCATAAATTAGCTAAAACTTGGCTTGGACGTGAGACAGCTCTGTGTGGATTTCATCAATCTACTCCAAGCTTTTTGCCTTGCTCCAAGACCATGCAACTGTTTAGAAATGACCTCTGGAAGTCAGTCAGTCAAGGCATAGTTAAATTCATAGTTAAATCAGGTTGCTGAGAGCCATAATCAATSAAGTTTTAAATATCTCTGAGGACAGATTCCACAACCTTCTGGGGCAATCTGTTGCAGTGTTTAACAAGTTTTTTTATGACTTTTTCTCCAGTCAGAATTTCTGTTTTTGCAACTGTTTTGCAATTAGTTGCATCAATTGCTTTTTTAAACTTCTGCCTGAAAATAGTTCAGCACTTCTTTCTCTATAGTCACCTGTTAGATACTGGAAAAGAACAATTAGATCCTCTTTTAGYGTTTTTTTCCTCAGAGCTAAATTCTCAACCCACTCTCTCCAACTCATCAATATTTCTCTTGCAGCAGGGAGCCCATAAGTGGTACAATATTCAAGATGAAGACTCTCAACTGGTAAGTAGAAAATAAAAAAAATAATTTCCTCCAACGTGCTGGCTGTAATCCCATAATGCAGTCCAATATTCAATTAGCCTTCATCTCTGCAAGATGTWCTGGTGATTCAGTCAGCAGTCTCTTTCTCTGTAGAGATTTTTAGCWAGCCAGTCCCCTGCCTGCATGGACACAGGAAGCTGTGCTGCAAGTAAACCTGCATCCAGCTGTTGATGAACTGTCATTTTGTTTTGGACCTCACTGACTACATCAGCTTCTCCCATGATGGCTGGAGCATTGAAAGTACCTCTTGCTGTCATTATCCCTGTTCTGCTTGGCCTGCTCAGACTGTGCTCTGTTTCAGCAGTGCAGCACCCTGCCTGGGTGGTACTGGGTCACCTGCRGCTCCCAAGTCACCACCCCTAGGGAGGAGCCCTGCTCTAGCTGCTCCCAAGAACAGGAGGGCAAGACTTCCACTCAAACAAGTCAAAATCTGCTTGTCTGAAATCTGGGATCTCCAGTCTGCAGCTGGTCTTACTGCAGTTCCTCAAACTTCAATTTTGCCATTTCATAGTCGCTTCAGTCAAAGCTGTCATCAGTTAATCAGTTTTTGTTTATAGGTATTTGCATAGCAGATCCTCCAAGGCACTTTCCATTTTTTTCCTTTCAGCACAAACATTTAACAGTTGTACCTAGCATACTCCAGAATTTTCTGTGTCAGTATGGATTGGAAGTTCAAAGTTTCCTATGAAAAAAATTTCATGTGATTATCAGGCTTTCCTTAGGATTTCAATTTGTGGACAGGACATGCAGGGGATAGGAAGCATGGGGCAATTGTGTGAGAAGGCAGTAGAGTCATAGGCTGTGCAGCAGAGGGAAAGCCATCCAGGTAAASATGGCTTTCTTCATTTTGCATCTGTACTACACAAGGCCTACAGTTAAATGCTGAAAGAACAAGGATTTCAGAAATGCACATAAGTTTTGCACTTCAGTACCCTTCAAAATGTTATGTGATTGTGATATTTGGACATTACTCCTGATTAGGAAAGTCTGCAGCACTGGGTAGCCCAGGTCTCAACACAGTGCTGGCAGTGGAATAAGGTTTGCAGAGAAAGTGAGGTACCCTATCTCTCAGAGCCACAACATTAGGGAAAAAGAAGTGTTGCTGAGGCAGGTGAGCAGCTTTCTGCTTATTATGGAAAGCTCTAATGTGAGCATAATGATTATGCTCACAGTTTTTTGAYTATGTGGAACATGATTCCTTCACAGTATGGAGGGGATTATCCTGCTGCAGAGAAATCATAGGCGCATGCTCTGTAAATGAAACAGAGTTTAATCTTCTGCCTTATCAACATGACAGCATAGTATGAGCCCCATTGTGCATCCTTCCCACCATACCTTTAAGGATCCTAAGACACATTATGGAAAAGGCATTCATGGCTGCTGCATGACCTCTGGAGCACACACTCAAACAGGTGCCTCCTGTGTGCTCYGATTATGGCTCAGATGTGTTTCAAAATATCATGGAAAACCAGGAAACTTTTCCTTGGGAATATATCTAAAACTGTTGAAAACAGGAAGTGTAACATAGTTATCAATGTTAAACGCTGTCCCAAGACAACTCAAGAGACTAGTGGGGAATTTAGTCTTGAGCTCAGGCTACCTGAGTCTGAGTTGAGTGTTCTCACAGTGACAGGGGCTTTTCTCTGATGTCTATCTGAAACCTCTGGCAGAGAATTGCTTCCCACTTCCTATACATTATGTTGAGTTCATTGTGGTTTTTTTAACATTGCATTCTCCAAGATAAGCCCTAACTTTTGATATTGAATTAAAGCTGGTAAGAACTAACCAGAAATACTTAAGAAGGCATGTACTCATGAGTGGTAAGATGCAAACAGCAAAACTAAGGAAAACAGGCAATTCTTAGTATCAGAGATAATTTCCTAACTCTGTATCAAAGTTCTATAATTTGCATGAGGCTAATTTTTTTTTCTTTTAGAGTCTCTAGCTTAAAATGTCAGATAAAACATCAAAACTAACAGACAAAAAAAAAAATCAGGAAAAATAAAAACCAAAACACACACAAGCCCCTCCACCCCATGAATCCACCACCAACCAAAACCAAACAAAACAAAACAAAACAAAAAAATCCAAAAAACCCCCCAAAAACCAAAAGAAACAAACAAGCAAAAAAACCCAAACCAAAAAAAACCCAAAAAACCCTTCACCACAGAAAAAAAGGCAGGAAAACCCATCAGATTGAAATATTATATGGGGCTCTAAATGTATTTTCTTTTCCTCTTTCTAAAATTTGAATAACTCAAAACTATCTGCTGTAAAAGGTAGTACAGAGAAACTAAACAAAGCAGGAATGCCAATAATAACTTACTGTTATAKTCTATTATTTAACGATGCTTATATAATAAGCTGCATAAAATTTCAGTTCTTGCTTTATTTCTTTCAAATTTTTAGATTATAATTGTCTTACATGTTTGAATCTTCATGTTTCCTTTATATAAGTCTATTTGCTCTGTATGTGACAATACTTGTTARTGGAACTACAATTTGTTTGACAGGAAAATAAGATACATGTTCCTGATTAAAATGTTAAAGAATAAAAATTGCAATAAAACAAAAGTTAAGCAGTCATTTCAAATTTTATTTAAATCTATTGGATAGTTTTTCATTTTCTTGCTTCATTTAGGCAGACCATGATGTCTGATTGACACAGTTTTCTATTGCAACCCTGGATGTAGATCCTCTTTACATTAATACAAGGCTGAAAAATAAAACAAAAAAAGCCCCGACAGTATCACTCTCCTGTTCTGACAGTTTAAAACAGCATGCAGAGATGAAATGTAGACTATTTTTCATGAAAGCTCAGACAAGCCACTGGCATGGAGGAAAGGTGGGAATTCAGGTTACCTAAAAAGTGTCTGCTGAACCAGAAACTTCAGCTACCTTTATAGTCAATGGGGGATATGTTGACAATTTTAGAATATGACTCATACAACCTACTTTAAATGGCTGTTTGAGGATGATAGAAAGCCCAGTCTATGACAACTCTTTCTCCTAGCTGGAACAGGAAAATAACATAACTATTCAAAGTAGATGTCTGTTTAACCAGATGAGTGATATCCAAAAGCTTAGTTTCTTCCTCTATTAACTTTGATAAAACATGTAAAGAGTAAAAGTCCTACTGGTTTCCTTTGCCTTTTTCTAAAGTGAGAATATTTCTTTAGTTTGCCCTGAGAGATTCATTATATTGCTCTAAACAGGATGAGACAAGGCTCTGGCGTTTTCTCCTGTGTTGATGTGATGGTTTTTGAGGAACACATAAACCCTTCACATTTCCACAAAGAAAACCATTCTATGTCCCATTAAAGTCTAGTTTCCCACAGCTACACCTAAGAGAGCAGAACTTGTCCTTTAGTTGTACTTATTGGCTACTCTAAACCAGTGAATTGAATAGTAATCCTGCATGCTGAAACTCAACCATCCATGCTCTTATACTGTTAGAATGGCTCCTGACATGATTTTTGCAGTGGACCAAAAGGCATTCTCACAGGTGTGTTCTGGACTCATAGGAGTTAGCAAAGACAAAGGAYAATCCTCAATATGCAGTCTGCATACGAGTGCCATTTTTGGGGCAGTTAAATCAATTGATCATGCAGACACAGACCAGTGCATTCCAGCAGATCTAAATTCTAGAGAATATTAAATCTTCTGGACATATTTATTTTTCTACTACAGACAAAATTCAACAGCCTAGGTGAAGGAGATCATACCTTTCCTTCAAGTAACATGTCTGTAATTTTTTTTTTCTTCTTAATGATACCAAAAATTTTAATTAGATATAAACTACTACTGTAGTATCCTCATTCTTCTACTTTGTTTTGCAGCAAAATGGCTGCTTATAAGGGAGGAAGCGTAATGTCCAAACCACTTGATTTTATTGTCACTGAATAAAGTAATTAGGAAAAATTTAGTTTTTTGTGACTGTTTGGCTTCAAAGCAGCCAAAAAGAGAACATAAGATTACAAAAAGGTATGATGACATTTCAGCAAATCTCTAGAAAATGTAACTATCTCCCCATAGAGTCACAAAAATTATCATTGCAGGAGGAGGTTATTGAGATTTAGTCATGCTTAATCTGAAAGTTTAAAGTTTAAAATAATTTTCTATACCAATGGCATAAAATTTTTATGTATTTTTCCAGATTTTTTCTCTCTTTTTTTTTCTTCTATTTAGTGAATTAATTGCATAAAACAATTTCTGTCAAATGTTCAATGCATTCTTAAAGACAATTCATTATCATGTATTGAAGTGCTTTTTACAATGGAGCAGTATGTAAAATACACCTGAAATTAATCAAATTATATTGTACTTCAGGTTACATCTTCACTTTAAATAAGTATTGTCTGTAAGTATTGCCTCTCTATTAAAAGAGAAACAAAAAAAAAAGGAAATAAGAAGGCAGCATAGCTGTTACTTTCATTCCTTAGACTCAGTGGTTTAAAAAAAAAATTCCTGCATCTATTTCCTAGAAGAAGAATACAGTTTTAAGTTGTCCCTACACAAGGAAAATGATTGAGTTTGGAATTATACTCCTTTATCATAAGTAAATAGAAATCAAATGCAAACAAGGGTCTGGTCCCACATCCAATTGCACTGTCAGCTTAGCATGCTTCTGGATCTTTCTTTATACCAGGTCTAAAATCCATATAGAGTCTTTTACTTCTTGTGGACTTTATGCAAAACACTTTTAAATGAATAGTTTCTTGTATCTAAAACCCTACGTATTTGACTCCACTACAGGAAAATTAAAATAATTTTGTATTTTGCAGGTTGTTTTTTTACTATTCTTATAATGTTTTGTTATTTTCAGTGTATTTTTGCATTAGAAAATAAAATCTTCATATCAAAATTGATTTGCAACTCTTTGACTCCTTAGTGCTTTACATCTGAGGCATTGACTGTTAGCAGATCATAGATCATTCTTCTTTTTTTCCCTTGCCTCTTTAAAAACAAAAGTTAAAAACTGTTTTATAATAGGACTTTAAAAATAAACCAAACCTTTCTAAAAAGTGTATTCAAAAACCAATTATCTTTTTTGAATGACAGCACAAACTAAATGGGAAGGAATTTGTTGAAACTAAATAGGAAGGAATTTGTTGTTCAAAATACTAAGCACAGTTTCCTTTGGCATTAGAACAAATGCAAYATATATGTATATTTGTAGATGTGCATATATATGTGTATGTGTGTGTGTGTCTGTGTCTGTGTGTGTGTGTGTGTGTTTATTTTTCCCAAATAACATATTAGAAGCAGAAGTATGCTAGACAAAACCAACTCACATTTTTCTTGTGAGATATTGATAAAGAATGCTAACTTTTCATTTATTTATATAATGAATAGGATATCTTATAAAACTTAATAAAACAAAGATATACAAATTTTATATATTGGATTTCGAAAAGTTGTAGCTATTTCTACAATATAGCATAATTGTTAAATATTTAGTTGACTGATTATGTGTTTATAAGAGGTAAGCTTCAACCTAAGTAGTGGGAATTAAGAAATATAAATCCAAAGATTGTCCATAGAGCTCATGAGTTTTCCAGTTTTGTCTTGATGGTAGTACATATATACTCTATTATTAGAACAAGAAAGARTTTTCTAAATTAGTGTTTTGGATATTCATCCGGACATTCTTTAGTCCTAAAAGCTAGGTCATTCATCTCAAACTCAAAGCTCCATTGTTTTTTGGGAATCAACAATGAGATAAATCTTCCTACTCACTTTGTATGTCTGTGAAGTGTACACACACTGAGAAATTTTATCTTGAGCAAACATATTTTCATTATAGAGGTAAATACTGAGCTTTAATTTGTTTTCACTCATCAGAAGACATTCAATCTGAAATGTATAATCTATTCTCTATAGCCAAGTTAACCCCAACAAGTGACAGTTTCTTCTGTCACCTGTGAGACATGGCTCTGCATGGCTGTATTGATCAGGTATTGATGTAGCACCAGGTATTGATGTTTCCAGTTTGCACTGAGTGGTATAYCCACAGACATTCTCTTCCTGGGGTATGATTGGAAATGTGTCTCTGCTGTATTTTACAGGCTATCACAATAAGTACCACAGGATGCCACAGAGGGATCACAATTCTTCCATACTATCCTCCCCAGCACTGTTAGGATATTGGTAAGGGAAATTCCATACCTCTGAGGGAAATTCTAGGTTACACCATTAGTCAGAGTATTCCAGCTGACAGAGAGGCATAAGAGGCTCCAATGTCTAGCTCCCAAGAGTCTTCACTAAAGAGGGAAGAGTATTGAAAAATGGCTCCACAGTTAATCTTTGTAACTAGGAGAATGCAATTAAGGCATAGGTCTGTTTTTGTGGGGGGTTTTTGGGTTTTTTTGGGTTTTTTTTTTTAATTGTCAGTTTCTCAAATTTCTGTCCTKCAGAAAGCTAATTGCAGTGTATCTACACAATTAGATACACACACAAGAAATGATTATTATCCAAGAATCAAAAAAGACTATTTCAGAAATTCATTGGAATAAAAATCATCCTTCCAGAGATAATTAATCAGGATTTCCACAAAAATTACTTTTAATACAGTATGTTTAGCTCTGAGCATGAGCCAGCTTCTTTGGCATACATTTATCTTATATCTCTTATCTGACAATATTGTCTTTTGCAGCATTCTTGCCAGTTTCATCATTTTGGATGCAAAACTTAATTAACTGAACTAATATAATTTTCTATCTCTGCATGTCTGGCTACAGCGACAGTTTCCTTTTTTAAAATTATATTCCTTCAAAGACTGCAATTTGGATACTTCAAACTAGATATATTTTTCTGTTTCTATTATTTTCTTTTCTTTTCCACTTTCTCATCATCAAATATTCCCTGGCAACATATCCATTAAAACAACACAAATTRTAACAACCTCACTAGAGAAACAAAGTTAATTAATTTTCCTATAAATTATTTTTCTAGGGTTCTTTTTTTATTCTTGTAACATTTTCTTTCTAGGCTAAAATTGTTTGGTTTTCTCACCTGGTTTTATACTCTGATGTAAATTACTTTTTCATCCCCTTCTCAGTATTCATTTTCAGTGTGAATAAAAGCTACAAAAAAGTTTTGAATAGACATCTGTCTTCCATTAACTTCTTCCGATAATTCTGCTACAAAATGATGGTTAGAGTCATGAGTTTCCACGGATAAGAATGATGCTGGTCCTTTTATAACACTAATGGAGATTCTGGCAAAGAATGTTTTGTGCAAACTGTTGGCTGATCATAGTTCTTAAGTCTTCAGCTTGATTTTTTTTTATTTTGTCAGTTTTTGTTCTCAATCCTTTCACCCCACCCCCCACCCCACCTCTTCCAAACTTAGAGTGATACTGCGGGTTTGCTCCTTTTACTCTTCTTGTTCTTCCTCCAAAATCTGGAAATAACTATGGTATTTGTTTCATATCTTCTGTTCATATGAACTGGAAGTAGGCTTGTAAGACAAACATTTTGTATTGTAACTCTTTGATAATATCTATTACATTAAGTAGAAAAGTACCAAGAAATCTGAATAGAAAATGTAAATTAGATTAGAGTKGTGGAAGGATGAAAAATAGTCTAATAAGCTGAAAAGTGAATTACTTCATCTTAACATGTGTCACTTTGTATATTCTATATATCATAATTTTGCTTCTTGGTATAAAATTTAGCCAGTGAAATGCTTACAGGAGGAGGAGGAAAGATATATTTTAAACTCCACTTTGAAGTGGTACTTTTCTTGATCTTTATACTTCACTTTATTGTACCTCAAGGAACAACTGCCAATAAAGAGGAAGTTGTTTAGCAATAATACTGATGGCTTTACCTTCAACTATAAATATTCTATCTAAATATAATTTCTGGGTAAGATTATTTGTTTACATAGTACCATTGTAGCAGGATTTTTTTTGTGTCACTATTATCTTGACTAAAAAATTTGGAACAATGTTCCCTTCTCACGAAGTAAAAATTAAGAACTAACACAACAATTGGAGCTAACACAAAAAGTCTGCATATGAGAGACTGTACCTTCATTTGTCATCATCACATTGCTGTGCATCTGCCATTGTCACTTGAAGGTTGTGCTCAAGACAGTGATTATGATCCAGAGATTCTGGGGAATTAGAAACTTACCCAGTTCAATGAACAATGAACAGTCTTTCCAGTTCAAAGAAACACTTCCACAGTGCTTTGCACCTGGAAATCGAACTGGAGACATTCAAGTTAAAGACACAGACTCACAAAATTCGACCTTAGGTGAGGTTATATACTCCTAGTTTTTTCTAACAAGTTGGAGGAGACATTGAAACGTCCTTCAAAGTAACTGTCACACAGTTCATCTCATTACATAAAACACATTTTATTACTATACATTCTTCTCTATGATTTAACTATTTTTAGACAAGTGGAAAAATCTATTTTCTGTGATTTTCTCAACAGTTTTCAGTGATTGGAGTCTGACAACCTTGATAATTTTTTTCTAAAGAGGTAAATGACTGCCAGTGTAGTTATATCCACAATGCCAAATAACCTAAACTTGCCATTAGGTGATTGCTTTGATTGAAATTATAGAAGAGTTGTTTTTTTTATTCTATCATAGTGTCATGGTTTGACACTGGCGCAATGCCAGTGCCCCCATGAAGATACTTTCTCTCTGGTTTCTGCTGTGAGATGTGACCAGGAATAAGCAAAGCAGGCTCTTACTTAAAAATAAAGAAAACAAAACTTTATTAACCACACTACAACTGTATATAAAAAGGAACACACCCAGGAAAAATAAAAACTTTACAAATACATTTCCTCTTCCCCCCAGAACATTTCTGAAACCTCTGTCTCTCAAACCACCAACTCTTGGTCAGGCACCACCCTTTAGACAATCAATCCTCAGTTCATCAAGAGGAGAGGAGTCCTTCTTGTGCCATGGTGGCCTCTTCTTTTCATGTCTAGTGCTCTCACCTCTGAACATGGACCAGAGCTGCTTCTAGGGTCGTCTTTTAAGGATGCTTTGTCCCATTCCAAAAAGGCACAGTCTCTCTTTCGGGACACCTTTCCCCCCCATATTTTTTSACCCTCTGGGGGCAAGGGGTACCTACACTGAATCCTCTTGGTCCTGAGGCATGGCCTCCCCCTGGAATGCAGTTTCTGTATCACAAGGAAGCATGGCTCTATCCATGGCTACACAAAAAGAGTCCACCATAAAAGCTACTCCATCATCTCTTCTTACTCAAAGGTTCTTCTCTATTCTTTTCACATCTCTCCCTTGCTCAGACCGTCATCACTTGCTCAGTTCCTTTTTCATCCTCCACTCCATCTCCCCTCCAAAAGGGTCAATGATCTGCAAAGTTGTCATTGTCTACAAAGGGGTTAAAAGCTCTTACCAGTGGCTGGACTTCTTCTCGATGCACCCCTCCCCCCACCCCTCCATCCCCCCTGCCCCCCCCCGCTTCTTCTTCTTCTCAGCCATGCTGCCAACTATCAAGTTTCAAGGTAACACAGTCACAAGCACAGGCTGTACTCTCTCTCTCTGTCTCCAAGGAGGATGGGGGGGGGGGGCAGGCTGCCCAGTGCCTCCCAGTACTTCTCTCTTCCAGCCCTCAGGGTCAGGCCTACCTCCTCCCAGCCGCATGGCTTTTCCCCTCCCCCTGCCCAGCCAGCAGCTGGGCCGGGGGAGAGATCCAAACCCTTTCCCGCCAGAAACCCAAAGAGAGCCTCCCAGAAGAGAGCTCTGCTTTTAACCCCAGTGTTCTCAGAAGTGTATCCATTGTCCCAATGGCCAAACCAAGTGCCAATATTAAAATCTAAGCACCTATTAGTGATCACAGCATATCTCAGAAAACCTACTTCTTGTCCTGTCAAACCATCCACCACACATAGTTTATATAGAACATTTACCTTTTCTTCTAGAAAGTTTCTTTTTTTCCTGCCCTCTAGCATATAATCCTGCATGATCATAAATCTTTCCAATTTATCAGAGGCTATGATTAAAATTGTTTAAATTAAGTTTCAAGCCTTTTCACTTTCAGATCATGGAGTTCACACAATACAAATTCTTATCTTTCAAAGCAGCTCCATACAAGAATTTAGCACACATCCAAACTTCTGCAGTGCTGGGTATCTTTCCTTCTCACATTTATGTCTTTCATAAAGGCGAGTATTCTGTATAGGCAGATTGTAACTTGCTTAATACAGTCTGAAAAGGTGGACAAATGAATATGCAGCATTTCCTGGAACAGTTGCATTGGAAGATATGCATAACAGCTGGCATAATTTCATATTCATAGGCTCATATAACAATTAGCTCTTTGTTGTTAATGAGTACCACCAAGACGATGGTAGATTTAAAAAAATACTTCATCCTTGTAAAAAACAGTCAACAGAAGTACTTTTCTCAACTGTCTTGTGTAGAGATATGAATTCTAGGGACGTAAAAAGAACTAACTCCACTTTAATTGCATTTCCTGTGAAGTTCACACTGTCTTCAGTGTCTCCTGTCCCAGGATACAATCTCTCACTACTCATGGTGAAAATACTCCCCTTTGCTGATTTTGTAGCAGTAATATCCTTGTGCTGTTGTAGAATGCACAAATTCCCCTTTCCCTTCCCTCTCAGCCTGCTGTCTGCTTAAGGTACTAAAGTCAGCTGGCTGTGTTAAAGCAGTAAGTTGCATTTATGGTGTTTGGGCTAGTTTTCAGCCTTTTGTGTAGAAGGTGCATTATGCACCACTGTTTCCAGAGACAAAAGATAATTCTCTGTCCTTTTTAGAGTCCTTTAGAAGGACTCTAAAAAAACCGATTTAGTTCTACACTACCTATAAGTTCATGCCTTTCTCTTATAATGGCCTGACAATTCTCTTGAGACAGTTCTATGTCTATAGTTTTTTTTTTTCTTTTGTTCCTCTTTTTATTTTGTCTTAGACTTTATTGGACAATATTGGATCATATGCAAAGATTTGTATTTGTAAAGGTGCCATAAAAATGAAGAGGCTGCATTAACATCTCTCTATTAAAAAAGTATGTGCAATTCTGAATCATAATTCTATGCTATTAGAATGTTGATTGAAAGTAATTTAAATATCATCTTATACATTTTTAGACTACTTACTGATATGGAAACAAATATGATATATAGGTATAATTGATATGATTCAAAATGTCCTAATAGTGTTAAAAATTTGACTTCCGATTTTGATGGCTAATGCAGAAAGCCATATACATATATATATATATATATATATATATATATAAATTTGTTACTTTTTCCATTAATCTAGAAAAAAATAGTAGTTGCACTAATCTGTTTGTTAATGACAAGCTGAACTGCAGCAGAATGTTTTGGTAAGCTGGAGGCTTCTAGTTCTCACATCACAGCTCTTTCTTCCCCTGCTCAAGATTTCTTCTAGTCTCCAGGACTTTCCTCCTCTACCATAGACTGCACTGGATTTTTGGCATCTTAAGTCTGCCACAGAACACCAGTTCAGGAACACTTTCCATTAGAGATCTGACATATTTTCCCTTCTTGGCAAACCCCACTCTACTCTGAGGTGCCAAAGTTGTGCATTTCATTCACCTATGATATTTCACTTTTGAACATAGCTACCTATTTCTGCAAAGAAAAGGATTTCCTGGTCCATGAAATTTTTTTAGATTATCTGAGGGTTTTTCCATCCTGGAATGGGACTGAAAATTTATCTCTTAATTTTCTATAAACACACTGCTACCTAGAAAAGGTGATCAAGGTGTTTGAAAAATTTCAAGTTCGAATTATTTTTTGTTTAACATTTTCTTAAAGATAATAACATTTACATTAAAAACTGATGAATGAAACTTTGACTTTTAGAAGTTAGGATAGAATACTTTACAATATTTTTCTTTTATTAGGACAGTCACTTAAATGAGGTCTTTCAAGGTGATTTTTTTGGATAAGTCTASTTATTCATAGAAATTTAATAGGAAAAAAATGCACAAATGCTGAAGTTTAATCAGAAATTAGTAATTAGTTTAGAATAAAATACAAAAGTGAAAAAATATAATCAAAATTGAACTTATGTATGAACAAAACTGTTGAAAATAAACTTAGACACACAAAGAACTAAGATGGGAAAACCTATTCTGTATTTGCCAGAACTGTAATCCTGAAATGTAAAGCATGACTGAGAAACTGTATCTGAGAGTCATATAACAGCTTCTAATGCCTGTTAGAAATGTTTGGTTTAAACATTTAGAAAGACACAGGATTACAGAAGAAATGAAAGTGTTCAATTTGAATGTCAGAAAAAAGTAAAAAAAAAAAAATCAACCAAAAAATGAACGAGGAAAGTTGAGTAAATGTAAGAAAACCTGAGAGGCAATCCTTGTGGAAAGAAATCCAGAAGAAAAAATGAGTTTTAGTAGATGTACAATTGCTACATTCACAGGAGTCAGAAAATAGGAAGGTTTTGTCTTTTGCATATTGCTTAACCATGAAGAAAAACAATCAACTAACTTTTAAAATAGAAGAAAATTAAAAGAAYTTTTTAAGAACACAAGAAGATTACATTGTTTTGTATCATTATATGGCCTTTATTAGTAACAGCTATGGTCTTAATTGATCTCAGTTGCCATAATTTTCTAATAGTAGAGGTAAAAGGATGAAGTAATAATAAAGGCAAGCAGATGTTAAGGGACACTTAATGTAACTAATTTGCAGGAGAGTAATAAAATGTCTCTGATTTTGTAGTATCTTTTGTGAAGCACTATTACTTTGCCTATTTTAACATGATATAAAATATTCTAAATATTAAAATATTTCCATATGCTGCTGCTTGAAGCAGAGTCAGCAACCATAAGATGAAAATTTCTAAATGGCTTATTTTCTCCATTTTCTCTCTACTCAGTATTTTCTATCTTAAATTTACATTTATCTTTTCCTATTGTGTCTATAAAGTCTACAGAAAATTACTAGTGTGTGCCTATTAACTAGTTCCCCTATTGACTGAGAATTTTACTTTGTTATTTGTTCTTTCTGCTTTCATTTTTTCTCTTCTATCCAAGTATTACAGTTTCTTCAGCTGGTTTTGTTTCTAATTAAAGCTTTACTGATCCCRGTATGTATTTAAATGCATAAAAGTATCTCAAAAATGCATTTCAGATCTCATTGTCTTTTTACATTCTCTGCAAATGGATAAGCTCTGTCTTCTGTGATTTAACTTAAATCACTGTTTTAGTATCTCTGTGAATGCAGTCTGGAAAGATAATGCTGTCCTTTCCCAGAGAAGTGGCCAAAATTTCTATGTGTGGAAATTTCTAACATTTTGAAAAAACTTTCATGTCTCATTGCAATGGAAAAAGAAACCTAAAACTTAAAAGGAAAAGAAAAAAAACAAAACTACAACTTTGATTTAAAGTGTAAAGAAAGCCTCTGTAAAAGATATTCCATCCTTCAAAAAATATTTCAAAATCTACATGATTTCTTTAACTAGAAGACTCTGTGAAGAGCTGAACCCATTAACTGTCTCAAAGACAGGTCTGACAGAAATACTTTCAGCCATGTCACACCTGGGAGAACCCAGATGCTCTATAGAGCTGAAGTCTCTAGCCCTCACACAGCAGAGACTTCATCAACCACACTGCCCAAGGGCAAGCTGCCAGCTCCAATTCCCCAGGCTGTGTCCCCAAATCAGTCTTGTCTTTTAGTATAATTTCTCAAAAAATATATTTTTGTTTTGTTTTACCAAGACTAGATTTTGTGCCAAAAATGTGATGGAATTTTTTTTCGTTTGCTTTGTTTCCTTGACCCATTCTATTTACTAGGGTATTTCCACAAGAAATAAGTGGCGAGAAGCAGAGACTTGCCAGGACCAACAGGCTCTGTCCTATTCTGGAAGCCCTTATCAACATTCTGCCTCACGTGTAAGTAAGCAAATTATGATATCAATTCCCTAACTGGTTAGAACAAACTAAAGCATGGTGTTGCCTAAGACAGGGACAGGCTTTTTCATTGAAACAATTCCTTCCTAACATAAAAGGAGAGTCTTAAGTAATTTAACGAAAAAAAAGAATTCTTGTTCTGATTACTGCAATGAATCCAACCCAGGACACCGAAATAAAGCCACAGAATCACTGTGTTTCCTGCTTGATTAGTTCTAGCCATGTTGGTGTGGCAGGCTCACATTTATCGTCTCATTGTCAGAAGGTGACATTGAAGTTGTTAGTGCTAAAAACAACTAATAGTGATTGTTTCATGTTATCTTTTTCCTTAAAGACTTCTGTGTGCTTAGAACCAGAAGAAATTTTTCTTAAATTAATTCTGGCCTAAACATTTTAATAATGGCCAAGGGAAAAAAAAACCCAACCAAATWCTACTGTTGAATATACCAAAATGTAAAGTGCTTCTTTTCTAAAAATCTCTTGTGTCATCTTGATCAACAGAAGAACTGAGCATTAGGCAAATAGAAGGATATGTAGTGCAGCAATCTACTACTTAAGGATTCATTTTGAATGSTTGTCCCTGCTCTGCTAATTTGCACAAACTAAACTTGTGAACAATCCTAGGATCAGCCAGTGAAGCTTTATTCCCATACTTAGTAACTCTGTCAACAAAATACTATTTATCCTCGTGTTTCTTGTCTTTGAGTTATTCTTGAGTTCCTCTCTGTAAAGATTCAGCTGGAAAAGTATTGATTGCTTCTAATATTGAACWYCCCAAAAAACCTGAATACTACTGACTACCTGATCCACCAGGAAATACAAGGAACTTGAATTTTTTCAGGCAGAATAAAAGCTTTGATCTCCCACATTCTCTGCGCATGTTCTGACCATTCCACTGGACTATAAAAAGACCACARAACTTAAACAAATGGCTATCCTGCTCACAAGGATTTCTGTGGCAACCATGAAAAGAATAAGAAGGCCATTCAGGGCTTAAAAAATATCAAACTCCTTTCTCTATACTAGGAAGAAAATATCAGTTTAGGCCAAAATAATTTTTACATCCTTGGCAATTTCTTTGACAACAATTAGAAAAACACTAAAGACAGAAAGTTGGGGCAATTGCTGAGTCAAGTGACTTGCAGCACTTTAACTTTCTCTTCTGAGAAATATCTGAAAACTGCAGCTCTGCTGCACGTCCAAAGGAGGGAGACAGAACAAACAAGCATGAAAAGACTACTGAATTGTGAAAATTTAAGTACCTACAATCATGTGCTTGCTGTATGTAAGGGGAAAACAATCTAAAGCAGATTTGCCAGTCAAGGAGCAATCAATTGCAGACTATAAACTAATTGACTATAAATACTGTCATACYTTTTAAGCCCCTCCTTCTTGTTCTCTATCTTAGCTCTGCAAGAYACCATTCATGTGAAGTGCAATCTGAATATGGTAGATTTCAGATACAGTTTGCTTTCTTTAGTTCCTGAATAAATCAAGATTCATCCATACCATGTATGTACACCATTTCTTGTTTTCAGGTAAGAAAGTGATATTTAATATACAGGATTGCTGCAGGCATAACACCATGTCGTCAAGATATTTGTAGGATACAGAGATGGCAGACTGCAGTATTTGCTGATCTCCATGAGCATGCAATTTATTTACAGTATTCTATGAACAGAAAGTGAGAAACTGTGACTATTTACATATAAATTTTTTTAAACTTCTGTACTAAGTGGCTTTCAGTACCAGATTAAACTGGAAAGTTGGAAGAACATGTTGTTTTCTTCTCTTTGATCTTCAGTTTCTTAAACTGCTTATGCAACTCTAGCACAGAAATGGTGAAATAGAAAATATTATTTTCTTTTATCAACATTTAAAAGCCAGAGTTGWTTTGATTATCTAAGATTTTTGTATATGATTCTTCACTCACGTCCCTCTACTTGCATATATTTTGTCAATCTTCTGCTCCTTGTTTGGGAGTCTGCAGGATATTCTTGCATTTTCTTGTCAGGATTTCTCCCCGAGTGAAACCCTGTTTAGAGTTTCAGGATTTTTCTTCGGGAACTTGCAGACTTTCCTCATCGTCACAGCTTTACCTCCTYAAGTTCCTACTGAATTCCCTTTAAACATCTCCTTCTAGTTCTCCATTTAGAATTCACTTAACATGGCCACAACAGAGCTATTTTATTTTCCAAGATTCATTTTTCTTCTTCATGATAATCTCCACAACACTTCGTCATGCAGATATTTTATTAGATAGGACTTGGTTTCACCTGGTGCCAGCATAGTTCTCATTCCTCAACACAAAAACTCTTATGTTTATCTTTTTTACATCACACRAACCATTTCTAAGATTTTCACAGTGATGAATAAGAAATGAGACTGATATTTTGACTGCCCCCACTATCCTTCCATTTCAACATTACTATTTTAACATTACGAACAATAATTTTTCCACATCATTTGTTCTTGTGTAAACATTTGTGCACCAAATTCATGCAGCCTCCTACATGTATAATTACTGATATAATGGCTATATGAGAAAAAAAGACACAGCTACAACAATACCAAAATATTTTATCTTTTCCCTTTATCACATAATTTCCCAAATGTTTTCCTATTAAATTCTTTGGTTTAAAATTTTCTCTTACTGTCATGCTTTACACTGCATCAGAATTAAATGGACAAAAATATGGGGAGAAATAATTTAACTAGTTAAATGTGTAGTGTCTAATCTATAGAACTTGGATAGAATTCCACACGAAGTGATTATAAGATTTCTGTTTGCTCTTAAAAAACCCCCCCTCAAAACTCATAAAACAGGAATTGCAAAAAACAGACTATGAATTTTGTCTAACAATATCAATGAATTGGTAAATATAAATGCTAGAACATTGGTTTCTGGTCCTATATAAACAAATTATTTATGTTCTATTGATCTTACTGTGAGTGAGCTCTARAAAAAACCACATTTTTTTGAAAGTAAAGACAGAATTAGTAGTGTACCAAAAATTTACAACATAGTTTTAAGATAGACATTTAAGCTCATTGTATCTGCTTGATGTCTATTTGTCTGCCTGATATCCTTTTGTGTTCATAAAATGCATGCTTGGGGTACATTATTGATTAATTGTATTAATATTAAATGCAAATAACTGCCTCATGTTTGCCTTGCTGGACAGCATGCAAGTTAACCTGGTCTTTGTAAAAAGCTGAGCATAATAAAAASAGGTCATTGAAGTAGAATTTTAATGAGGTGAGGGTTTGCTATGGAGAAATAATTTGGTATGATGATATATAAAAATGTGTACAATATCAGAATTTCTTGGAACAATTCCTTCCACTTCTATACATGCAGATTTTTAGCTATCAATCACTTTATAAAGTCTGACAAATAGAAGGTCATGCTATCCCACTGGTTACCATGTATGTAATCTGACACAAATCAACATATCCTTAATAAAGAATCAGTGAAGTCCTAATATTTCATGTTCTGGAGAACTGTGTTTTGGCAGAGTGTCAAATCAGGAATGCATATAGAAGTAGATGCAAAAAACTGGAGACTACAGGAATTCTTTTATTTTGCCCTGCCACGTGCTGATGTGCCAAATGTCTTGAAATTACCTCTGTGCATCCTTTCTCTTAATACAACAGGGTTTGGATGCAAAAACCAGCTCCTCTCACCAGGCTTTATGAAACTGCTTCTCTATTATATGTGCCAAGTAAATAATACATTTTTCAACCCCAACAATATAAAAATCCCCTGCAGCAAGCATGTAATCTTTCAGTTAGTGAAGAAACAGGTAAGATGAATTTGGCAATTAGAATAAAACTGAACCAGAACTGAAGAGAACAAGACAAGAAAAAAGGAGACACTGAGGTAGTCATCGGAGGTACATCCAGATCCACAATTATCTCTCAGCCACCTGCTCCTTGGAGAAAAACAAGGAATGGTTTCCATCCAGCACAGGACATATCTTCACAGAAACAAGCACACTACAGGCAACTTAAGCTCCCAAGTAGCTTCTTTGCACCTTAACAGGAAATATTTTTCAGCACCCTTAATTCAGTAGGCACATGTGCACGTCCAGGATACCATCAGACACTACTTTGCTTGGATTTTGTACTTCCATGCAGATAACACACCATGGGTTTCACAGTTTCACCCTGCCTCAACCAATCTTTCATCAGAGAGRTAGATTACTGTGCAACTAAGAAGTTTCCTCATAACAGAAAATAAAGATAGAGTATTTATTAGAAGACTGGAAATAAAAAAGCCTGGAAAGTTAATAACAATGAGATTTAATTGAAACTTTACCAGCTTGTGGTCATTCTCTTTTCAGATACCATTTTTTTACCTAATGAAATTAATATGACAATGACTCATAGACAGAATTTAGATGGTCAATCTTACGCTATTACAAGAACTTATTAACATTGTAAGTCTACTAACAATTTTTCACTAAATTCAGTTTACTACAATCTATCACATAATACTTTACATGTTTTACTTTTACAACCTTTTACAAAGAGCACAAACAAAGTCTATTTCCTATGACTTTGCTATAGCTACAGCAGCATCAAGGTCGATACTTAAGCTAATTTAGTCTTCTTCTCAGTGGCTTTTGTAGCCTCCTGTAAGGTCAGAAGAATGTAACTGTACTGCTACCAAGACAGAAGACCGATTGCCAAATTCTCTGCCTACAATACATTGCAGGCAGCTTTCTCATTGTAGTCATACTCTCAGCCTTATGGAAATGTACAAGGTCCATCAGAAATACTCCATTCCATAAACTCTTTCAGGACTCATTAACCAGTTCTTCCATTAGACCATTYTCACCCGGCAGAGATGTATTTCTGACTGAGCAATATTGCAAATGAAGTCATGCTTCGCATAAGTTTATTATTTTTATTGACGTCAGTGATGAACAWATATAAATCAAAAAAAAACCAAATATAAGTCAAATAGTTACAGACAAAACAAGAGAATTTAAAATGTTACAAATGCTGCACTCAACTCTTTGAAGATGCGGAACTCCTTAACAGTTCATAATTAAAGAGTTGTTTATGGTATGAAAAATAATAAATAAAAATAGATAGACTTACTTCACTATGAACAACTGGAAATGAAATGCAATAATTTTATTTTAAGAAAATATTTACATTTTTGTCCAATAAGGTAGTAGAGAGATGGATTAAAAAAATAGTAGCTACTTGAAAAATCCTAAGTTACTTATATAAGATCCTGGCAGTGTCATGGAATCAACTATTTTGATGTGAGAAAAAAGTCTAGACACAAGCACATGGGATACTGTACAGCTGAGAAGAGACTCTAAGGTTCTCAAAAAAGTAAAGTGGTAACATAATAATTTAGTCCCAAGAAGTCCATAACTATGTTTTATCTGTACAGTTGTTCTAGATACCTTTGAAATAATAGCACAGATAGAGATTAATGTAGTCTTTAGTGACTTACAGTCATTCTGAAATTATCAGATTTAGTTTCAGTTATGTGTACTTCAGAAACTTTCTGAGGAATTTTCACATGTAGGTTCCCAAAAAGAGCCCCTGCAAAAATCTTCAGCTATGTTCCAGAAAAAATTTCAAAACTTTCTGCCTGCTGTACAGACAAAATGAAAAGGCAACTGAACTTGTGCAAATTATAGGAAGTACAGGTGTGGTATAGTGAGAAGATCATCATCAGACACTCCACTTTGCCACCACTCATTAAGAATTTCAGGGGAAGATTAGTTTTCGGGATCACAGTTCAACAGTAAACTAGAAAAATGATCTAGAAATTTATTGTCTGAAAAAATTCATTCCCTGTATCTATTCCCAGGGGCTTATTTTATTTAAGCATTCTGTGTTTTCACTATCTAGATGTATATAGTAGACTTCTGATTTTCAGTCAACTGAGACAATAAACACCTCTAAAGTGTGATTTATTTCATTTTAAAGACATATTAGAACAAACTATAATACACTATCKACAAGTGTCCCTTTTCGTCTCCATTGTCTTTGAAGGAAGTCCAGGCTGATTAGCTGAGTTTTGGATGGCTGGACCCTATATGTCTATTTAAATTAAATTTAATTATTGCATCTCTAAAGCTTTTCAATTCTCTCTTTCACTAAGCCCCAATTCACAAGGTGTTCTAAAAAAAAAAAATGTTTCATTCCTAAACATATTCGATTTGCCCTTTAATTTTTTTCTGAGTCTGCATACCACACATGTACCAGCCTTCTACACTGTCAAATGCATAGGATCCAGAAGGTCATGCTTTGTCCTCCAGGCSTGAAAAAGAAACAGAGAAGCTCATGTCCTCTCTGCTTAGGGCTAACTCTCCCTGATGCAGCCTAGCGAGAGCCATATGAAGAGCATTTGGTCCCTGGCTGTCTCATGAATGTCGGTGTATTTATGGGGCTATTAAACTTATGTGCTCCCTTTCTTCTCTAGCAACAAAGGTGTCAATGGTAGTAATACATTTGTGTGTACATACAGAAACACAAGATATTTCCCTCGGGACTACTGTAATTTAGATCAAGTCTTGGCTAATTTGGATGTGCACTGACTTCAGAGAACATCATTCAGACCTTGTCTGTGGAAGAAATATCCACAGGGACATTCTTAGCATCTTTACCTACTACTACTTTTCTCCTTGTASTCTCATTTTGAGCTGATAACTGAAAGGAATAAATGTCTTCTTAATGATACAGCCAGCTTCCTATTGAAAATTTTTACATCTAGGAGAAAATATTCCTAGGCCTATGACATTAATCTCTAAACAGAAAGACTAGATGATTTTTAAGGTCCATTCCAACCCCTTAACAATCTGTGATTCTGCGATATGCTTTGATCATTCAGAGTCCAACACACACATTTTCCTATGGCAGGTCATACTTTTATACTCTTAATAAAGTTTTATGTAACATTCTGCTCTCTTTAGCTCATCTGGAGACATTTGTGCAAAATTCTAAATACTTGGTGTTTAGGAATGAATCATACTCAAAATGTTCTCATCAACTCAGRATTTTCAAAATATTTGTTCTAGACACAAAGTTGAGAGTTATATTAGGCAGTATTTTGATAGTAGATGTCTCTACATCATCCTAGAATGATTTCTTTATTTCCTCTGTGTCAATGCATGCCTATTACAAGAAGATCTGAATTTTTTTCATTTGATGAATCAAACAGCTAAGTGTATGAATCGCRGTCTGAATGTCTTAGAATTTAAAAACATTCAATAGAATCTAACCTAAAATGCTTAAAAAATTATTAATTTTTAACATTAAATATTTTTATTGCATTATTATTAAATTTTGACCCACACATGAAGACCAGTGTGCATCATGAAATAATGTTTTTCACCAAAAACCCTTCTATGATCAGAGTCTGCTACTTGCATATTTAAATGCACTCTTTCCTTTACTACTTATCATGTAAAACCCCACCATTATTCTAAATTTTGTCTTCTTCCCATTTTAAGAGTTCTAAAACAGTTTTGTCTACCAAACTCAGGTCTCTTATTCCTACTCATATTTCATAAAGAACTGGACACATTCTGTATTATAGTCAGATTGCATATCTKAAATTTCTAAAATGTAACTGGAGATGCCTAATTTAGATTACTGCCTTCTTTATTCTTTTCTTTTTTCTTTTTTTTTTAAGGCCAATACATTTTGTAGCAGAAGCATAAATACAGAAGCATAAATGGAAAACTCAGTACTCTTACATCTTTGTCTTTGATTTCTATTTCTGACATACTAATATCTGTAGTTTAAAAAAAATGAAATGGCACATCTAGAAATATGTGTCTGGCTTCAGACACTGTGTTCTCTGATTGTCAATTTTCTGGTTTATAAGGCATGTAATGCTCTTGCTCGGAAGGATGCTCATGTAAGTCTAGACTGACCTCTTTTTCTTTCATTGGTCAATAAATTGTCAATGTCTTTGTGTGCACCTGCTAAATGAGTTTCCTTTCAGATAAGTCTGAAGAGGAGTAAAGTTGCCAGATGTCCATTTAACTTAGAAGCTGTCTCTGACTGAGGCCAAAAACAACTAGCAAAACAAAGGGAGGAATTTTCCCCCCTGAATGCRCAAGCAGATGCAGGACAAGCAGAAGAAGAGTTCTTTCCAAAAGGACAACACACAGGTCAGATATGAGAAAACTAGAACAATTAGTGTGATATATCAATGGACATACCATGATGGTGCTCTCAGAAATTACAGCTTCTGCCTCCTGCTCTGCCTGGCTATTGCATCAACAACACGTGCCTACATTATAGCTTACTGGAGATCAAGACTTCATGCATGTTTTTCTTCAGCAGCTGGTTGGTGACTACTGAAATTAGAATAAACATGACTGTAAACTTGGGTTGTTAGAAGTCTTGAACTCTACTGATTTGTGTGGTGCTAAGAAGACAATAGTCTTGGCAACATACTACAATTTGATCTGATTGTTATCTAAATCAGTTAGCATTTTGGTTTCAGTGAGAAAGGCCCACACAGAGGTGTTCTAAGTGCCCTCATTGCTTTAGATCTGGTCAGTTCCTTGTCCAGAAGTTGCACAAGAAGTGAATACTTGAGGTACTTTCTAAGACTATTTGAGCTGAGAATGAGGAAGCATTGTAGAACATAAAATCCATTCTACTCAAGTCTCTTATAAGCATTGAGGAACCTAAATTTCAAACTAATAAAGGCTTATTGTTTTTATTTCAAAAATGTGTATGCTCTCTCTCTCCATTTGCTGATCTTTCATGATTTAAAAGATCTAAAATCTTAAATTCTCTCTAAGAAAAGATTTCTTAGTTCAGAAATCACACTCCGAATCATTCAGAATGACATTACCTTCCTTGGCTGTAAGTAGCTGTTGTGAAGTTACATATTTTTCAAGATGACAGAACACGTTACGAGATTTCCACAAAAATAACCTCTGGGTTATAAGCAAAAACAATTATCAGCAGCAGTGCAAGCTATGTGCTTACTTGATAGTATAAAGCAATGTTTTATAGGTTTCTCTGGTAACCATCCTTCCTCAAGATCCACTGATTTTCTTCTTGCTTTACAAAAACCTCCTCAGGTCTCATTTTATACATACTGTAAAAGATGGAGCTCTACTCATGAAAACTTTATATCTTCCATAGATGGAAGCTTATTTAACTTTGCAATAATATAACCAGAGGCTTCTTCCTTCCCCAAAGCAGCATGTTACTGGAAGGAACAGAATTATCAGAGCTGCTGATAGTCGTGGATTTGGTTTGGGATGGGGGAAATTCATTTAGGCTATTTCCATTGACATAGAAAAGTCATTGGAAGATAATATAAAATAAACGATTACAGATATATTTACTTCCCTGTTGTTTTCTTTTAATTTTTATCCAAATTTTCAATACAAACGAAAAATTAATTTAATGGAGAAAATAAGATTATTTGTTTCAAAGTAAGTAGCAGGTATGATTGTTTATTTTCTATTTATATAAAAGACAGTTTAAAATATTAAACATACTGTGGAGTATTAGTAGTCATTTATAATTTTATGTCTTATGTATACTGTCACAGACCAGTTAAGAATTAGTGAAAAATATAATCAGTTATGCAACTTAAAATAAAACAAATCTAATTCATATTAAATTCAAAATCTCTCAGAAGATATTTCTTATTGTTAAAATCTCCTTAAAGGAAAGATTATCTTTTTAAATGAAAACATGCATTTTTCATGCAGAATTCTGAGATTTGACCAGCTTTGAATTTTATTCTCAAAGTTGAATCAAGAAGAGCATCAACAACCCATAAAAGCTGTTGAAAAGTGAAGCAATTCAAAGAATATGCAGAACTATTAATCTCTACYACCTTAATAACATCAGTCTCACCAAAATGGAGAAAAGAGTGGGATAGTAGTGGCCATGAATAGAGATATTTTAGGGGATGAATTACCTAGCTGTTAAAAACATGCAGTCTTTATAACTTGCCTAAGGTCTTTCCTCAAGACTGTCTTTAAAAAAAGCCTCTGATCTTGTTTACTTCCCTCAAAGGCTTATAAAGTGAGGGAACTCAAATAAGAATAGGCCTAGAAATAATAACACTTAATTAGTATTCGGTGTTGAAAATCTCCAAAGTGCCCTACAAATAGAGAATAATCATCACAGGATCATTTTTAAGGAGAGATAAATGTTTATATGCTAATAAAAAAAGTTTTAAAAATATTCCCCAATGGTAAATATCTTGACTCAAGGTTAAAGTAAAACAGTCCAAGAATTTGGAGATTAAAAATTCATAGGTTTTCATCTACATGCCGTGTTTAATCTAAGTTCAGGCTCAAAAGTAGCTTTTAATTAACTGAAAAAGAGAAAACTAGTTATAACATTTCTAAATTGTATTGTCACAAAAAAGTTGGAATTATAAAATATGAAAACTTCCTTATATAAATAAAAAATAAATACATTAGAAAAATACATTAGAATTTTGTTACTATTTTTTATTTAAATTCGGGAGATATAAGGCTCCAATTGCCCTTTCCTTGCAGGAGAAGTGTACCATCCCTCTAATCAGCTTTGTAGTTCTCCCTTGGCCTTGCTCCAACCGGTCCATGTCCTTCCTGTGCTGAGAACCCTGGAGGTGGATGCATCCTGTGGGTGGGCTCTGACCAGAGCTGATTGGAAGGGCAGAATCCTCTCCTTTGCCCTATTGGCCCGGCTGGTTTGGACGCAGCCCAGGGTACAAGTGGTTTTCTGGGCTGCAAGGGCACATTGGAAGGTCATGTCCAGCCTCCCTTTGACCAGCACTCCCAAATCCTTCCTGGCAGAGTTGCTCTCATTCTGTTCATCCCCCAACTTGCCTTCATATTAGTTCTTGCTTGGTTATTTCTATCCACTGCCCATATTTGCTATCAAAAGATTTTGAATTTTGGTGTGAGACTGCCCTTTKCTTAGAGAAATTGTTTCATCTTGACTGGACATGTCCTTCATACTGGCATACTGTCCCACCAATGTGGCATGCTTGCCACAGAAACCAAAGTGAGAAAAAATAGATTTTGTACAGTGAGAAAAAGCCCTTCATCCAAACTTTTTAGAAGCTCTGTTGGTCCACATGAGGTTCTATGGAGGTAATCTCTCATATTTTCCTACAATAGAGAAATCTCCTCCAACTGATCCACACTTTAAAGGCTACAAGAGAAAACAAGAGGGGGAAAAAAGATTTAAAGGCCTTAGATTGTGTCTAAGTGGAAGGGGAATCTTAGACTTTCTCTTTGTTTGTCAACTCCTCAACTGAAGACTCAGRTACGTGACAACTGTGCATTTTATACCTTCAGGATATCTCATCTATGAAGGGTGATTATTACTTCTTTTTGTGAGCTTTTGAGCTACTAAAGTCTTTCTCTGATGTGAAAGAGAAATAATCATCACCCTTCACGGAAGAGATTTTATTTGTTCTGCAAGAAGTCATGTCTTCATAAAAGCCCACATTTGACGACTGAATTAGTAAGCACATAAGCTTCAGTCAGTCAGTTTTTACTTCTGCTTTCTATCCTTAAGGAGGAATGCTAGTCCTTGACTCTCCCATGGAAGGAGGCCAAGCTCTCTGACAGAAGGAGAAATCCTGCGGAACATCAGGAATGTACATGTCACAGAGAAGAGCAACCCACAAGCTCTGTGGAACTCAAGCTTTTCCACTAGCTGAAAGTATGTTATATACTGAATGTTTCTGCAGAATGTTTCTTTAGATAAAAAATAGTAACCATTTTTCATGAATTTTTCAAAATACACTGGCTTCCTCCATATCTTGAAGACCCAAGTTTCTGTTTAAAATTTGAATATTAAAGTTAAATTATCCCAATGGTGCTTCTGACAATTTTTTAAACACATTTAATTTTCAAGACTATGTGTTCTGTTTTCTGGCTGACCTGGGAAAAAACAGTGCACAGGTACAACATCCTGACACCCTCTCAAGGACACACTAATTTTCTGCACTGCATTTCTTCTTTGTRCATTGTTAAAGGTGCCTGGATTGCCACAGCATATGGAGTTCTGTATGACATTATTTTGTACTTCTGAAGTACTGCTGGCACTGAGTGTTGTATTAATACATTAACACAGCAAGTATCATGTTGCCCCTGACTCAAGAGAGACTGCACTTATATGTTTCTAACTTGAAAATGGATGCAAGCTGTAAAATTCAGAGTAGGCTTTCAAGACTCTAATCCCTCAAAGAGGAATCATAACACTATGCCTCACAGAGTACAAGTAGCATTTGCTTTGAGTATTTTACTCTTTATACATGAAATAGAATTGTATTAGCTGCACTGAATTTAGAGTCTGTCTTCCTCAACACTTAATTCTACTGTATTCACTCTGCAAGTCTTATCTGGATGATTTCACATTTCTATTCTAATTCTAGTTAGCCACTTGCTGTTTAAAACATTTAACAGCTCTGAATGTACTTAGGAGWATGGAGTTATGCTCTCAGGATTTTAAGCTTCTGCCATGCTGCCCACTGCAAATGTAGGCAGKGATTCATGAATTTTGTAATCTGGGCCTTATGGATATGTCCTGAAATCTGCATATTTAAAAGCACCATTAAATTGAAAAAAAATTCCATTTTTAATCATTAGAAAACTGCAAGAAGCTATGATATTCATGGTAAAACCTCCCCCTCTTTGGCACTTAGAAATTGATGAGATGTATTTGATGTATTCACAGGAAACTTCTCTGCTATGGAGCTGCTCCTGAAGAACCTGAGGTTGGATTTCCTTAACAATGCAGGCCCTGCTGTAAGCTCCAGAGACACCCAGCGGCTTCTTGCTGCATGTAAAAATGTGTGCTTGGTCCCACCATCTATCCCAAAGTCTTTGAAACTCCTAAGGAAATCCCTGCCACCCGTCTCTGATTCTGAGGTCATTTGCCCATATGCCATAAAAGCCACATGAAGCTCTGGGTGAAGGGCCCTTGAGCAGACACCCATATTCTGCAAAATGATCCCACTGCAATGGGATGAAGGGAAACAACCTATCACTCAAAAACATGAGGGGGAATCAAAGATGGGGGATACAACAGAAGGAGAGACAAGTTACATAGAAATTTTCATATGGCTGTCATCTTTTCCAAGGTAGCACAAAATGAACCCACTACTCGCAGAAAGCCCAGGAGAGATACTGAATTGCAGCTCTTAAAATGCAGTTTAAAAAAAAAGCTAACAAAAGTAGACAGTCATATTAATGTATAACACATATTTGAATTTCTCTGATGTCACTATTACTTAGAAAATGTCAAAGTATGTTTTCTATAACACTGTACTACATATACTTTATACACCATGCTGCAATCTGGTGGGCTGACCTTGGCTGGCCACCAGGTGCTCACAAAGCCACTCTTGCTCCCCATCATCAGCAGGAGAGGGAGATGAAATAAGAAGACAAGATCATAGGTCAAGATAAAAACAGGGAGATCACTCACTAGTTACTGTCTCAGGCAAAATACACTCATCTTTAGGGAAATTGATTTAGTTTTTTGGCAATTAAAAATAGAGTTGTATAAGAAACAAAAACAAATCCAAAAATACCTCTCCCAACCTACTTCCTTCTTCCAGGCTCAACCTCATTCCTGACACTTCTACCTCCTACCTCTCAGATGGCACAGGGGGATGGAGAATTAATTTTGCCTCCAATGCTTCTTCCTGCTCACACTTTTCCCCTGCTCCAGTGTGGGGTCCCTCCCACAGAAGATTCTCTTTTATGAACTGCTCCAATGTGAGTCCTTACAGGCTGCACTTATTCAAGCACTGCTCCAGCATGGGTCCTTTCCTCTTGGTACATTTCTTAAGGAGTAGGCTGCTCCAGCATGGGTTCCCCACAGGCTTACAAGTCCTGCCAGAAGATCTTCTCCAGTGTGGACTCCTCTACATGGGCCACAGTTCCTGCCAGAGGTCTGCTCTGTCATGGGCTTCCCATGGGCTGCACAGCACATCCACCAATTCTGGTGTCTTCCACAGTCCCACAGTGCTGATATCTGCTCTGCTATGGTCTTCTCCATGGTCTTCAGGGAACTCTCTGCTCCCACATCTGGAGCATCTCTTTCACCCGTATTCTTCTCTCAGGTGCTGCACAACATTTGTAACCCTTTCTTAAATAAATTATCACAGAGATACCACCAGAGTTGCTGACAGGTTCAACTTTGGGCAGCAGCATGTCTCTTCTGTAGCTGGCTGAAACTGACTTTGACATGGGGACAGCTTCCAGTCTTTTCTCACACTGGACACTTCTGCAGCCTCTCCACTACCAGAACAGTCACAGAGCCATTAGAACCTAATACAAACAGAAAAAAATGTGTCCCAAATTTACGAGGGGATTTTCAGATTTCTAATGTGATTGAAAAGTGTSTGTTTCCCAGTAGAGACTAAGTATTTTTAACAATCCTTTATCAGTCGGACAGATTAAACTGTATTTAATCCAGCAATTCAGAATTAAGACACATGTGATAAAAATATTTGATCTGGGAAGAACATTAAGTCTTGAAAAGAAAAAAAAATATACTAATGAAAAAAAAGTGCATCATATTAGTTGCTATAATAGTTCTACTGAAAGTAATGATCAATGTTCAGGTGAAAGACAGCTCGACCAGAATTGCAATTGGTCATGAAACAAACATCTACTGTCTTAAAGAAATGATCTACAGTCTTCAGAACTGAAACTAGGGCTTAATTTTCATTAGATAAACAGAAAACAATACCATATTTTATCATATAATTTATTGCATTATGTTTCCAGATTACAAGAGCCTTAAAACTCATGCCCTTCATCTAGTAATAATGACTAATGACTAATGCGGAATGACATCTGATATATCCATGGTTCACCTTTTACAATGTTGCTGCCTCTGTTACCTAGAAAAATGCACTTTATGCAAGGAGACTAAATTTATTTGGCTTCTAAAAGAAATTACTATTTAGCAGAKATGCTAATTATTAAATATTGGTCAACAAGTGCACAGCACCAATGGCACGCTGCAATTTTCATTGCTAACCATAGTGAATACAAATGTGTCTATATTTAGAAATAAGCCACCTTCTGTAATTAATAGAATACTCGATTCAAGTTTATTCAAATGAAAGGCACTGAAGAATTGAAAATATCTTAGCAWATGCAACATAAGGTTTATTCACACAGAGGAACTTCCCATGGATCAAGTTATGGCTTTGAAAAAATATCAAGTCAGAAAAATGAGGAGAAAATTCACAGCTCTGTAATTTTCTTACAGACTTTTTCACTAAAGTGCTACCACTATAAAGAAACAAACTGACTTTTTCAAAACCAGTAGCTTTGTTTGTCTGTAGTTTTTAGTACTGCTGCATAACATTAGTGACTTTTTAGAAAAGTCACAAAATTGCCAGAGGTTTTCAGTGTTTACCACATCGTAATCTAAAGGACAGAAAAAGAAAATTCTGCAGAAAAGAAGCACAGCATATGAACACAAATGGTGTAGTTGAAATTAGGACCACAAATCTTTATTTTAACTCTTTTTTAACAGAATAAGACAATCAGCTAGGGATGAGTTGTTTCTTAATATGCCAAGGAAAAACTTTATTAATATAAGAGCAGGACAAGAAATAGCAAGGCTTTGAAATCACAGTCTTTGAAGTTTCTTATGGCAAGACATGACACCCCATCAGAAAAATCAGTTCCTCAGCTATTCAGGATTACTAAAAAAGCAACCCACTATAAATGCTTTTTACTGGAATATTCTGTGGCTCTAGAAAAATCTCAGAAGTTAAATTGAATACTGAAAGATAGGAGCTATACATATGGTTGGAAAAATCTGGCTAATTTTCTGAGTTTTGAACTAAGTTCTGAATGAGGAAAAAATAAAGGAAAGATAAAGTAAATGGCAAACTCCCTTGACTTACGTCTCTCAGTCCTACACAGATTCCTGTTCAGACAAAACATGCAAAAAGATATTTTTCCCTCAAGATCTGGAAATTAATTGGACTTTAATGAAGATGAAAATTACAGTTTAATGAGACCTTTTACAAATTCAGCTTCATCCTATTTCCCATTTACTTACATGAGACAAAGACAAAAATAGCTCTAAAATGTATTTGGCTGTTACTAGTATTTTGACTTAACGCAGCAATAAGGGTCTGACAGCTATGAAAGAGATGTGAATATTCTGAATAAATATATTAGCTTGTTTCATGACTGCATTACTTCTTTCCATGGAGGTAAAAAATTCTACTGATGTCAGCAGAGCTACAGTAGTGCAGATAGGCTACATTGAAAGTTTGGCTGGTCATGGAACCAGACAATTTTGCAGCTTTCCATTCACCCATTACAGATATATTAGAGATCTAAATCTGCAGATATGAATGGTATTATTAACCCAAATTTCTATTTCTGACAAAAGTGGAAAAATATGGTATCAGGACAAGTTATTTCAAAACCTGTTGTCTTTCTGCAGAATAGAAGCAGTCCCTGATTACAGGGAAAACCACTTTGACCAGTGGTGTGGATTACAAAGGATCTTTCTATTCCTCAAGATGACTGATTCATACTGACTAGACAAAGAAATGTGGTAGTTGTGCAGTTTTKTTTTCCATTTCATAGTTTATGGCTATTTTATGGCTTGAGGTTTACAAGAAACACAGCTTCTTCCTGCGCTGTGATCCCCCTCATGTTATAGGACTACAGACTCAAGATACTTGAAGAGAGATTGACTATTTACTTGGGTCAAGAAAGATTCTTTTTCCTTCCAGCATGAAAGCAGTAAAACCTTAATAGCTTGTTCACCTTTGTTCACCTCCATTTCAGCAATATTTAGTCAATTTGATTTAGAACTAGGTAGGCTTGCTAGTTCTTTACAATATGCACCTCATGCTCACTGTGGACAAAGGAGCCAGGTCATACCAATATAAGAGCCCTGAACAGTTTTGGTCACTGCAGTATAAGAAAGATGTTAAACTATTGGAGAGAGTCCAAAGGAGGGCAATGAAGAGCTTTGGGGGCAAGCCATGTGAGGAGTGGCTGAGGTCACTTGGTCTGTTCAGCCTGGAGAAGAGGAGACTGAGAGGAGACCTCACTGCAGTTACAACTTCCTCCTGARGGGAAGAGGAGAGACAGACACTGATCTCTTCTCTGTGGTGTCTAGTGACAAGACTTGAGGGAATGGCCTGAAGTTGTGTCAGAAGAGGTTTAGGTTGGATATTAGGAAACAGTTTTTCAGCCAGAGGGTGGTTGGGCACTGAAAAGGGCTCTCCAGGGAAGTGATCACAGCATCAAGCCTGACAGAGTTCAAGAGGGGTTTGGACAATACTCTGGGGCACACGGTGTGACTCTTGGGGATGTTCCTGTGCCARGCCAGGAGCTGAACTCGATGATCTTTGTGGGCCCCTTCCAGCTCAACACAGTCTGGGATTCTGTATCAGCAATATAGAAACGATATGACTAGAGCCTGACAGTCCCCCATAATGCACTTGAATGCCTTGTATGTGAAGGGGGAAAGGAAGAACAGATCATTCCCTTTTTCATCATTGACTGTCATACAATAATTTTATTAATCAAATCTCTTTGTCTACATTAATTTCCATGCATGTCTTCATGTCTGCCTTATAATTTTTTATTTTTGAAAATAAGCTATCCACTTCAGGATAAAATGAATAAATAGAACACAAAGACTGTAGAAACAGAAGTCACTAGTGGAAATGTACTGCACTGCAATGCCCTTTTACTGTAACATGACATGCTCTTAGAGTACCTCCAGGCCATGCCAGTCTCATTTCAGACTACAGAGCATATTACTGCAGACTGCACTTGCATGTGCACACCTCCTCAGCTCTTCTACTTGTCTGTTTCATGCACTACTGCCTTCACCTTGCTCTAGTTTAAAAATAACTCAGAGCAGAGACAGTACTAAATGCATTTTGTTCTGGTTTCATCTGAGGTGGTTAGATTTCTTCCTAGCAGCTGGTACAGTGCTGTGTTCTGGCTTTAGTATGAGAATAATGTTGATAACACACTGAAGTTTCAGTTGYTGCTGAGCAGTGCTTACTGTAAGTCAAGGACTTTCCAATTTCCTGTGCTCTGCCAGTGAGGAGGTGCACAAGAAGCTGGTGGRAGCATGGCCAGGACAGTTTACCCAAACAGGTCAAAGAGATATTTTATGCCATATAGTATCATGCTCAGTATACAAATAGGGGAAAGTTGTCTGGAAAGGGCTGATGGTTATACAGTGTCAGACTGCATCAGTCAGCGATTTTTGAGCAGTTGTATTGTGCCTTTCACTTGCCTTACTTGGGTTTCATTTATATCTGTCTCTCTTTTTCATTACTAYTATTATTATTTGCATTATTACTATTCTTATATTTTACTTATATTATTACTTATATTATACTTATACTTTACCTGAATTGTTCTTATCTCAACCCATGGGTTTTGGTTCTCTGTTTTTTTTTTCAGTTGTCCTCCCAGTTCCACAGATAGCAGGGGAGAGACCTAGTGTTTGACAGTACTAAGCTTCCAGATGGTATTAACCATGACAGCCTTTTTTTGGTGCTCAATGTGCAGCACAAAGGGTTGAGATAGCAAATCCTTCCTTCCTTCCTTCCTTCCTTCCTTCCTTCCTTCCTTCCTTCCTTCCTTCCTTCCTTCCTTCCTTCCTTCCTTCCTTCCTTCCTTCCTTCC
>JACDOX010000697.1:0-10009 GCA_014549065.1 Cardinalis cardinalis
TTTTTTCCATTAAAAAATTCCCATTTCTGGGAGCTATTCGGAGTTAAACTCTGCTTTTTGGAGCCGGAGGAGGAGGCGATGATTTGCGGGTGGGGAAGAGGAGAACGAAGGAATTTATTCCGAAATTTGAGGTTTTTCGCCGCCTTTGATCCGCCGCTCTGGCGGATTCCTCCCCATCGGCAGATCAAGGAGAATTTTTATCTGTTATTTTTTATTAAAATCCCCTTTTTGTGGTAACAGACAGCAAAAAAAAAAAAATCCGCTTTTTGGTTTTGATGTTCGGAGTGAGGAAACGCCCTCGGAATGTTCCCTCTGAAGTGGCCACATCACAGGAAAGGATTTACAAAAAGCAGAATAATTCAGGAATGCTGCAGGGAACAAAAAAAATCGCATTTTTCTGCTGGGTTCTTGCCCAGGGAGGGAATTTCTCTGATTTTATACAAAATGAGCTCGGCGGAGCTGAAAAAAAAAATATATAAATGGAAAAAAAACCCCTCATTAAAATTGGGAATTGCGGGGTTCCCATTCCTGGAAATCGGGAAAAATTCCCTGGGAAAATTTCCGACCCTCGGGAATAAATAAAGGGAATTATTGTCCCATTGTCTTCCCCAGAATTTGTCCTAAAATCGATATTTCCTCAAAAATGTGAAAATCTGAGGGGTGTGAACAAGGCTGGGTTTCAAATTTATGGGGAGGGAAAATAAAGGAAAGGGGAAAATTTAAATAGGGAAAGGAAAAGGAAAAAAGAAAAATAATATAAAATATAGCATATGGTGAAATCAAAATGTAAAAATGAAGGTAAAATACTACATGAAAACAAAATTTAATTTAATTTCTCTTAAAAAATAGAACATAAAATAAAACGAAATTTAATTTTAAAATGGAATAGAATAGAATAGAATAGAATAGAATAGAATAGAATAGAATAGAATAGAATAGAATAAAATCCAGCCTCCACACCAGCTTTTCCTGCAAAAACTCCCCCAGAAATTGACGGGAGGCGAATTTTATTGAGTTTTATATTATTTTATGTTCATTGAATAATTTTCCCTTTTATTGAATAATTTTCCCCATTTCCCTCCATTTTTCCCGAGGCAAATCAAACCAAAACCAAAGTCTGAATCCATTTATTGTTGGGTTTGGGAGAATTTTTTCCCCCTGCAATTCCTTTGGAAAACCGGGGATTTTTGGAGGTGGTTTTGATCTTTTAAATAAATTTTAAATTCTTCCCAGCAAGAAATGGGAATTCTGAATTTTGAATAAAAATTCTGAATTTTTAATAAAAKTGATGAGGGCAAGAATTTATTTTTGCAGCTTTTTTCGGTGCCAAATTCTCGATTTCAGGTAAAACTTCGATATTTCCTCTRGAAAATCCTTCCCTCGCTGCCTTCCCGCTTTTCCCAACAAATGGAATATATGGAATTTATTAAACACATGGAATATGAGGGATATGCGGGATATACGGCAAATATGGCATCCATAGGATATGTGGAATAAATTGATTATATGGAAYATATGGGATTTATGGGTTGTATTATTTATATGGATTATATGGAATATATGGGATTTGTGGGTTATATTAATCATATGGATTATGCGGAATATAAATGGTTGTCTATCATTTCTATAACATAAATAAATGTGTAAATAGAAGATTTGGGATAAAACCCAACCGTGGCAGTGAGGCCGAGTCTCCTCGGGGCTTCTCCTCCCCGTGCCCGCCCATTCCTGTCCCACAGGGAAGCACCTGCGCAGGTCCCGAAATTCCCGATCCCAAAGTCGCGAATCCTGAAATCCTCATCCCGAGATCCCGGATCCTGAAATCCCGAAATCCCTCATCCCAAAATCCCCAAATGCCTTGTCCCCAAATCCCCAAATCCCGTGTCCCCAAATCCCCAAATCCCGGGTCCCCAAATCCCCAAATCCCCAAATCCCGTGTCCCCAAATCCCGGGTCCCTAAATCCCGTGTCCCCCAATCCAGGGTCCCCAATCCCGGTCCCGCTCCCCACCAGCCCTGGGCAGGTCCCGGGGGTCCCCGAGCCCCTCCCGAGACGGGAGAAAGGGATGGGGTGGGGATGGTTGGAAAACTCGGGATGGGGAAAAAAGGGATGGGCTGGGAGCGCGGCTCGTTTTGGGAGAAATTTGGGGAAAGGGGATGGGCTGGGAGCGCGGCTCGTTTTGGGAGAAATTTGGGGAAAGGGATGGGCTGGGAGCGCGGCTCGTTTTGGGAGAAATTTGGGGAAAGGGGATGGGCTGGGAGCGCTGCTGGCTGTGAGGGGGTCGGGACCGGGTCTCGGGGGTCCCGGGGGGTCCCGGCGGTGCCGGGGGAAGGACCCGGCGGCGGCGGCGGCTCCGGGGGATCTTCCGGAGGCTCCCTTTGAGTTTCAAATGAGAGCCGCGGGCCTTTGTAGTGCCCGCCCAGCCGTGCCCGGCTGCTCACCCCGGCCCGGCCCCTCCTCACCTGGCACCGCGCCGAATCCCGGGCCTAGCCCGGTCCCCATCCCGGGCCTAGCCCGGTCCCCATCCCGGGCCTAATCCCGTCCCAATCCCGGGTTTAACCCGGTCCCCATCCCGGGCCTAATCCCGTCCCCATCCCGGGCCTAACCCGGTCCCCATCCCGGGCCTAACCCGGTCCCCATCCCGGGCCTAATCCGGTCCCAATCCCGGGCCTAACCCGGTCCCCATCCCGGGCCTAGCCCGGTCCCCATCCCGGCTTAACCCGGTCCCCATCCCGGGCCTAACCCGGTCCCAATCCCGGGCCTAACCGGGTCTCCATCCCGGTCCCTGCGTGTGGGTTTTGGGCTCGTTTTGGTGTTTTCCTCCCGACCTTTTGCAAATCGAGACTGTAAAAATTCCCCTTTTCACCTTTTCCCCTCTGTTTCSCCCTCTTATCTCGGAGCTAACCGGGCTCTCTAAAACCTTTTCTCGGGAGCAAATCCCGGTCCTGTCCCGGCCCCACTCCCAGTCCCTGCCCCACGGCCCAGGGATGCTCCGATGCCCAAATCCGGGGAGGGTTTGAGCCTTTTTTGGGGTGGGAGGGTTTGTTTTAGTGTTTTCCTCCTGACCTTTTGCACATCGCGACTGGAAGAAAATCCCCTTTTCACCTTTTCCCCCCGATGTTTTTTCCCCTCTTATCTCGGGGCTAATTGGGCTCTCCAAACCCCTTTYTTATTTTTCCGAGAGAAAGGAGCGTGTCAGAGCGGGGAGCGATTTTATCTGCGGGGCCCTGCAGAAGCCGCGGCAGGTACTTCCCTCCTCGCCCCTCATCCCTCATCCCTCACCCCGCCGAGCAGATTTGCAAATTTACCCAAGGCCGAACAATGGATCCTCCTGGCAGCCCCTCTGTTGACTTGTTTAGAAATCCCAGAGGCGTTTCGAGGTAAAAAGGTCAGAGCTGCACCGGGCCCGCTCTTCCTCCCCCCCCTCCGGCCCCGCTCCTGGAGCTAAAACGCGGAAATTTGATTTATTCTGGGCCAAATCCCCTTTTAGGGCCGGCCTTGGGGGAGCTGAAGGGAGCAAACCGCGTTTGACGCTTCGTTTTCGGGGTTTGAGGCGCGTGAATTCGGAATAAACCCGAAATTCAGAAAAGAAGAGTTCAGAAAATCAGAAATTCCTCCCATCCCCAGCGCGCCCCGGGTTCCGCGGSGGCGAATTCCCGATTTTCACCCCGGGGATGATTTCCTGCTCTCATCAGGCCGGGAAATGAGGGCAGAATTCCACCCGGGAAGCCGGGCCCGATTCCAGGAAAAGGGATCGGCCCCTTTGTTCGGGATCGCTGGAACAGCCGCAGACTTTTCCTTCCTCCTCCTCCTCCTCCTCCCTCCCAGGCCCCGCATCCCGCAATTCCCAGAGATTCCCACTGGGCTGAAAAGACGCGAATTGAGGGGGGAAAAAAAAATAAAAATCAACTTTATTGGGCTGAGGTAGTTCCGTGTGGAGGAGCGGGGAGCAGGGGGGGAGCCGGCGGAGGAACCCCTCGGGTTTTCCCGATAATTCCATCTTTACCCGCAGGTTTTCGGTCCCGAATCCCCGCGAGGGARGGAGGGCGTTAGGCCGCGGTTTAATCCCGGGTTTATCTGGCTCCGATAAGGCCGGGAGGGTGCGAGGAAGGCGCTGCGGGCTCTGGGGCTGCCGGGAGCTCCCGGAACCCGTCCCCGTCGCCTCTCCCGGCTCCTGCGGCAGCCCCGAGGGCAGCCCGGGCTCCTCTCCTCGATAACGAAACCCCCTCCCCTCCTCCGCCGGCAGCAGCAAAAATCGCGTGGAAAAAAAAAACAACACCCTGTAAAGCAGAAATAGTGCAAAACGGGAGCAGAAAATTGCGCTTTTTCTCTTTTTTTTTTTTTTTTTCCTTTCCTGAGGGTTTGGGTCTTTGCAGAGGCCTCGAGCGTCTTGGGCGCCCCGGGTCTCGTTTCAAGCTCTACAATCAGGAAATAAAAGGGAGAGGAAAGGGAAAAATGCCCGTAACTTTGTGTGTGTGTGTGTGTGGCTTTTTTACATTCTCACATGGAGGAAAAACGCATCGGGCGGGGGGAGAGGGAAAAACAAAAATCGTTGCGCTCGTTTTTTCCAAAGTTTTTTGTTGTTTTTCCTGGAGTAGAAAGTGCAGTTCCTAAAGGGGAAGGGARAAGGCAGAGAAGTCCCTGAGACACGGAAATTCGGGAATTGCTCCGGCCGCCGCTCCTTGGGAGCGCAGCGCCTGCAGAGGGGCTATAAATAAAGAGAGACACGCGTGGGGACAGCCCCGAGGGTCCTGCGGGGGGCTCGGGGACACCCCCGGCAGCTCCGGGGGTCTCAGGAGGAGCCGGAGCTGGGCGAGGCCTCGGGTGAGGATTGATCCGAGCCCTCGTCCTTGGGCGCCCTGCGGGCAGCGGCCGGGGCCAGCCCTTCCTTCTCCCTCTTCTTCTGCTTCATCCTCCTGTTCTGGAACCAGATCTTCACCTGCGTCTCGTTGAGCTCCAGGGTGGCCGCGATCTCCACCCTGCGCGCCCGCGTCAGGTACTTGTTGAAGTGGAACTCCTTCTCCAGCTCCGTCAGCTGCTTGGTGCTGAAGTTGGTGCGGATGGCGTTGGGCGGCCCCAGGAGCCCCAGCTCCGACGTTTTGCCTGAAAAAAACCCAAAAACCACCAGGGCAGGAGCGGCCGGAGCAATCCCCTCCCTGAGGCGGGTCCCCTTCTCCCTGCCCCGAGCTCCGCGCTCCCTCCCGGCCCCGCTCGGCCTCRGCCCGGCTCGGGGCTCCGSGCTCTGCTTTTCTCGGAGATCCACRCGGAGATCCTGGAGATCCATCTGGAAATCCATCCCCTCATCCTCCCGGCTGGGTTTTCCCCCCGGGATCCATCCCCTGGTTTTTCCCCCGGGATCCATTCCCTGGATTTTCCCCCCGGGATCCATCCCCTGGTTTTTCCCCCGGGATCCATTCCCTGGGTTTTCCCCCTGGGATCCATCCCCTGCATCCTCCCGGCTTGGCTTTTCCTGGGATCCATCCCCTGGGTTTTCCCCCGGGATCCATCCTCTGGACTTTCCCCCTGGGATCCATCCCCCGGATTTTTCCCCCTGGATCCATGCCCCGGGTTTTTCCCCCTGGATCCATCTCCTGGTTTTTTCCCCCGGGATCCATTCCTTGGGTTTTCCCCCGGGATCCATTCCTTGGGTTTTTCCCCTGGGTTTCCCCCGGGATCCATCCCTGGACCCCGCGGGAAGGGCTGGGAGGGGAGGAGGAGGGTGATGATGGCTGGGGAGGGGGAGGAGGAGGAGGAGGAAGGCCGGGGTTTAAGGGAAGGTGGTGAGGAAGGAAGAGGAACAATGGAGGAGGGGATGGAAGGCACGGCTGAGGAAGGAGGAGGAAGCGTCGAGCGTTTCCTGCTCCGAGCTGGGCTTAAATCAGCCTCGGGCCTGCGGGAAGCCGAGCCCAGGGACGCTCCGTGGGATGTGATGGGAAATGTCTGGGTGGGGTTTGAGAAAAAGGCCCCAAAACCCAAACAAACCCAAACCCAAAGACCCAAAAAAACCCCACCCCCAACCCAAAAAAAGGACCCCATAATCCAACCAAACCCAACCCAAACACCAAAAATCCACCCTAAAAGCCAAGCAAACCCAACCAAACCCCCAAAACCCAACCAAACCCCCCAAACCCCCAAAACCCAAACAAACCCCATCCAACCCTTTGCCCCGCTGCAAGACGAGTCCGAACCCTCGGGCACTCAGCCCTGCCCGGCCCCGCACCGCGCACTCACCTGTTTTGGGGGGGTTCCTCTTCACCCTCATCCACTCGAAGGTCTGCGCTGCCCCGGCCCTGGCGCCGGGCTCGGGCTGTCCCGGAGGCTCCGGCTCCTCCAGCAGGGCCCCCGAGAGGTCCCCGTAGAGGCCGGGCAGGTACCCGGGGCCCGCGGGCAGCGGCGGCTCCGGGCCCAGGGCGGGCTGGAACTGCCCCGGGGCCCCGCAGTAACCCTCGGCCAGCGAGCCCGAGCCGTACCCCGAGGGGCCCTGGAAGAAAAGCCCGTCCGCGTCCTGCTGGCCCAGGTAGAGCTGCTGGTAACCCTGGGCCGGGTACGGCGGGCTGGAGAAGCGGGAGGAGGAAGAGGAGGAGGAGGAAGGAGGGTGGAAGCCGTGCTGGGGCAGATGGGCGGCGGCGGCCGGGGGGCCGAAGGGACCCTCGGAGCTCGGAGCGGGGCTACCTGAGCACGGCGGGAAGGCCGGGGAGGGCTCGGGGAGGTGCGGGAAGGCGGCGGCGCCGCGGTTACAAATTGCGAACTCCAAGAAGGAGTTCATGGCGGTATTGTCCATCTGCCAGTGATGGAGGAGGGTCAGCCCGTTTTGGGGGCGATGCCGCCTGCCCTCCAACCTTCGGGCAGTCTGTCAAAGCTGGGAAACTTCCTGCCGGGCATGGGGGACCCCGCGGAACCGCGGCCCAGCCGGGGGGGACCCCGCGGGCGGAGCGGGCCCAGCCCAATGAGCGCGGGGCTCCCGAACTTCGCGGCCGGCTCCGGGCTCATCCATCACGGGCCTGACATTTGCATGACAAAGGGGCTTCAATCAAACCCGGCCCATCAATCTGATAACAACACGGACGCGTCAAAATCTTCTCCTCAAAGACTTTAAAAGAGAGCGGGGTGCGGGGAGGTGCCGGGGGGAAGGATCGCGGTGACCCGCGAGCGGTTTTTAAGTGCTAAAAAGGGCCCCGAGTTATGCGGGGAGCCGGCTTCAGGCGCGAGTTCTGACTTTAAAAGGTTTTTTCCCCCCGATGCCGGCTCGGTGTGAGGGAAAGAAAAGAGGGCGAGGGGATGGGGAGGTGCGAGCACAAAAGGATGCTCGGGTGCTCTTTGATTCGTTTGGGAACTTCTCCCCCCAAAGCGCCTCGGCCTTTTCCGGGATGCTGAAAGCTGCCGCAGAAAAACCCGCTCGGTTCTCGCTTTAATTCGAGCTTTGTGCGCGGGTAAAAGCGCCCTAATTAAATCAACATTCTAATGAGAGGCCAAATAAAGTTAGCGAGGGCAGAGCGGCTTCGGCTGGAGCCGCGCCGGGCCCGRCCGGGCGATTCCGGGATGGGAACTGAAACCGAGCCCTGCTGGTCCCCACCTGGGACCCTCCCGTCCGTCCGTGCACGAAAGCCGGGCTTAGGGGCTCGCGTGCTGCACAGTCCGGACCAAAACCGGTTTAGGGGCTCAAGCACCACACAATCCTGACCAAAACCGGGTTTAGGGGCTCAAACACCGCACAGTCCTGACCAAAGCCGGGTTTAGGGGCTCACGTGCTGCACAGTCCTGACCAAAACCGGGTTTAGGGGCTCAAACACCGCACAGTCCTGACCAAAACCGGGTTTAGGGGTTCAAGCACCACACAATCCCTACTAAAACCGGGTTTAGGGGCTCAAGCACCACACAGTCCTGACCAAAACCGGGTTTAGGGGCTCACCCACCGCACATCCCCAACTAAAATCGGGGTTTAGGCATTCAGGCACCGCACACTCCCTACCAAACCCGGGTTTAGGAGCTCACACATTTCACACTCCCTACCAAACCCGGGTTTAGGGGCTCACACATTTCACACTGCCTACCAAACCCGGCTTTAGGAGCTCACACATTTCACACTGCCTGCCAAACCCGGGTTTAGGGGCTCACACATTTCACACTCCCTACCAAACCCGGTTTTAGGGGCTCACACATTTCACACTCCCTACCAAAGCCGGTTTTAGGGGCTCACACATTTCACACTGCCTACCAAACCCGGGTTTAGGGGCTCACACACTGCACACTCCCTCCCAAACCCATTTTCAGGCGTTCTGATCCGCTCCGGGGCACTGGGCCCGGCTTTGCTGGGCCGCTGCCGTCCCCAGCTGAGGAGGAGGAGGGCAGAGCCTGCCTCCAGGCCGGGCCCGGAGAATGGGAACAGGCCGAGGACACATTTATTTACTTGTTCGGCCGAGGGGGACAAGGGCGGACGCCCACAGCCATTTGTTCTTGTCAGGGATTTACGGCCCGGCCACGCTCCGGGAGCGGCTCCGCTGCCTCTCCCCGGGCCAAAAGTTCACCCCGAGAGCCAAACCCGACCGCGAAAATCCATTTTCCTTCGTCCCACACCTTAGGGGGAACATTTGGTGCCAAATTCCAGCCTGGCATGGATATTCCTCCCTCTTGTCGAGCCCAAAATTTGATTTTTTTAGCCGCTTCCAGCTCCCGTTCTTCCATTAAAAAATTAAAGTTTCCATTCCTGCGCTTGTTTATTCATTTAGTCCCGCTTTGCTGGGGATGAGAGGCCCCAAAATGAGAATATTTTAAATATAAGCGTTCTTCAGAACTCTCTCCTTCCTTCTTTGCATAACTCAAAGCGGCTCTCCCGTCATTCCCTGGCAGCAAAAATCGATTTCTAATTCGATTCCTTTGATATTTCGTTGYGTTCGGGTTCAAACGGATGATTTATGGCTGTAAAACCTAAAAAAAAAGAGAAAATGCAGATGTTTATTCCGGCCCGGAGCCGGTGGGTTTGTGGCTTCTGATGGTTTCCCAGCCGCTGTTGCTTCAAAGGGATTTTTTAAATTAAAATCACCAAAAATCGCGATTTTCTTCAACTTTTCCTCTAAGCCAAGCCTAAATTAGAGCTGAGGTGAAAAATCCGATTTTTTTTTTGTTTGTTTGTTTTGGTGGATGGGACAGGGGTCCCAAAATTGGAGCCGGAATTGGCGAAATTGTGCAAAATTCAGCCTGAAATGGGGACGGGCGGCAGGGCTGGGGAATTTGGGGAAAATCCCTCTTTTTTTGGGTTCCTAAGGCTCAGATGAGGGATTGAGGGCCGGGATCAGTTTGAGAATTTGGAAAAATCGCTTTTTTTTTGTTCTTACCGTTCAGAGGAGGGATTTAGGGCTGGGATCACTTCGGGAATTTGGGAAAATTCGCTTTTTTTTGGGTTCCTAATGGTCACATGAGGGGTTTAGGGCTGGGATCACTTCGGGAATTCGGGAAAATCGCTTTTTTTGGGTTTCTAATGGTCACATGAGGGGTTTAGGGCTGGGATCATTTTGGGAATTCGGGAAAATTCGCTTTTTTTTGGGAAAACCCACGCTGGAGGAAGGGCCCCGTTCCCAACCCCCTCCCGGCGCCTCCAGGATGCTCCGGGCCCCCAAAATTCCATTTTCTGCCCCAAATTCTGCATTTTGGGGGGGCCTGGGGCAGAACCCCCAGCTCTTGTTCCTACGGAAGCATCAAGATTTTTAGCCTTTATTTTTRGTCTTTATTTTAAGGTGTTTATTTGAAATCTTCATTGGAAATCTTTATTTGGAATCTTCATTTTAAAAGCGTTTTAAATCCTGATTTTTGAGTCTTGATTTGAAACCTCGATTTGAAATCTGTGTTTTAAATCTTCATTTGAAATCTGTGTTTTAAATCTCCATTTGAAATCTGTATTTTAAATCTTGAACCAGGAAGGTTTTTTGTGCAGGTCACAGAGGGGGAAGGAGGCATTTCCAAAGGCTCGGAGAGTCTCCAGATGCTTCGGTTTTGGAGTCAAATTCAACTTTTTT
>JACDOX010000698.1:4198-42740 GCA_014549065.1 Cardinalis cardinalis
AAAAAAAAAAAAAACAAAACCAAAACAACAAAACGGGAAAAGGGGTGAAAGAAGGCAGGAAAACAGGAAAAAAGGGGAGAAATGAGAAAGGAACAACAAAAAAAGGGAAAAATGGAAAAAACTCAGGAAACAAAGCGCAGAGCAGGGCAGGAACAGGGGGAAACTTAGCAGGGCTGCAGGTGGGTGCAGGTGGGTGCATCCTCCCCATCTCCCCCTTCTCCCCCTCTGATGACAAACTTTTTTTTTTTCTTTTCTCTCTCTCTCTCTCTCTCTTTTTTTTTTTTCCAGTGCCAAATTTCCAACACATTAATTAATTGTTGTAGCCAATTAACTGTAGTTGTGCAAATGAGTTTAGCACTAATTACCATGCAGTGCCTGTAATCACATAAAAAACTTGCTGAGAGGTGGAGGGAGCGGAGGGGGGGGGGGGGGGGGGGGGGGGGGGGGGGGGGGGGGGGGGGGGGGGGGGGGGGGGGGGGGACAGGGGGGGGGGGACACGGCGGGGTCCCGGCTCCCGGTGGCTCCGCCGGTGTCGCGGTGCTCGGCTGGGGGCAGGTGACGGCGACATCGGTGTCACCGGGGGGACGCGGAGGCAGCGGCGGCGGGCAGGGTGGCGCGGGGGCAGACGGCAGCTCCTGTGCCGTGCCGTGCCGTGCCGTGCCGTGCCGTGCCGTGCCGCACGGAGCCGCGCTGAGCCAGGGCAGCAGGAAGGAGGAGGGCGCGGATGCCCGCGGTGAGAGCCCCTCCTGCTCCTCATGTCCCCTCTGCCCACCCTGCCGTGACATTCTGGGCCATGCGGGGCTGGCACGGCACGGCACGGCCCGGCCCGGCCGGGACAGGGGGTAGCCGAGGCTGTGCCCTCTCCAGCAGCCGGCGGGCACCGCGGACGGGCTGGCTCCGTGCCCGGCCGGAGGATTAGCCGTGCCATGGATACGGGCTCCGCAGGGAGCGCCGTGCTGCAGGCCTGGGGCTCCGCTGGCACGGCACGGCACGGCACGGCACGGTGGCACGACACCGGCATCGCCCGGTGCGTGCCAGCCCCCGCCCGTGCCCATCCCGGGGGGCTCCCGCAGCCTCCCCCCGCCCGGGAGGCAGAGAGTTAACGCGGGACCCGCCGCGCTATAAATTTTGCATCGTGCGGGGCTGGGGGGAGCTGGGCGGGAGCCAGGGGCGTCTCTAGGTAACAATAAACACCCGGGCAGGAGCAGCTGGTGCCCCGACCGCCTCTGCATCACAATGCCGGAATCACGCTAATCAACCGCCCGCACCGCGCCCGCACCGCGCCCGCACCGCCCGGGCACCGCCGAGAGGCTCCGGCCGGGGAGGGGCCGGGCACGGGCAGGGGATGGCCGTGGTGAGGGCCTGGGTCTGGCCAGGGGGAGGGTTTGGCTGGGGAGGATGCGGGAGTGGGGAGGGTTTGGCCGTGGTGGGGGTCCGGGTATGGTGAGGGGCTGGGCAGGGCGAGGGGCTGGGCAGGGTGAGGGGCTGGGCAGGATGAGGGGCTGGGCAGGGTGAGGGTCTGGCTGTGCTGGTGGTCCAGCCATGCTGAGGGCTCTGGAGTGGTGAAGCTCGGACCATGGTGAGGATCCAGCCATGCTGAGGGTCTGAGCAGGGTGAGGATCCAGCCATGCTGAGGGTCTGAGCAGGGTGAGGGTCTGGCCGCAGTCAGGGTCTGGCCATGGCGAGGGCCACCCCCAGGGCTCACATGCCACCATCAGTCACCAGGGAGGAGGGGCAGTGGCACAGGCCCCTCCTGCTCCTCGCAGAGCATCCAGACAAGATGGGTCTGACCCCTCCAGCCATGGCTGCTGTCGCCGGTGTCACAGGGCACAGGGCCGGGCTCTGGTGACACCACCAAGGCCACCATGTGCCACCACCACCCTGGCACCACGGGGGCGCTTTGGCTGGTTGCCCCAGCACTGGGGAGCCAGCCCAGGATCCACAACACCTTCCTCTCCCCAGCATCTTCCTCTCCCCAGCACCTTCCTCTCCCCAGCATCTTCCTCTCCCCAGCATCTTCCTCTCCCCCGATGTGCCCGGTGGCTCCAAGGGCCTGGAGTTTGGCCACCACCTCTCCACCTCCCCTGTGCCAAGAGCTGGGATCTGTGGGGGCTGTGCCCCCCCTGTGATGTGTCCCCCGTTTCTCCGGGCAGGCTGGGGCTGCGCGGGGCTGTGGGGACCACGGTGGCCGAGGGGTGTGGTGGCCCTGGTGGCAGCGGTGGCCGCCGTCCCCGCTGGCTGCCGTCTGCATTCCAGCGCAGGAGGCAGCTGTGCCACCCCCCAGTGTCACTAAATATTAATGCTGCCCTACATTGTGCCTCGGCACCTGCCACGGGCGAGCCCCGCCGGCCCTCCGGGGCTGGGCAGCTGCCCCGGCACCACCGCCCGGCCGGGCTGTGCCAGAAGGTGCGGGGGACACGCCAGCCCCAGCTGTGTCCCCTCCCCAGAGCCAGGAGGGAGGGACAAAACAACCACACCGAGAGCACTCGCGGCGGGGAGGGCAGAGAGGGGTTKGGAGCCCCCCAGATGCCCTCAGGGATGGTCCCAAGAGCAGATCTGGGGCAGGATTTGCTGGCAAAAGGGAAAAACATCCTCGCCGAGCGCGGCTGAGGCCGTGCAGCTCATCACACGAGYGCCAGGCGGCAGCGGGGGTGGCCCCGGCGCCCGCCTTGAGCCCCAGCCAAAAGTCCAGAGCCGAAAAGTAGAGGGTGATTGATGGCAGCGTTTGGCTCGTAAGGGCACCCGGCGGCCCAATCCTCCCGCGGCCCCAATTCCTCCCCTGCCCCTATTCAGAGATCATGTTGTCTCATGTTGGTCCCAGAGGCGCCATTAATTAAAAATACATCCAATTAAATGGCAGGTGAAAGCGTGCAGGCGCGGCCCCCCCGCGCCTTGGCTCAGCTGCGCCGGTGGCAGCGGGGAGGGCGATGTGCCCGCCCGGAGCGCGGTGCCAGCTCCTGCCAGGGCCCTGTCCCCATCCCGGCGCCCGCTGTCACCCCGCCTGTCCCCCCCTGCCACAGGCCGGGTGTGGCAGGTGGCATCTGGTGGCAGGAATGTCCCCAAAATCGAGGCGCGCTCGGCCCCGGCTGGGCAGGGCAGCACAGGAGCGTTGGCACTGCGGGGAGCGGGACGCGGCGTGGGCGATGCCCTCGGAGGGGGCACCCGGGGCTGGGCACCCCCCGGGCCGCGGCGGCTCCGCGTTCTCGCTAATTGGAGCCGCTAATGGCGGGCGCTTCCCGCTCCGGGTGCTGCTGGCAGGAGGCACCAGCTGTGCCACCGCCCGCGCCGCCGCTTTAATCAAGCTGCCGGTGCGAGGGGACAGGGCCAGGTGGCCCCGTGGCACAGGGACYGTGTCACCTCCCCCGCGTGCCCAAGGAATCCGCACCCCATCCGTGCCCAGCAAACCCCATCCGCGCCTGTGCTGCCACCCAAATCCCACCCGTGCCCTCAAAATGTGGCATCTTGGTGCCAAGGGATGGGAAATGCAGCGTGCCATGGGATGAGGGTGCCCCCATCCTTCCCCCCAAAACTGAACCCCAACCCCTCGTCCATCCCCCTTCCCTGGCCTCCAACACCTCCAAAAGGGTTTGTTGTTCTGGTTTTTTTGKTTTTTTTTGGGGGGGGATGGTTTTATCCTTCTCAGTCCTTTTCTTCTCTCCCCTTTCCAAATGCCAGCGAAAGGTGTGAACGGGTTTTTGGAAGGAAACGTCTAAATTGGATGAAAAACCTTTAATGCCGACAGCCGGAGCAGCTGGAAGGACAAATATAGCCGGAGAGGAGGAGGAGGAGGAGGACGGAGACGCGGTGGGAGGTGGTGGCCGTGCCGAGAGCGACACCTGGTGACAGTCACCCCCCCCCCCGGACACGTGTGAACACGCGTGTGCCACCGCAGGTGTGCGCGCACCTTGTCACACGCGTGTGCCCGCCCGGGAGGTGCGAGGCCTCCTCCAGGTGGGAATTCCGASAGAATCCCGCGGGATGAGGGTGGCCCGCGGGGATCTGCTCCATGGGAAGGCCCCGTCCTCCTCCTCCTCCTCCTCTTCCTCACATTCCATCTCCATCCCCGCTCCAAGGATCCTCCGGAATGCGATGGACGGTGCCGCCACCACAACCCCAGCGCCGTGAGGGCATGGCGGGGACGAGGAGGAAGGAGAGCGGTGCCAGATCCCTCATTCCGAGCCCATGGAGCCGGGAAGGGTGCGATGGAGCAGCCAGGAATGTCGGGATGGAGCAGGCACGGGAATAATCCAAGCGGGAAGAGCCGAACGCCGGAGAGATTTACAGCGGGCAGCCCCCCGGCCATTTGGCACGGCAGCTGCTGCCGAGGAAGTTCAACGCCAAAATAAATTAAACGGCATAAAACGGCCTGGTCACCTTTGGATCGGGATGCCGCAGGAGCCGGGGCCACGTGGGGCTTTGTCTGCCGGCAGCGGGAAGGGAAAGTGGGATTGGGATGGGATTGGGATGGGAGGAAGCTCAGGGTGGCATCGCGTCCCTTCTGAGCCCTCGGAGCCCGGAGGAGCCGCGGGCAGGGACCAGGAGGGCTGGATGAGGGATCCAGCCGAGTGCACGGGGCCCAGCTGCCCCCTCCGTAAATCAGGGGAGCCTCTGGGTGGGCGCTGCGGGCTCGCTCCTGCCTCGCCAGGCACCGGGAAGCGCCCGGCGCCGCCGCCGCCCCCCCGCCATCTGCACAGGGATTTTATTTTAAGACGTGTCAGCGCAGGGATCGGAACCGGGCGAAAGGAGAGCGAGAAAGCCGGGGCTGGAACGGGAGAGGGCGGCCGGGCTCGGCGGGGATGGAGGCACGGACACGGAGCCACGGCCCCGCCAGCTCCCCCTCGCCTCGGAGGGGCTGTCCCAGCCTCAAGCGGGCAGGAAGGAGATTCTGGGACGGCTCCCACCTTCCCAAATTCCTGCCCGATGCACAAAGGCTGGGACAAACCTTCCCGAGTCCTCCAGGGGCCACGGTGGGGTTGGGAGCAGCACAGGGAAAGGGCATGGAGGGGTTGCTGTGGAGGAAGGCAGGATACAGGCCCAGCTCCCTTCTCCTGCCCTCACWGCACAATCCATCCCCTCCAGGCACCCTGGGGCCCTCCCCAGCACCCAGAGGCTGCCAGGAGCTGCGAGAGGGTTTGGGGCCAAATCTCAACCTCAATCCTTCCCCTTCCCACCTTCCCATCAGCTCGGGGTTTCCTATTCTCACATCAACCAAACCATCCCCTGCTCCAGCTCRGGCATCTCCCACCAACCTTTGAGCAGGGGGAAACCCAGGGCTAATGATGGCTCAGAGCTTAATTAGAGTGTGGAATTTGGGGGCTTGCAGAGGCTGGCAATGCCAAATCCCACCCCTCTCACCAGGAGGGAATAAAAGGCTTTCCAAGGAAAACACAAGTTACCGTGGAATTCCAAAGGCTACGGGGAAGCAACGGAGCAAAAAAGGCAACCAAGATACAGTAACAGGAAATATTTAATTTTCCAATCTCCACTTCTCCATTTTTATAAACTGAAAAGAAAAAAATTTTTTAATATATTACAAAATATCTGTACAGAGACAAAGGTACAAGCGAAAAAAGGCGCGCTCGGTCTCCGAAGGAAACTCGGGAGAGGTACAGCAAGAGTCTGACCAGAGGCTTCTCTGCTGGGAACTGCTACAGGGGGAGAATTTGGGATTGAACCCAGAGCCAGCATGGGGGGAAGGAGGGGGGAGCTGCCCTCACTCCCTTGTCTGTAACTGCACCAGTTTAAATCCTCCCAAACGCACAAATCCCACCCAACGCCGCGAATCCTTTTGTCTTCCTTGTGCAGAGCATCGGGAAAAAAAGGTAAAATTAAACAAAAAAATAAAATAAAAAGGGTGGGGGGAAATAAATGAAAAAGAGGTGATGGAAGCCAGGAGTGGCCCCACAGCCCCCCAGGACCCAGCCAGGCTGGTTCCCCCCAGACCCCCTGGAAAGGCTCCTGCTGGGACCAGTTAGGAAAAGCCACTGGGAGCGGAATAAGGAGGGGGCTCAGAGAAAGGAATGATGGAATCACCTTCCACAGGAGCCCCGAGGGGCCCTGGGGACAGCTGGCAGCTGCCACGGAGCAGGGAACAGATGCCTGGAATGTCCCTCCCTGGCTGGGGCTGGGACAGGGGACAGGAGCCCTCGCTGGCCCCCAGCCCTGCTGCAGGAGATGGAGCTGGGCCAGGGAGCACCTGGGGAGACCCAGCTGGGAAAGATCACCCTAAACTGGGATTGATAACCCCCAAACTGGGACCAACCACCCCAAACTGGGGCTCCAAAGCCAGTGTGACACCGGCATGGGGAGCAGGAGGTCGAGGAGGGCTCGGCTCGTTCCCGGCAGCTTTCCTGGGAATGTGCCAGTTTGGAGAGACAATAAATAGGCACCAGCTCCCTGAGAGCATTCAGCACAGGAACGAGACTTTTCCTTCCAAAGAGGATGGGATTGGGAAGAAAAAAACCAGCAGCAGCTCCATGGCAGCCTGGAGCTGGTGCCAGGAAAATGGGAAATAGAGAAATTAAACCCCCCTCTAAAGCCCCTTGGTGGGTTCAGTGCACTCTGTGTCTCACAGAACTTCTCTTTTTTTCCTCTCTGCACATCAGGCATGAACTAAGTTAAAAAAAAAATCATCAAGCCAACAAGAAAAAAAAAAAATCCCAAACCTTACAAATTTCCAGTGGGAATTCTGCAAACAGCATTGCTCCTCAGTGCTGGGAGCCACCAGTCCCTGCTGCATATCACCAGCAAATAAAAATAAAAAATATATCTATATATTTAATTTCTCTCCCTTCCTTCCTCCCACGGCAAAGCTGGGTAAGGCAGGATCTCCCCAGGTGGAGAAGCATCACCTGCTCAGGTGCATTTATTTAAATTTATCTCTCTGTATAAAAAAGAAATTAAATCCTGTTAGTAGCAAGAAGGTCTCTCGGCCCACCCCAAAATTCCCCTCCCCTTTAACACTCCAGAACTGTCGGCTCTAAAATTAAATGTTTTCCATAGGAAAGGCCTACTTGGGAAAAAAAATAAAAGCTGATAAATAGGTACCTTTGTTTTATTCATCTCTTTTTAAGTCTCATTGAAATGAACAGCGCAAGGGTCTGTGGGAGGAGAAAATCCGTCGTAAATACTTCCTTGACAACAACAAAAATAGAAATATGCTCATGGAAATGACACAGGAACACCTGGAAAACCTCAGAGGGCTGAGATGTGATCGACCTCGGTGGGATGGGCAGCACTGGCCCAGGATTCTGGGGACAAATCACTCCCATCTGCCGGCAAATCCCACCAGATGTTGGGATTTTTGTTTCCTCTTTTTTAATTCTTGAAGGGTTCTGAAAGTTACAAATGGCAGAAATCCCTGGTTTTCAGGGAGGTGTTCTCCTCGGCTCTTAAAAAAAAAATTAAAACAAAAGAAAAAAAGAAAAAGACAATCCCCACTGCCAAGTTACAGCAGGAGGGATCCAACACCCAGAGACCCTTCCCAAAAATCAATGTACTAAGGCTGCTGTCACAGGGGACAGGACTGGCCCTGGAGCAGAGGGAAAACTGGATGCTTTATGGAAAAAAAAATCAGATAAATCAAACACAACCAGTGTCACACCCCAGGTCCCCATGCTGGGATAACCCATCCAGGTGCCTCTGCATTGATAAATTCCCCTTTTCACTTGTTCTTTTTTTTTTTTTTCTCAAAGAAATGGGGAAAACAAACAAACAAAACAACAACAACAAAAATAAAACCACTTTGGGAAGCGGCCTTCCCCCAGCCCTTCCTGACCCACTGGCAAACTCCAGTGCCCAGCTTGGGGTAACAGCATTTTTAAAATTCCTTCTTCCTTCCATTCCTACTTTTCCATCAATCCCCCCCTCTCCTGGCTCAGTTTGCTGCGGGGTTGGGATTATTTTTGCCACTAACCAAGCAGGGGAGGCCAGTGGGGACCCTCTGGCATCTCCTGAGCGAGGGAGGGATGCCCAGGGAGCTCTGCAGCAGCTGAAATGCGGACGAGACCTTGCTCTGGCCAAAAAAAAAAAAAAAATCAAGTCCTGTGGCTAAAGGAGAGGAGAGGCAAGGGGGGGGATCCCAGGAATCTCAGTAGGGAACCCCCCGGCCCCGGCCCCCCCGGGGAGGCACTCGGCCAGGCCCTCGGAATGTCTTCCCGTAGGAAGACGGCGCCTGGGTTGGGGCACCCCAGCTGTGACCTGTTCCTGCCCCACTGGATCCGCCCGTTCCCGGCCCCAGCTCGCTGTAACTCTGCATTTTGGCCTCCGGATGCAGCAGCGCGTTGTTGTTGCTCCCCTCGGATTTGCCGAAGGAGTGGATGCCGCCCACGGGGAGCCTGGCGAAGCGCAGGTCCTGGTCCCCGGGGAACTGCACCGAGCCCGTGCCCTGGTAGCTGCTGCTCTCCCCGAGGTGGCTCACGGAGCCCAAGAAGGTCCTGCTTTTCCCCACGGCTTGGGCAGAAGAAGGTTCTAGCAGAGTCTGGCCCGGATTATTGAGCTCCTCGGCACCGAATCCCCCCTCGGAGCTGTCGGTGCTGTAAGTCCTGCCGGGCTGCGAGCGGCCGTAGTCCGGGGCCGGCGGCTCCTGCGAGGCGAGGCCGAGCGGCTCCGGGTCGGGCTGGGAAAGGAGCTGGAGCAGCGCAGCCGTCACGGCCGGGTTCAACTCCTGGGCTGCTCCGGAGAGATCCCCTTCGGCCACGGGAGGAGGCGGCGGCGGTCCGGGGGGCTCGGGGGGTCTCTTCTCTGGTGGGACAATGCCAGGAGGACACGCTGTGGAAGGGTGACTTCTTTTAAACACCGTTTCAAACAGACACAAAGACATTTTCTAAGCAAATCAAAACCGATCCCTGCCGAGGCCGCCCGCTCTGGGATGCTCTGGGAAGAGGCRGAGGGAAGAGTTTGAACTGGCTGGCTGGGAGATCAACGTTCATTAACAATGTTCATTAACGCTTTGGCCCCGGCCCCCCGCGCACCCAACTCGCCGGCAACAGCTGTCCTAACACCTGGGCAGCCGTGCAGGGAATTCCCGCTGCCGGATCAAAGGCTAATTCCGAGCAGGAGGCAGATGTGGAGCCACACGCCAGCCCCGCGCTCCCCACGGGCAGCGGCACCGCCCGGCYCCGGCTCCAGGGGCAGCGTGGCCGGGATGTGCAGCCTTGCACAAACACAAACACACGGCTGCCAGCTCCTGAGCGCCCCCTCAGCACCCCCAGGGCAGCGGGGCACCCGGTCCTGCCCCCTCCCAACCACCCACCCACCCCAGCCCTGTGCCAACAGAGTCCAAAACAAGCTCGCCCCCCGAATATTTGCATGAGCAGACTGAGCACGAGAAAAGCCTTCTGCTGCCTCCCCCCTACCCCTTCACCCCTGATTTCCTCCCAAATCAGGGTTTGTTTCCTTCCTGGAAGAAGAAAGAGCTGTCACCCCCAGCCCCCCCTGCTCTGTCCCAGCCTGTGAGGCTGAGGAAGCACAAAGGGGCTGGGCTGGGAGGTGGGAGAGGGAGCAGAGCCCTCCCCTGAGGCAGTGCCACCACGGCTGCAGGTGACACCACGGCAGGGAGGGGACACGACCTGCTCCACTCCCAAAACCAGCCCTGCCTCCTTCTGGAGCAACACACCTGAGCTGCCTCCTCTCCCTCGCCCACGGGGGAAGGAATTACTGGCGATGGCAGAGCCCACGGACACCTTGTTGGAATCAGATCCTCAAATCATTGGCAAAACTGGTTATTAAAAAGGTCAAACTTTATTGTGAAAACCAGTAGTCTTCCAGGACCACCCCTCCACCCGTATCCATCAGTCCACTTTGAAAACTAGATTGTATTGAAATCCAGAAAAATAAAACAACAACGGGAAAAAAAAAAAAAAAAAAAAAAAAAAAAAAAAAAAAAAAAAAAAAAAAAAAAAAAAAAAAAAAAAAAAAAAAAAAAAAAAAAAAAAAAAAAAAAAAAAAAAAAAAAAAAGGGGAAAAAAAAAAAAAAAAAAAAAAAAAAAAGCACGATCACAACTGGCTCGTGGTGGGCGGGTGTTGAAGGCACGAGAACACAGCACGTTCAGCTACATTGCAGGAGGTGGGATCGGGCCAAAACAGGCTCCCCGGAGAGTCTGAGACAAACTCAGGAGGCGCTTCTACAATTTGGTGAGGTCGTCACAGGCTGTTGCTAATAAATTCAAAAAATCAACAGAAACAAAAAAAAAAAAAGACATGGAGACATTTACACTCACCTTTGGAAAGGAAATCCGAGAGCTCACTGACACAAGCAGGGGGTTTTAAACTCGTTTGGTTCAGTTTCAGGGCTCAAAAATCAGCTCCAGGTAGAACCAGGCACTTGTGGATGCTCAGGTTTTACCCACACAGCTGCCACTATCCCTCCCTTCAGCACTCACCACTATTTCAGCTCTTTAAAATCATCTCTGCAGGTTTATTTATTAATTTATTTTTTTAAGAGGGCAGGGAGGGGATGGTGAAAAAGAGCTGGGAAAAAATGCAGAGGTGCAGCAGCAACCTGTGCAAAAAACCTCCCYGGATGTGCAAACTGATTGCTGGGGGGTTTGAGGAACAACTGACCCTCCAAACTTCCCTTGCACTTTTGGGCAAACCCCAAAACCTCCAATTCATCTGCACTGGCCCACTCCCAGTGGAGCACTCATGGATTTTGGGGTAATATTTGCCTGTTTGGGCTGTTTAGAGCTGTTCAACCTCCTGAGCAGTCCAGCACTTACCGCAGGGAGGGGAGTCAGGATCTTTCCTCCTGATGTCCAACCACATCCTACCCTCTTCCCTCCTCCCATCCACTCCCCTGCTGCCTCTCTCCCAACACTCCAAGCCCTCATTCCTGGCTGCAGCACTCTCTGGGATGCTCCCACCAGGTGTGTTTCTCATTTACCTGTGCTCTCCTCGGGATGCCTCGTCGGGGTTTTCCTGGAGCCCCGCTGCTCGCTGCTCTTCTCCCCGTTGCTCTCCTCCAGGGTTATCCCAGGCTCCTGGCTCTTCATCAGCTGACTCAGCAGAACTGCCAGCACGTTCTGCATGTCTCCCTGAGCGCTGGCTGCCTCCGGAGTCTGCTGCTCCTCCTGCACCTCTGCAGGCGGCTCCTCCGCCGCTTCCTCCGCCGCCGCCGCCGGGGGCTCGTGGTGCTGCGCCGTGGCCTCGGTCAGGGCCGTGATGGACTGGTTGAGAGCCTCCAGCTGCTGCTGCATCTCGGGGTTGGAGTGCACGTTGAGCAGCTGGGCCATCTGGGGCACGCTCAGGTCGGTCTGGCTCTGCAGCAGGTTCAGGAGCACGGCCAGCTCGCTCTGGTTCAGCTGCTGGGTGATGTCGCCCAGGCCTGCGGGACACACGGGGGAGCGGTGGTGGGGAGGTGAGGGGTGGGATTTTGGTATTGCATGTGGTGATGAACAGCCCTTCCCCACACCCCACAGCAATGAACAGCCCTTTCCCACATCCCACAGCAATGAACAGCCCTTCCCCACACCCCACAGCAATGAACAGCCCTTCCCCACACCCCACAGCAATGAACAGCCCTTCCCCACATCCCACAGCAATGAACAGCCCTTCCCCATGTCCCACAGCCAGGAACAACCATCACCCAAGTCCCAGAGCCACGATCCACATCCCAGAGCCATCAACAGCCCTACACCATGTCCCACAGCCAGGAACAGCCCTCCCCCACACCCCAGAGCCAGGAACAGCCCTACACCTTGTCCCACAGCCAGGAACAGCCCTTCCCCACACCCCACAGCCAGGAAGAGCCCTTCCTCACATCCCAGAGCCATGATCCACACCCCACAGCCATCATCTGAATCCCACAGCCAGGAATAACTGTTTCCCACATCCCACAGCCATCATCCACATCAGGCAGCAATGAACACCCTTTTTCCATGTCCCATAGCAAGGAACATCACTTCCCCATGTCCCAGAGCCATGATCTACATCCCACAGCARTAAATCCCCCTTCTTCACATGCCATAGCCAGGAACAACCCTTCTCCAYGTCCTAGATCCACATGTGTCAGCATTTCTTCCTCATATCCCACAGCCAGGAACACCTGCTCCCCACATCCCACAGCCATGATCCACATCCCCCAGCAATGAACCCCCCCTTCTGCATGTCCCACAGCAAGGAACATCCTTTTTTCATGTCCCACAGCACTGAACACCCCTTTTCCATGTCCCACAGCAAGGGACATCCTCTCTCCACATCCCACAGCACCGAACATCCCGCAGCACCGAATGCCCCTTTTCCACATCCCATAGCCAAGAACTCTCCATCTCCACATCCCACAGCACTGCAGACCCCTTCCCCACATCCCACAGCACTGGATCAGCCCCTGTTTGTGTCCCCAGGCTGGTGGGGAAGGCAGGGATGCTCCACGAGGAGGATTTCGGGATGCGGTGCCAGCCCCCGCTCCGGTGGCACGGCAGCAGCACCCCGTGGTACTGCACACACACTGCACCCACAGAGCTGCTGCTGCACTGCCCCCAGCCCTCCCCAAAACCTCAGCACACCTGGCTGCTGCTCAGATCAGCTCAGCCAAGCCTAACTGYCCCATTCCTGGCTTTGGGCAGCCCAAGGATATCAGCCTATGGCAGGAGGGTGAGGATGGCAATGGAAGCCCAGACCCCACAGCAGGGCAATCACAGCTTGGCCCCTCCTGAGATCTACACAGACCCAAATCACTCCCTCCTGCACTGGGAAGGTTTCCCAGGATGGAACTGAGCTGCAGGAAGGGCGTGTTCCCTGACACAGCACAAGGAATTAGGTCAAGCAGAAGGCAATTCCTTGCTGGGAGCTGGCCTGGGATCACAGGACTCTGTCCTGACCTGCAAGGATCCAGGTTATCCTAAAATACACCCTGGGAGTGGCATCACCTCCCTTCACAGCCCAATGACAAGTGACAAGGGTGTCCCTTCACACCGACAGTGACGCTGGAACTTTTTGGGAATAAGGGTGGCAAAGCTTTGGTTTCAGCAGCTTAAAATGGAGCTTCTCTTGCTGGTAGGCAATGGAGAAGGGGACATTCTTCTCCCAGCTGTTTGTTAATCCAAGCACCACCTTTTGTCCATCTGCCATGTTTCACTGAACACATGGATTGTGCATTCCCTGGAGCAAGAACTGTCTTCCTTGTTACTTGTCAGCACAGCACTGGGCACAAAGGAAGCCTTAGCCCATATCTGGGTTTTTCTAAGGCTTCTACAGAACAATCAGAGCAGCTTTGTGTAAATCCACATTCCTCCCCTCCAACTATTTGCTGGGCACAGGGGGTTTGGTCACTGCTTGGAACAGTGCACAAGTCCAGGTCCTGCCAGTCTGGATGACCTTTTCTGCAGCAAAGTGCAATAATGTTCATTTTTGCCCACCAGCCTGACACTTCCCACCCCTAATCTTCAAATAATTTATCAACAAGATCAAACTTCAGCTCATTTGCACACCCTGGATGTGGCTCCACCTTCCAGCCTATGATTCCTATGACTTGTTCCTCCACTGGCTGAAGTGACTCAACAACTCCTTTCATCATTCAGCCTCTTTTAGAACTAATAACACAGCTCAGAACAAATTCACAGTCAGCTCATCAGTGACTTCTGAAGACCAGACAGAACCTTCTGCCTCTTCACAGCAGAGAGAGGAGAAAAAAAAAATAAAATAAAAGAAATGAGGACAGGAAGAGCCTGGAATGCCCTTTCTGCAGAATTAGAGGTGAAAGAACCAGACTGGCTAAAAAACAAACCCAAACCTCCCACACCCAAGGAAGGAACACACCAGGAGCCTTTTCCACACCCAGGTGGGCACTGACCTACTGCATCTGCAGCACCAGGCTCTGGCTTGAGCTGGGCAGGCTGGGGGGGCACAGGACTGCTGTTGTTTTTCACAGTGTCTGTGCTTGGAACAGAGGTAGTTTCTTTCCGAGAAACTTTTGATACCGGAGGCTCCTCCACGGCCATCCCGCTCTGCCGCTGCCGCCGCCGCTTCTTGCTCCACAGCTCGTGGCAATCCTGCCAGTGGGGGAGGCTGCAAGACAGGGAAAAACATGGCAGGGAAACCAAGGCAATCCTCAAAACCCACAGGAAGCCCTCAGCACACGGGGTTGCCCCTGGATTGAAGGCTAGAAGCGGCCAAGGGCAGCTTGGATGGGGTTTGGAGCCACCCTGGGATGGTGGGAGGTGTCCCCGCCCAAGGATCCTTCCCACCCAAACCATTGCAGGATGTAATTTTGTAGATCCATGTAATGTTCCATTTTACAGATGAGAAACGGACTCAGGAAGGGATTTTGGGAAGAAATTCCTCCCTGTGAGGGTGTTGAAGGGCTGGAATGGATTTCCCAGAGAAGCTGGGAGGTGTCCAGAAGCCAGCAGGGAAACCAAGGGAATCCTCAAAACCCAYAGGAAGCCTTTAGCAAAGATAGTGTTGCCCCTGGATCACTGGAAGTGGCCAAGGGCAGCTTGGATGGGGTTTGGAGCCACCCTGGGATGGTGGGAGGTGTCCTTGCCCACGGCAGGGGTGGCACTGGGTGGGATTTAAGGTCTCTTTCCACACAAACCATTGCAGGATGCAACTTTGCAGATCCATGTAATGTTGCTCCACTTTTACAGATGGAGAAATGGATTCATGAAYGGATTTTGGGAAGAAATTCCTCCCTGGGATAGTGAAAGATGTCCCTGCCCATGGCAGGGGAGGGACTGGATGAGTTTTAAGTTCCCTTCCAACCAAACCATCCTGGAATTCCAAGATCCCTGACTGCAGCCAGACCTCCACAGGAAGGGGCAGGTCCTAAAGCCAGCAAAGGCAGTGTAAAAATCATTTACTTTGAATGGGATCTGATCCCTGAATGTGCTGGGATCTCACAAAACCRGTGGGTGCACCAAGCTCTGGGAATGTTGGGAAAGACCCTTCCTTGAGAAACATTGAAGGAAACAGGGATCTCCAGAGCTGTGGCTGCATTTTCACACAAACCACTCATAGTTTTATCATCTGCTGATTGGAGTGGGAGAAAATTGAGTGATACTGCTCAACCCTGGCAGTCAATTAACACACAGSCTTAATTAGGCCTGAGCAGTTCTCCATGGCAGAGACAGGGCTGTGCTRCATCTACTCCTGCACATCTTCCAGCAGAGCTTTAGAGCATCTTATAAACATTAAACTGGGCTCTATAAACCCAGCCTGTCATCAGGCAGAAAACCAACAGCACAGGAAAAGCCATTTGCTCAACCACAYGACCAAATACAAGGGCAGAGTTGAGAGAAGAGCCCAGAAATCCTAATTTTGACTGAAAAGAACACCATGTCTCCTTCCCAAAGCCCATGGTGGGAGGATAGCAGCTGGGACTTACTCTGGAGGTGCCATTTTGCTGAGGTCAACGTCCTTCAGGAAGTCACTGTGCAGGGCCTGCTCTGCTGTGCAGCGTTTGCCAGGGTCCAGCGTCAGCATGTGGTCCAGCAGGTCCAGGGCAGAGGAGGGAATGCTGTGGGGAGAGTGGGAAACATGGAGGAGATCATGGAAAACGAGTGGAAAAGCTCAGTGGCAGGAGGACACCTCAGGTCTGAGGGGAATCCACAGAGCCAGAGCAGATCAAAGGCAGCAGCAGGGCAGGCATCAGGTGTGGGGAGTGGCTGGAGCTGTGCCTGGCAGGTTCAGGCTGGGTTTTGGGAAAGGTTTTCCCCCCTTGAGGGTGCTCAGAGAATGGGGACAACCCTGAGGCTGCCAGAGCTCCAGGAGTGTTGGGACAATGCTCTCAGGGACAGGGTGGGATTTTTGGGGTGTCTGTGCAGGGTCAGGAGCTGCACTGGATGATCYCTGTGGGTCCCCTCATAAATGGCAAAATACAGAGTRGAAATATCATGGAATATATGATATAAAATATCATATTTCATATGATATGAAATATMWKMTATTCCTTGACATTTCCACTCTRTATTTTGCCATTTATGAGAAGCACCTCTGCCACAACTCCCACAGGATTATCCCATAGCCAGACCCTAGAGAACATCCCCCTGAAGATGCCACACTSCCAGGAGAGCAGTCCCCAGCCTCAGGGAAGCTCTCTGGGGAGGATGAGGTGCTGGGAGAGGGGACAGGGAGCCCAGCCCGACTCACAAGGAGAACTCCTCGCGCAGGCGCCGCCGGTATTGCTTCTTGGGCTTCATAGTGTTGAAGTAGGGCAGCTTGATCACATCTGGCCACACAGCTGGGCAGGGGCTCCCACAGAGCCGGCTGGGGAGCAGGGAAGCACAGTCAGCCAGGTGGGACTCACAGAATTCCAGAATTCACAGAGTCACAGGGCTGGAAGAGACCTCCAAGCATCGAGTCCAACCCAGCCCCAAGACCTCAACTCAACCCTGGCACCAGAGTCAGGGTTGTTTAAACACATCCAGGGATGGTTACTCCACAATCCCAAAATTCACAGAATGACCAGGTTGGAAGAGATCTCCAAGATCATCAAGTCCAACCCAGCCTTAACACCTCAACACAACCCTGGCACCCAGAGCCACATCCAGGCTTTGTTAAACACACCCAGGGCAGTGCCCACCTCCCAGGCAGCAYATTCCAGTGCCCAACCCTAACCCTAACCCAGTCCCTCTTTCTGWGAAGGATTTTTTCCAGTCCAGCCTAAACTCCCCCTGGCACAGCTGGAGGCTGTGTGCTCTTGTCCTGGTGGCCACTCCAGACCTTGTGGGAATGGTGTGAGCACAAAGAACAGAACAGAATGACCAGGTTGGAAGAGATCTCAGAGATCATCGAGTCCAACCCAGCCCCAACCCCTCAACCAAACCCTGGCACCCAGTGCCAATCCAGGCTTTGTTAAACACACCCAGGGATGGTGACTCCACCACCTCCCCAGGGAGAACATTCCAGAACTTTATCACATTTCAGTAAAAAACCTTTTCCTGATATCCAGCCCAAATTTCCCTTGGAGCAGCTSGAGGCTGTGTGCTCTGGTTGTGTCAGTTCCTGGAGGCACAGCCCAGCCCCAGCTGAGCACAGGCACCTTCCAGGAGCTGTGCAGAGTGGTGAGGGCACCCCTGAGTCTSCTTTTCTCCAGGCTGAGCACCCCCAGCTCCCYCAGGTGTTCCTCACAGGGTTTGTGCTCCAGCCTTGTGTCCCCATCTGGACATGCTCYAGCCCCTCCTAAWTTAGAKGGTCAGAACTGGACACAGCACTTGARGTTCAGAGCCACCAACCTCAGGGAAAACACCTTTCTAAGCAACCTGCTGCAGGAAGAACCCAAGGCTGGGCACAGCTCAGATGAGCTGTTGAAAAAGGAGGTGCCAGGAAGAGGAAAATGTTGAGCATGAGTYTATAAACCATCCAAAACAATGACATTTTACTTTTCTTACTACAAATTTTAAAAGCTTAATGTTTCTTACTTTAAACATTCCAAACTCACTAAATTTTAGTATTTTTACAATGGTGAGGCTGTGGGAGAGGTTGTCCAGAGAAGCTGTGGACTTGATAGCCCTGGAGGTGTCCAAGGCCAGGCTGGACAGGGCTTGGAGCACCCTGGGACAGGGGAAGGTGTCCCTGCCATGGCAGGGGTGGCACTGGATGGGATTTAAGGTCCCTTCCAGGATTAAAACTTCCAGTGTGAGAATTAATTCAGGTTGGTGATTTTTGCACTCAGCAAACAGCAAGGTTTACATGAGGCTACATAAATCAGCAGCCACACACCTGATGTAGGTGTGGACACCTGATTATTCTCATTTTCATTCCTGGCCCTGTTTTCCAGGCAGGTTAGAGAACAAGGGCTCCTCTAACTCACTGCCTGTGTGCACGAGCAGCTCCTGCAGCACCTCCCCTCACAGACATGAGTGTGCAAAGCTTTACCTGATTAATTCAAGCTGAGCCAGTTCCAGATTGGCTTGAAAAATAGGCTTCTTTGTAAACAGTTCCCCGAGGATACAGCTGGAAGGAGGAAAAGCAAGAGGTCACGACAGCAAACCCTGGGGACGAGCGTCTGAACACGGCAGCGTTTGTGCTTTGCCTGAGGAGAGGGATTTGCATCAGGGCTTGTAGTGACAAAGTGACCTGTGTGTACAGAGTCCCCAGCCCTGGGCTCCTGGGAATCACCTCCTGCAAGTGGCTGCTCCTGCAGGAAGCCCCTGACACGTTAACCCTTTGCAGGGAAAAGGAGGAGGTGTCAATGTGACAAGAGAAAAGAGCACAGAGCTCTCATTTCCTCCAYGTTCAGCTTTTGTTTGGWTTTTCAACTTCCCTCTGCTGGCCCAAGCTATCAGGGCAAGCAGAGGAGATGGATTTGTGCTCCAGTAAAGCTGGGAGGGAAAGAGAGGACAGAGGGAGCACCCCTGACTCCTGCAGCCCTCAGCATCTCTCCCTCAGTCAGCAATCAGTGCCAGAAGCAGGTGAGTGGATGCAAGCACCTGGCTGGAATGGGAACTGAGCAGCAACTGGGCCTCACAGTCAGTAATTAATTATTAGTTTTCTCTTGTAGTGACAAAGTGACCTGTGTGTACAGATCTCCAGCCCTGGGAATCACCTCCTGCAAGTGGCTGCTCCTGCAGGAAGCCCCTGACACGTTAATTCTTTGCAGGGAAAGAAGTGACAAGAGAAAAGAGCTCTAATATCCTCCAGGTTCAGCTTTTGTTTGGATTTCCAACTTCCCTCTGCTGGCCCAAGCTATCAGGGCAAGCAGAGGAGATGGATTTGTGCACACARAGCTCCTGTACAGCTGGGAGGGAAAGAGAGGACAGAGGGAGCACCTCTGACTCYTGGCTGGAATGGGAACTGAGCAGCAACTGGGYCTCTGTCAGTAATTATAATTAATTATTAGTTTTCCCAAGCTGTCTTTGTGTTATAAACCCTGCTGAAGTTGAGCTGGGAACATCCCAGTGGGAAGTGCACACTGTGGGGAATCCAGCCTTGGTTCTACTGGTGAATCCTCCACTCTTTGCTTCTGAATCATTTGGAAAAATGTTCCACCTTTGTGGCTGAAGTGCCCTGACTCCTGTTCCTCAGGCCTTCTGTACTACTGAAACTTCCTGAAACCTGAAATATCTACTTAAAAATGTTTTAGCTGAAAAAAAAAAATAATGGCAAACTGAAACTTAAAGAGTTTAGAGAAAAATTCTCTAAAAAAAACACAATGAAGGAGTGAGCAGCACAAATGTGTCACCCCTCCTSATCTCAAGGGTATATCAATATCATTTTAGATAGGGTAAAAAACAGAATTTTCACTTTCTCATTTCAAACCCAAGGAAAACCTCATGCTAGGAGTTTTTCCTAAGTGGTTTTAACCACCACACCCCTGTCCCACAGCACTGTGAAATATTCCTGCCTCATCCAGGTCCCTGCATGGATGGGACAGATCCAGCTGTGGGAATTGCACAAATCAAGGAGGAGCTGCCATGGATTTTAAATCGTGAAAATTCAGTTCCTTATCCTTTCTCATTTCAAACCCAATGAGGAAAACCTCATTGTAGGAGTTTTTCCTAAGTGGYTTTAATGAGGGGACACACTCTTGTCCTTYGCAGCACAGCACTGTGAAATATTCCYGTCTTATCCATGTCCCTGCACGGATGGGACAGATCCAGCTGTGGGAACTGGCACAAATCAAGGAGCAGCTGCCATGGGAGTGCTCAGGAGCTGGCAGCAGAGGCAGGGGAGGCAGCAGGACTCACCCACAGCTCCAGACATCAATGGCAGGGGTGTAACGCTCCTCYCCGAGCAGCAGTTCTGGGGGTCGGTACCACAACGTGATGACTTTGTTGGTGTAGGGACGGCTGCAAAGCAAAAAAAAMCACAAATAAAAACTCATCCCAAGAGCCACAAAACCCCAAAAACTGCTTGATTTTACTTCCCAGCTGCACTTACACCTGTTGGTGGCAGCAGGGGGGGGTTTCAAGTGTCTGCACTTCTGAGTTCAAAACAGCTGAGGGGTACCATGGATTTTACAGCAATCAGGACTKGTAGGTACCCAAGACTGAAAATCCCTGACCCTCAGCAGGCTGCCATCACTGAATGGTGACTGAGCTTGGAGCAAAACCTGCTTCAGGTCAAAGCAAGCAGAGAAGAAATTTCGGCTCCTTCTGAGCTGCTCTTCTAATGAGAAGTTAGCACACCAGCCAGGAGTGTATCTGTCCAACAGCTGGAGCTGAATGGTACCACTGAAAATGATTTCTCAGGACACCTAAGTGAGGGATTGTGTGGATAACTGAGAAGGAAGAAGCTCATCCCACCCAGATAAACCCCTTCCCCCTCCTCACCTCTCCTCCGAGCTGTAGAGTCGGGCAAGCCCAAAATCTGCAAGTTTGATCTGCCCACTGAAAGACAAAAAACCAGCCCCTGGTTTAAACCACAGTTAAAACACAGAATTATAGAATGTATTCAGCTGTCAGGGACCCRTCAGAACACAACTCCTACTTAAACCCAGTTAAAGGGTGAGGAAACCCCCCAGTGCARCAGAAAAGCCTCACAAAGCCACAGGAACTACTGCTGGATATGCCAGGCTTAATTCTCCACTTCAAAGAAATACAAAGTTAAAAAAACCCCAAAACCCAATAATTCAGGGTCATCTGTATCACAAACCCTTCCCACAAACAGGATAATGTTCCAGAGAWTTTTTTTAGGTGGATATTGAAACATTTGGTTGTAATTTGTACAAGTGGTCACCTGTTGTTCAGTAAGATGTTGGAGCACTTGATGTCTCGATGAAGGAAATTCTTTTTGTGACAGTAATCCAGACCCTCCATTAACTGTTTCATGAAAGACTTGATATGGTCCTCTGAGAAATGTACCAAGCCAGATTCTAGCAGCCCCATTAGGTCATGGTCCATGTACTCAAACACAAGGTAAAAGGCACCTGGGAAAATAAACACAGAAATGGTTGAAAACAAAAGGAGAGACACAAAAAAGAGGAGGAATGAAAGGAGATTAAATTGTTGAGAGTCTTTGTTGTGTGTTTGTTAATTCTGCTGGAGTTGTTTTTGGGTTTTTTTTTTWAACAGTCCTTTGCTGTTTTGGGCTTACTGGGTGTCCTTTTCCCTCAAGGGGTAAAAAAGCCCCAAAACAACAAAGTAGCCCCACCAAGCTGAGATCTGAAATKAAATAACACTCAAAATACATTCCTCTGAAGTTCTGGCCACATTCACCTTCATGCTTTGGTTATTTTCTTACAAGAGTTTGTTGAAGGATTACCATGCATGGTTTGAACTTGTGTTTGAGCTGTTCCCTYCTCTGTCCTGGAAGAGAAGGTCCCAAACAAGAGCCAGTGGGATGCTAAAACTCTTTTTCCATGGTGACTGAGGACAAAGAACTTCCCACACTACTACTAAGTTTGTTAGCACTAATCAGTGTTAAAAGTGACCCTGTAAAGGCTTTTTTTMAAAGACTGCTCTCCTGTGACTCTGCAGGAATGCAATCAACTCACTCCAACTGGAACCTGTCCTTTGAGGCAAGGCCAGACCCAGATCCAACCTCGCTGGAACCACAGGAGGAACACAAAGAAACAAACCCACCCCAGAGCAGAGTTAACACTAAACCAAGGAGCTGCATCACATCTGTGGTGAACAGAAACCACCTCTGCAGCCAGCTGTACCTTTGTCCTTCTTGAAATCCAGTGCATCTTGCTTGTCTGTGACTATCTCCTTCATGTTGACCACGCTGCGGTGGATGAGCTGCCGCAGGATTTTGATCTCGCGGATGGCCGTGATGGGGAATCCTTCCTTCTCATTGTCCAGGCGCACCTTCTTCAGAGCCACCAGCTCACCTGCACACCACAGAGGGTCACAGCCTGCTCACCTGCACCCCAAGGGAAGCTGGGAGCAGCTCCAAGCACGAAAATGCCCACTAAGGGACATCCTCACTCATTTTAGTTCARTCGCTCTGCTAGGAGCTCTCACCTGACACCTGTGCTTCTCCTAGAGAAATGGATTTGTAGAGCCTTATAAATAACACCAGATACTTTGGAGAAATAGAACTAGGAAAGATGCATTGTAGTAGGAGCCACAAAGAGYAATTTTAGATGACTGGCTTTAAGACATTTGCAGTATGGTGTGGTAAAAGCTGATAAGCCAAGAAACGCTTCTACTACTGGATTGCAATGCACTTCTACTACTGGATTGCAATGCAYTTCTACTATATTGTAATTAAGAAATATTTGGCTTCTRAWTGTGATGGTGTGAATCATAACATCTGTGACTGAAAATAGAATAAAAGTTTTTAAAACATCTCTCAGTTGCTCCATCTCTGGGTCAGAAAACCCAACACTGCTGCACCACAAAGGGGGAACAGAAGTTTACCCTGGTGTTTCCCAAGCTGCAATAAAATCTGACAATTTAAAAAGCAGGGGTYCAGCAGGCACCTGTGGCCACCACAATCACCTGACCAGGCATCAAACCACACCCCAGGGCACAGSATCTCACCAGCAGAGCAGGAACCTGGGCACTAAACTCAAAATTCCAGAGCTGCTGCTGCTTTCCTGCCCCTTTAGGAAAACTCCCCATGGAAGCACTGGAGTCACTCCTGACCCTGCAGGAACTTATCACTGTGAGCAGCACTGGCAGGGAGCTGAGCACAAATCCAGAGTGGATTTACCTGGAGCCATGCTCACCTGTGTCCTTGTCCTTGGCTTTGTAGACCTGCCCGTAGGTCCCTTCTCCGATGATGCCGATGATGTCGAACTTGTCCACGCAGCGCTTGCCCCAGTCGCTCTCCGTCTGCCTCCTCTCCCCATAGCGAGGACAACAGATTCTGCAGGGAGGGAAGAGCTCTGTGAGACACCTGAGGGCTCCAGCTCAGTGCCACCCCACCAAAAAAACACCTGCTTGACTGRGTTAATCCCTAAAACACAACAGCAAAGCTCAGGCGTGTTGGCGTTGCACTCCCAGAATTGGAATTTTTATTTTAATGGATTTTTGGTGTATAATCCCAACTACACCCAATACAGAAATATTATCCTGGAGGGCTCCAGCTCAGTGCCACCCCACCAAAAAAACACCTGCTTGACTGAGTTAATCCATAAAATACAACAGCAAAGCTCAGGCATGTTGGCGTTGCACTCCCAGAATTGGAATTTTTATTTTCATGTATAATCCCAACTACACCCAATCCAAAAATATTATCCTGGATGGCATTATCACACTACAGCAGGGCAAAAATCAAAGTCTGGGATATTTTGCAGGATGCTGGGTGTTTGGTTTTTATTTAAAACACWCTGTACAAAACATCAGGGGATTTTGCTCCCTCAATAATGGATTACATTTGTGATCAGGGGAGGTTCTCTATGCCTTGAATGTGGAATCTCAGAATGGTTTGGGTTGGAARGGACAKGAAATATGATCCAGTCATGGGCAGGGATACCTTTCACTAYCCCAGGGYRCTCCAAGCCCTGGCCTTGGACATTTCCAGGSATCAGCCACAGCTGCTCTGGACACCCTGTGCCAGTGAAGAACCCAAATTTCCCATYTGGAACAATCAACTTTTGAAAGCAACAAGAGTTTTATACAGAAATGCTCATCCAGAGGTTTCTTCTGGCTAAATCAAAGAGAAAAGAACTTTTGGGGTAGATATGGCTAAAGATTGGACATGACACATTCCAGCAGCTTCTACCACTAATTCTCAAATAAATGGGCAAGCTGCCTTTATCTGAGGACTCAAATGTGAAACAACCCACAGGAAACAGCCATTACACTGAATAATACAGAAATAGGAACTTGCTTTCTCCCCTATCTCACTTCCCTCAATAAAAAGCTTTCAAATCAGTCAGGAGACTTGAGACTCAAAGATTTAAAAATAATAATAATAATAATAATAATAAAAAAAAAAGAAGTCAGCCTTACTTTGGTCTCTTTTTGAAGGGTTGCTGAGGTGGTGTGGCTGCCTTTGGTTCTGGGGAGTCAGGAGGAGATGGGTCCCCCCCAGGGAGCTCTGGGGGGAGCGGGAGGTCCGTGAGTAAGTGTCGTGGTCTCTGCTCTCTGTCCTTCTTCACAGGTTTTGGAGGAAGAATCTCTTTTGGACTAAACTCCGAAAAGTTAATACAACACAAAAGTCAGACTCAACAAACAAACAAATAAACAAAAAAAGCTACTGCAGGACAACAGCTCTCTGGTTGAAAATGTGAGGGTTAAGTGTCAAAATTAGCACATCAAAATAGAAAATTAACCAGCTTAAATTTACAATGCTTGTACACCAGGAGAGAAAAGTGTCAGGGTGGAACACATCGTGAACTGAACACACAGGTCTGCACTAGAACTTGTTCAATTTGCACAAACCAGTACCAGTAATTCAGAATTTCCTGTGAGGCAGCTCAGGGAATCAGCCAGCACCCACTTTCTGACCTTTACTTCCCCTATTTACTCCATTTATCACCATSAAATGAAGTGCTTGACTTGGTGAGCACCACTATAAATACAGAGCCAGGGCTAAACCTTCCTCCACAAGAAACTTTTAACCTTTTAGCAAGGACTGAAATGTGGCTTTAACTCCCAAATGCTGCAAGTTGATTTTTAAAATCCAATTATCAGGAGTTTGGTTTAGGCTGGCAGGAGCAGAACCTGCTTTCTCTTTCATGTGAGGAGAATTCCTGGGTTGGAGTAGTGATGAATTCTCCATGCAAATCTCTGCTTCACCAGGAAAAGGAAAAGAATTCAGAGATCCAAACAGCCTTCCCAGGTCTGTTTTTAGGGCAGGGAGCAGATTTGGTGTTTGAGCCATCAGGTCTAACACTTTAGAATAAATGAACTGATGGAAGTAGGTCATTTTYCCAATTATTTTATTAGACACTGCCTAATAATCTGCATGACAATCTCTTGTGAAATCTGCTTAAGGAAGGAGGAAGACAAAAAAACCACCAGAAATGGGAGAGGTTGATGGGCTGAAATTCTTCCCCCCATTGACAGCAAAATCCTTAAAAGCAGAATAATCATGTTCAAATACCCACAGAGAATCACAGGGAATTGTTAAGACTGGAGAAGATCAAGCCCAACCATGAACAGTCACATTCACCACTAAACCACAAAAAACCTCAGCTTTTGTCCAGAATTAAAACCAATTTCTTTCTAAGACCATGGTGGGAAGGGTGAAGGTGTGTCTGGAGAGTGAACCTGCAGAGCCCAGGCTCCAAATTACCAATTACCACTTCTCAATTACCAAAAAATTCCCATTTTCTTGCCTTTTATCTGTTCACTTCTCTATTTGCATACCAGCACTTGGTTCCTCTAAGCTCAGTTGCCCCAGGACACCTGGGTTGGTCACTAGGGGGAGGAAGCCAAACAGAGCCCTCAGAGCTGCCCAAGCAGAGAAAAAACCAAGAATAAACATCAAGAACACAACAAAAGCTCCTTGGAGCTCCTTTCCTCTGAACCAGCAGGAGTGGCACCCCAAAATCAGGAATTTCAGCAGCCAGGTGAGTTCTGTGYTCCCAGGAAGCTGCACAAGCTCTGCATCAAATCAGGACTAAATTTGTACCAATTCCTCCTCTCCTGGTGAACCAACCAAACCTAAAAGGTAATTCTGGAGAGGTTAAAGAATCTCCACCTGAACAAATTCTGTCCTTGGGCACTTCAAAATCCAATTTTCAACTGGGCTTGGGGCTGGAACATTCCCCAGGCTCAGCAAGGACAAAAGTCCAGCTCAAAGAGTTTTGCTCMTAAAAATGGAGGCCACTGGTGAAGGGTGAGATTCTGCACAGTCAGGGCCACAYGGAACTGCCACCAGACTCAGCAAAACAAGTGAGATTTCCCATCCTTTTATTGGGAAAAAGTCACACAGAGGCATTTACTGAGCCCCAGCATCACCCCAGCCCTGAGGTCAGGGATAAAACACTTTTAAAGAGCTAAGTCACACCTGGGTGGTAAAAAAACCACCAAAAAACCAGAGCTCTAGGTGTGAGTGGTTGAAAAAATAAAATAAAAATTTGCAGGATAACCTGTGGGATTGGAAATGAGGGAAAATCAGCAGGAAGCTCAAAGCTCCTGCTCAGCACAGAATTTTAAAATCAGTAATATTTACTGAACAACATCACACAGGGAGTGCAACAAACACACACCAGCCTCACTTTTAGGTTGGAGGCAGTGGGAACATTTCCCTGCTTGCCATCAATACCAGAATCATCCATGAGAATAAATCCAATTATTCAGAATATGTAACACTTCACCACAGGGTGATTGTATTGAGTCAGGACTGTGGGATACCACACTGGTCACTGAAAATGTKCTTTACTCCTCAATCCCAGCACATCTTTAGTGATGGCTGGGAAGAYAGAGATGATTTTAGGAACTACAGGCTAAGCAGATCAAATAAAAAAATATATCACTGATGATATTAATGGCACTGCAACATACTAACAGCTAGAAAAGGAGAGAAAAAACAACTATTTGGGTTTTTTTTTCTTTTTCACTCCATTCTGGATATTCTGCTCCTTTCTTCCCAGCAAAAGAAACCCCCTGTGTGGGGTTTTCAGATAAATTCACCACAGAAGTTTCAGATAAATTCACCACAACCACCCCCAGCCCAGCCAGAGCTGCAATCACAGGACACAGCCAAGGCTGCACGTTTTGATCAGAAATAATCAGGAAATAAAGTTAAAGCAGGTGCAGTTTCACTCATTTTTAAACTTTTCAAACAAACAATACCTACTTCTCAAGGAATTAATTGCTTGCATTAATCACTCAAGAATTAAGACAACACTCAAGTTAAATCAATGCTGATTTTACATATGAGCATGGCCTGTGAATCTAGAACAGAAAAAGCTCTGGTTTGTGTACTTGTTAAGAATTTTTTAGCTTTTTCCTGTTCCTTGAGTACAAGTTTCTAAAGAATTAGGCAAACAAAAAAAAAAGTTAAAGTAAGTGTGCAAACAGCTCCAACACAAAGAGAGACAAACCCCCAGCTCCACATTCCATCCCTGTAATAACCATGAGCAAGGAGTGATGTGAAACCTTTACCAAGCAGCAGCCAAACCTCTTGTTTCCCACAGAGATAAGAGACAACAACCTGCAGGAGACCATAAAACCCTCCACACACACCTGGACCAGCCCTGGGAYAACTCCTTTAAACCAACACCACAGTTATACTCTGCAGGATAAGCTCATAACTGTAAAACCAACCCAAAAAAAAGCCCCTTTTTATTCAAGGCTTTGCTGTTAAATGCTAAAGGGGATGCTCTGGTGTGACCTTACCTATCCAAGTCATCTTCCCCAACTAAAATAGGGGGGAGCGGAAGCGGAGGCAAGGTGGAAGTTTTCAGGTGTGGGATAGCAGCCGTCACAGACACTTGGGTTTTTGGAGCCACCTGCACAGAGGACTGGGAGTTCACCTGAGAGGATAAAGTAGACGTCCTTGGGTGGGAAGAAGATGGCAAAGACGTTGGGGCTGGAGGAGGAGGGGCCTGGACAGGAGTCACTGGGGCTGGAGGCAAAGGAGGGACAGCGGGTGACGGAGGCAGCGGCGGCAGCGGCGGCGTGGGAGGCGGAGGGGTGGTGGTGGGCAGAGGCGGAGGAGGGGATTTGATGGCGGGGAGGGGGGGTGGAATCTCCTTCTCGGCTGTCTCTGTCTCCTTTGGAGATACCAGGTCCTCTACCACTGCTACAGGCTTCGAGTCTTTTGTTCCCGTGGGTTTGGAATCCCTAAGTGGAACAGGGTGTTTCCTCTCCGAGTTCTCCTCTGCCTTGGGTTTCGTTGTCTCCGCAGGGGCTTTAGGCTCTGCGTTGGTGTACAGTAAATTAACCGAGTCTGTGTCAGGAGCTTTCTCAGATTTAACAGTTTTGGTGACCTTTTTAGACTCTGTCCCAGCCTCCTTCAGCTCAGCCAAGCTGTTCTCCTTCCTAGCCAGGAAAACAGGGGAGCCTTTCRCCTCCTTGCCGTCCACCTTGGCTGCAGCTGCTGCAGCGGCCGCTCTCTCCTTCTTCTTCCTGCTGAGCTCTGCTCCCAGGCTGGAGTTGAGTGGGAGCCTGCTTGGGGAGATGCTGGAATGGCGACTGCGGGAGCCAGACCTCTGCTTTTTGCTGTGAGATGAGTGCCTGGAGTAGCCAGGGCTGCGGCTCCGGGACTTCACGGATTTCCTGAGGAGAGAAAGGAAAACGGAGCTTCTCTCACCCTCTGAGCTGCTCACCAACAGCTGAATGTGTTGTTGGTCAGCTCAGAGAGGCCACAACATCTGTCAGGAGAGGCTGGAGCTACTGGAAGGAGTTTTTGAGTCAATCAGGAGCAGTTTYAGACCATCAGCACCCACCCTTCCTGTGCCAGACTCACCGTCAGGGAAGGATCAAAGCTGGACAACCCCAAGGGGGAGATTACAGCTCACACACCCAACAGGAGACTCTTGGAACACTCCAAGAATATTTAGGAATATTTCACTGGAATTATATGTAACTTTAAAAGAAACCATGGATAAAACACCACTGCCCTCATGGGAATGCTGCCTCAGGAAATTGGGACCTTCAAGCTCGTTTCACCCCCCTGGTTCTTTTGCTGCTATCAGAACTCAAATTTGTATAGTGTGATTTGGAAGAAGGAAAAATAAACCCCAGGAATTGTAACTCTMTTGGTCAAGGTCTTCCTGTACAAAGAATGGGCTCTAAATCAGGCGTGTGTGCAGAAATAATCAGAGAAAATCTGTGCTGGGAGAGAAGCAAGGCAGGAAACACCTCACACCATCAGGGCTCTCCCCACATGAASCTGCTCAGGAGAAACTGATGGGGAAACAAGATAAGCACTGAAATGGAAGTGGAAACTGAACTTCCAGTGCTTATATCAAGTTCCTGATAAGCCAGAACTGTTTCTTCCACTCCAGGAGGAACAAGGATTGGGCAGGGTGAGGAAGGAGGCTTTAATGGTGTGGTGGGCTCTGATGCCAACAGGACCAYCAAAAATTCTGAGTTCAAATACTGAATAACAGACACAACACTCCACTCAGGACACATCTAACTTGGAAAACACAAAATCCCYTCAAAACAATCCCACAGCAGTAATAAAACACATTTAACAGCAGCAGTTCAAACACAGGTGACACTGGCTCCCTTGTAACCATACTCAGAACACAATTAACAACACCAATTAGTATTAYCCCAAGATAATAAACATTTGGAAAATAAACTGGAGAAGTGAGACAACAGGAAATTCCTGTCCCAACACCAGCAGCACCTTGCAGGAGGGGCAGCTGTGAGTGTGGGAGGTGAAGGGGATCAGAATTCCTCTCTCCCACTTGGAAGCACAAGCCCAAGGCTGGTGCTGACAGTGGCCAAACAACAGTAGAGTTGTAGGTGAGTCCTTACCTTTAGACTTGCAATAAATATAAACATACAACCAGAAGGAGAAAAAAGCAGTCTGCAGTCCCACAGGTGTTTCCCTCCTCAGATCAGCTCTTTTCCCAAGGTTTCTGCTCAGTGACTGACAGTCTGGGCTGCACTTTGCCTGGCACCACGAGCAGTTCCCTTTCCAGCAGCTCCAAGACATTTGCAGGTTATGGAAAATATTCCTAATGAATCCTGTAGGATGTCACCTACTGCAACCACAAAGTTTTGGGGTTAACATTCCCTGCTGCAATTCATCCAGCATGGATTGTTCAAGATGCTGCAGTGCCCCTTCTCCTGCTCCCTGTCTTCCATCCTGCCCCATGAGAACCCCCAAGAGTTCCAATTCATGGAATTATGGAAAAGGTTTGGGTTGGAAGAACCTCAAAGCTCATCCAGTGCCACCCCTGCCATGGCAGGGACACCTTCCACTGCCCCAGGGTGCTCCAARCCCTGYYYARCCTGGCCTTRGGCACTGCCAGGGATCCAGGAGCAGCCACAGCTTCTCTGAGAACCTGTGCCAGGGCCTCCTCACCCTCACCAGAATTTAACCCAGCTGGATGCAGAGCAATCAAACCAGATCACTCRCCAGATCCAAAGTTAACATCTCCARAAGTCCAATTTTACCTTCTTTATGGTGCTAATTTAGAAACAGCCACCAGGGGCACCTGCCTGGACCAGGCCAGGTGAGGGTGGGGGAGTCTGGAATGCTCAGACCCTCTCACAGGGCCCACAGAACCAGCTGGAATGGTTCTGACCTTCCAGCAGCAAATATCCACCCTCCTGTGCTCCACCAGGAATAAATCCACTATTCCCTCCCATTCCTCTTCACTCCACAGGCAYCCCTCACCTTTTTCTCTTCACTAACAATAATTTCCTACAGTTACCACACCAATAACTGCTGTTTCCAAGCCTCTTCTCCAGGCTGGTGTTCACAGCTGCTTTGTGAGACCTGAAAAAAGCTCCACATGCAGCAAACCTCACCTCCCATCCTCAGAGCATCAGCAGTCCCCAAAATTCCAACCCAGCATCTGCTGAGGGGCCTTTTATCACTGCACATCTCAAAAAAAAMCCCAAAAAACCAGGCAATAAAGTGCAGAAGATGCACAGGCAGGTTTTGCTTCTGGAAGAAAATAATTTCCATCCTCTGGAATTATTTTTTGTAACCATTTAACAGCATTTTTACCCCTTTCTCCTTTAATTTGTTAAGCCTTGGTGTAACATTCCACACCTTGCTTGCTCTGTCAAGGTTATCCAGGATGGATGAGGGGCAATTCAGCCTCACATTCCTTCYTCCTTCTGGATAAAAATGTTTTGGGATTAAACCCCACCCTACTGGAAAACAGAAATAAAAGATACCAACCACGACAGCTGTGAATTAACAAAGAAATGATGGCTTCATCTAAAAATCCCAATTAAAAAGCACTATGAGATTTATTTAAGYCACACAATCAGAAGATTGGGATGAGGGGAATGTCAGAACCTTCCATGCTGAGATGGCCAAGGTTAACAGGTTAACATCCACATAATTCCACATCATCCACYCCAAATCACCTACAAACATTTCAATATTTAACTGCTCTAAACAACACAGAATAAAACAGAAAACACTCTCAGGGAAGCCTGACTGCTCCAATTTCTCAGGAAACAAGCTTKAATTCTTCTTTTTGACCAGAGCAAGGACCCTGCATGTGCACACTCCCACCTCCAGCAAGCTGAGGGGCTCTGGAATTCCATCTCCTTGTTTTAGCTGCAGTGACAGCAGTTGCCTCACAGAATGGCAAAGCACATCTGTTATTTTCCCCACCAACCAAATCATCCTCKTTGGGAAGTGAGTTGTTTTCCACAGCCACTGGAAATGCAAACAACTCTGGATTTTCTCCAATCAGCACAGCACATGGGTGCAGTTCCCTAATGATGTGTTTTGGACATGGAGATGAAAGAAAACACTAAAAAAAAAACCAACCTACCCCATATTGTCAGTCAGTGGAAATAATGGAGTGTCCCAGAAAAGCCTGAGGAACACAAGCTGTGGTCAGGTGTTCCCTGCCTGAGTGTGCCAGTTAAAGAGGTTTTCTCTCCCCAAAAAAAATGTTCCTGCCCCTCCACAGGAAGCACAGAAGGGATCAAAGTCAGCTGCCTCCTTTCAAACTCATCTGCAGCACGTCAAGGTGAAGAAGGCTCTGCCCATCCTCTCCCTCAGGTGTGCCCTGAGCCCCTCCAGGTGAGCCCTGAGCATCCTCCAGGTGAGCCCTGAGCCCCCCCAGGTGAGCCCCCCTGTGTCTCCTGGACACACCTGACCCAGAGTTCCCCCTTCCAGTCTCACCTCACAGCCTGGCAGCTCCACAAAGCAAAACTAACACATGAATTACAACTTAGGCTTCAGCTGACACATGGAAAGCAGGTGAAATTCCCTCTGTCCCTTTGCTACAGCCACTGCAGGTGTTTTCCAAAGGGAATGGAATACCTCACACAGTCAGTGAGTTATCTGCCCAGGAAAGAGAGAGGAGTGAGTTATCAAGGCAGAGGTTCAGAGASAATGTAAACAGTGAGTAACCTTTGGAACTCATCTGGTTTGGGGTCCAGCATTTAGTCCAAGATGTCCTTAGAAAGTAGCTCTGGAAGTTTAGGGAAGCAGCACCAAGTGCTCTGAAGTTGCTGCCATAAATCAGGGAAATGCAACTGCTGGATTTTTCAACTCAGAAGCAGCCAGCCACTCACACAGAGAGGTTCTGCTGGGAAGAAAACTCTAAAACCCTCAGGATACCTCTGAAGTTGCTTCTCCCTGCTCAGGGCTGTTCACTGACCCAGTGCCACAACTCAGAGCTGTAGCAGTGAACTGACTGCACCCTCACTCTTCAGAGGTCAGGAAATGATGTGTCAGAGTAACACCAGCAGGCAAAAAGGAWTGAAGGCAAGGAGGAGAAACCCACCCAGGCCTAGCCCTGAGAACCTCCCAGGTGTCCACAGAGAAAACAGGCCAGAGGAGGAGCAGCCTGAAGGAAATCTGCACTCTAAAATCACAGTGGAACACAGAGATTTTTATGTCAGAGCTTCCAGGGGGTTGAAAGCAACACAGAAATGGCAGCAAGGACAAAGGCAAGATCTCCATGGAAGAGAGAACTCCTGAAGTTCAGGGTTGTGGTAACAAAGACCAAATTCCTAAAGGCCTGTGTGCTTTGGGAACTGCTGAGCTGGAGGATGCAGCACAGCATTCCTATGGCCATTACATTCCAGGTCACATCTGAATTGCCATGGAGCTCCAAGCAAAGCTCCACAGCATCCATGGAGACAGCTGGAAACTCACTGAATGTAAGCCAGGGCTAGGGAAAGAAAAGATCAACGTTAGGCTGTGTCACAGGGTGATTAATGAACACCTGAAATAAAACACACACAGCTACCTTGAAAGAATTGTTTCCTTCTGGAGCAAAGTTATTGARTGAAAGGGGAAAAGAGAGAAAATTAGAGGTGAGCCAAAATCCAGCTGGTTGCTCCTCATCCTTCCAGACTGCCCAGATTTCAGAAGGGAAGGGAAGAAAAGAAAGTTTAGGCTGAGAGATGGAGTTTGCACGTGGCTGTCGCTAATCCAAGGGGAAAGAAAAGACAAGACAGTTCAGAAAGAGCAAAATCCACCCAAAGGAGCCCTCCTGAAAAGCAAGATCATGTTCCCACATGCAGTAAACAGATAAAGGCTTCCAGAACCAGGTGAAAACATTGCCCATGGCTGAGCTTCCTGCCAGGTAAGCRCCTCAGCTCCTGCTCAGGGAGCCTCCCCACGCAGGGGCCACTCCAGAGCAGGGTGGAACTCCATCCCAGAGCTGCTCCAGCCTCCCTCCCAACATGGAYGCTGCCTCCTGCCACCCACTGAGGCGTTTCCCAAAGTGCCAACTCCACTTCCAAGGGAATTGTCAGGGCCCCGGCCACAGCAACTCCACACACGGCACTCCACGGCCAAACTGGGCACCAGTGGGGAGGGAAGGAACCACAGAATGGTTTGTGCTGGGAAGGCCCCTCAAGACCACCCCATGGGTGGGAACGTCTTCCACTATCCCAGCTTGCTCCAAGCCCTGCCCAACCTTGGACAACTCCAGGGATGGAGCATCCACAACTGTGCCAGGCCCTCACCACCCTCACAGGGAAGAATTTTTTCCCAATTTAGTCAGAACCAGGTGAAAACACTGCCYATGGCTGAACTTCCTGCCAGGTAAGCACCTTAAATCCTGCTCAGGGAGCCTCCCCACGCAGGGGCCACTCCAGAGGAGGGTGGAACTTCATCCCAGAGCTGCTCCATGGATATATYCCACCTAAACCCACCCTCCTTTACCCTAAACCCATCCCCCCTTTATCCTATCACTCCAAACCCTCCCGAACACCCTTCCCACACCTCCCTCCATCCTCCCAGCTCCACCCCAGCTCCCAGCACACGCACCTGGCGATGGGGCTCCGGCTCACGGAGCGCTTGGAGGCGAAGGGGCTGCTGGARCGGCGGCGGCTGTAGGGGCTCGGGGACCTCCCGCTGTAGGAGCCGCTGCCCCGCTCGTAGCTGGACGAGCGCCTCCGGCCGTAGGGGCTCACGGATCGCTGCCGCCGGCTGTAGGGGCTGGGCGAGCGCGCGTTGGACTGGTAGCCCACGGGCTCCTTGTAGGGTGGGCTGAGGGACTGGCGGCGTGAGGAGCCGCCGGGGCTCTTCCTGTAGGGATCGTAGGTGCTGGAGGTGTGCGAGCGGGGCGGGCTGAGGTCGTACTCCTGCACGTAGGAGGCTCCCGAGGGGCTGTCGTCCAGTTTGGGGCTGTCCGACCATTTCCTGTGAGGGCTCCTGGATTTCCTCTTGGGGCTGTCGATGGTTTTGTAACTTTTGGGAGCATCCCTTTTGCGATGGCTTTTGCTGCGCTCTTTGTGGCTGGATTTGAGCTCCCGCTCCTTCCTGGATTTCTCCTTGTGCGCTTTGGCCGAGCGCGATTCCTTGTTGCTGCTCTTGGAGGAGAGAGCCTTGGGGTGCTCCTCGCTCTCCAGGAGCCTCTTGGAGGATCCCGATATCCTCTCCTTGGCGGACCTGCTGGAAGCATCCAGGCTCTTTTCCAACTTCCTGTCCTTCTCCGCCTGYTTGCTCTTCATCAGCTCCCGGAGCCGCTTGTGCTGGTGGTGCCGGTGCTTCTGGGCCCTCTCGCTCCTCTCCGCCCTCCTCTCCTCGTTGTCCCTCCTGTCCAGCTTGAGGGCCACATCGTCCGAGAAGGTGTCCGAGTCCGAGCTGATGTCATCGTACTCCACCAGCGGCTTGATCACCGCTCCCAGGGGCGCCGCCGCTTCCTGGGCCGCCAGCGGGGACTCCTTGGAGTGCCTGGACTTGTGCCTCTTGTGCCTGGAGCCCGCCCGGTGCCTCTCCTTGCTGTTGGAGCTCCCGCTGCCCGGCTGCGAGGCCCCCCCGCCGCCGTCCTTCTTGCCCCCATGTCTCTCCGGATTTGGCATTCCTCCCCCGCTGCGCTCGGGAACGGCGAGGGGGGGACTCCGCGAAAGCCTCGAACTTCAAACTCCCTCCGCGCCCGCCCCTCGCACCATCCACGCCGGCCTCGGGCCTCCCTCCTACATGGGGAGCGGGGCCCGAGGCCCCGGAGGAGGCGGGAGGGACGGGGAGGGGAGGGGGGAAGGACCCGGGAGGGGAGGGGGAAGCGCCGCGGCCTCACCGCCTCATCCGAGGGGCCCAGGCCCGGCGGGCAGCGCGGCCGCGGGGGCGCCCCGGGAAGGCGGGGCCCGGGCCCGGAGCGCTGCCCGCGGCCTCAGCGGCGGTGGCGGGGCCTGGGCGCGGAGGATCCCCGGCCGAAGGGGCCCCGGAGCCGCCGCCGCCCCCGGCCCGGCCCCCGCGCTCTGCCCGAACCGGAGCGGCGCCGTCCGGGGGCACCGCCAACTCTCGCGAGACCCGCCCGCAACTCTCGCGATAACAACGCCGCCGCCGCCACCCCTCCCTGCGCTCCGGCGCGAGTCCTCCTCGTCCGCGAGACCTCTCGGAGATGGGCGGGGCCGCGCGCTCGTCCTCTCGCGAGAGCCGCGAAATCGCGCGGCCGGCGGCGCCTTCCCGGCCAACTTTATTGGGGCGCGGGGCGGGGACAGCGCCCCCTAGCGCCCGGCCCGCAACAAAGCTCCATGGCGGCGGCGCCGCCGCCCCGGCCTTCCGCCGTTCTCCCGCTCCGCCGCGCTGCGCTCTAAAGTCGCCGGCGGTTCGCTGTGGAGCCCGCCCCGGCGCACCGCCGGCTAACGGGCGGTTAATGCTCCGTTAGGGCTGCACAGCGCCCGCCGCCGCGCTTCCAGCAGGCTGAGGGGGCGGGGCGTGCTGCCTCCCGAGCCACGCCCTCCCCTGCGGGCGCGGCGAAGTCTCGCGAGAGCGCGGCCGCGGGCGCAGCGATGGCGGCGGCCGCCGCCGTGTGAGGGCGAGGGCGGCCCGGCCCGGCCGCCGCCCCCGCTCCCCGCCCGCTCCCGATCCCTCTCCGCTCCCTCTCCCTCTGTCGATCCCGGCCCCGGACCTGCAATATGAAGGCAGCGCCGGGCAGCGCCGAGGGTGAGTGCGGCGTGAGGGACGCGGGGGTTCCCGCCGGCGCCGTGAGGGAACGAGGGGGGCCCTGTGGGTCCGGGGCTGGGGTGAGGTGACGCCAAGGAAAGTGAAGCGGGCGAGCATCTCAAAGGTGATTTGAGGTCTGGAGCAACTCTGTGATGAGGAGGGAGCGCGGAGCCGGGCCTGGTTACTGTGGAGAAGAGAAGGTTGGGAGGGGATCCCATAAATCCCTACAGAAATCCCCAGGGGGGGTCAGAGTTGGGTGCCAGACTCTGTTCAGTCAGCGACAGGACGAGGAGCAACGGCCAGAAACTGAAACACCACAAATTCCACCTCGATATGAAGAAGAGCTGCTTTCCAAGAGGGTGTCAGAGCCTTGGAGCAGCTGCCCAGGGAGGGTGTGGGGTCTCCCTCTCTGGAGAAATTCCACACCCAGCTGGCACATTCCRGGTGATCCTGCCTGGGAGGGAGTTGGGCTGGGTGATCTGCAGAGGTCCCTTCCAACTCTCTCCTGGGATTTTGGCCAACTCGCTGTTGATTGAGGAGGGGGCTTGGACCAGGTGAGCTCCAGGGGTCCCTTCCCACCTCCTCAGCCTGTGTTGCTGCAGCTGAGAGGAATAAAGTGCCTGAAAACAAAACCTCAGAGTAGCTGGGGTTGGAAGGGATCTCTGGAGATCATCCAGTCCARCCCCTCTGCCAGGGAGCAGGGGATACAGGTGGGTTTGGAATGTCTCCAGAGCAGGAGACACCCAGCACACATTCATTCCTTCCTTACACTGGATTTGGAGGACTCAGTGTGAGCTAGGAGAGCATCAATAAGGAACCCAAACTGTGGAAGTTTGGCAGATGGATCCTGTGAGGTGACACCAAAATGTGGTGTTTGCCTTGGACCCTCTGGGGCTGGGTTTATTCTGGAATGATTTCCACTGGGGTTCTTTGACATGAAAGTGTGGAAAGCTCTGTCTCYTGGCAATAAAATACAGGATTTGAGTGTTCCTGAGAGTCATGTCCTCTCTGTCACCTTCCAGTCACTCACCCACTGCTTTGTCCCCTCCTGGCTCTTGAGCAGCACTGAGGGGACACCACCCTCAGCTTTGAGMTGATTGTGGACTCATGGGGAAGAACTTTTCCCAAAATCAAATCTAACCCCCCTGGCCCAGCTCCAGCCACTCCCCCAGGTCCTGCCACCCTCTGGGGGAAGAACCTTTCCCAAAATCCAACCTAACCCCCCCWGGCMCAGCTCCAGCCACTCCCYCAGGTCCTGCTGTCTGTCCCAGCACAGAATTTGTTCCAGCTGGCAGCTGGAATGACTTGGCTGAGGTTTTTCATGATGGAAGGTGTGAGGACCTTTCAGGAAGTTGGGAGAGGGAGCAGAGGGGGAATCCAGGACACAAAACTCACCTCACTGCTTTAACCCCGTGTTTCCCAAACCCTCCATTTCCTGCCCCATGTCTAACCCTGGGGATCCTGTCCTGACAGAACTGAACCTGTTGAGGCCACATCACTCAGGGGTGGTGCAGAACAGGAGCTGGGCATTTTCCAGACAGGAATTCTGTGGGATTTTCATGATCCTTTAGTTTTAACMACCTGGGATATTCCATAACATTTACCTCACCTCGAGGTCTGGGGTTAAACCRGCAGGAAGAAAATTCTTTGAAATCMTCTTCAGCTTAAAGGTTGAAAGTTTTCTGAATTGTAAAGCTTCCAAAATTGGCTCATGGTGTTTCCTGAACATTCCTGTGTGCCAGAGGCAGAGAAGCTGAACAAGATGAGCTCCCTCCTGGAGAGGCTCCACGCCAAGTACAGCCAGAACCGGCCCTGGACAGAAACCATGAAGTTGGTCCGGCAGGTCATGGTGAGCATTGCTGGGCTCTGAGCAGGACCTGCCTGCAGCTTCTCTGCTCGTGGCTTTGTGTTGGGGTTTAGATCTCTTCCAGCTGGTTTTGGTTGGGTTTGGTTTTGTTTCACTCTCTCCTGAGGGATGTCCAAACCCTCCCTGCCTGATGTGCCTTTCCCTCCYCTAATTACAGATTAGTGCTCAGTGCCAGGGAAAGGCTCAAAGTTGTATTTTTACCCTTCTAGGATATTGTTTTTTGGAGCAATGGCTTGTTGCTTTGTGGATATTGTTTTTGTTCATTGACACTCAACACTCAGCCCTGGCTCAGTCAAAAATGGGTTTAAAATATTGCTGTGGGTGGGGGAAGGAGGAGCAGGAGGCAGGGGAGACCTCAGCAAAGCCTCCTGCCCATACTCAAGTGTTAAAGTCTTGCCCAGCTCTTTATTTTTCTGTCACCTCTTCTAAAACTCTCAGCTCAGACCTATTTAGACCAAGTTGCTAAAAAGAAAATAACTCARTTCCAGGCCTGCCTTTGTAATCTGCTTGCAAACAGATACTGTTCACCTAGAGGAATTAAGATGTAATTTGGGGATGAAATCTAATCTGCTTTTAATTATATAAATAAACCTCACTTGGCTGCCTAAAAGTTGCCATAATTCCCTTCTATTGAAAACCAGGAAAAATGAAATTTTTTGTCTTCTGTCTGCCCAAGGAAAAGCGTGTGGTGCTGAACTCAGGGGGACACCAGCACCTGGTGAGCTGCTTGGAGACCCTGCAGAAGGCCCTGAAAGGTTGGTGGTGGTCTCTGTGTGCTCTCAGGGTGKTCCTGGTGCTCAGGGGTTCATCACACGCTGAGCTCAGTGCCAGGCAGGACAGTCAGGCTGTGCTGCTTTTATTGGGAAAATAAAATTCTCTCACAGAGAAGCT
>JACDOX010000698.1:43331-57670 GCA_014549065.1 Cardinalis cardinalis
TTTTGTGTGCTTGGACTGTGGAGTTTGTGTTGTGGGGTTTGTGTCGCATTGTGGGGTTTGTGTGCTTGGATTGGGTGATTTTGTGTGGTTAGATTTGAGGGTTTTGTGTGCTTGGATTGGGGGGTTTTGGGTGCTTGGACTGGGGGGTTTCTGTGGATTTTGTGTGCTTGGATTGGGGCGTTTGTTTTGTGGGGTTTTGTGTGCTTGTATTGGGGGATTTTCTGTGCTTGGATTGGGGGGTTGGTTTTGTGGGGTTTGTGTTGGATTGGGGGGTTTTGTGTGCTTGGATTGGGGGGTTTTGTGTGCTTGGATTGGGAGGTTTTGTGTGTTGGATTTTGGGGGTTTTGTGTGCTTGGATTGGGGAGTTTGTGTTGTGGGGTTTGTGTTGCATTGGGTGATTTTTGTGTGCTTAGATTTGAGGGTTTTGTGTGCTTGCATTGGGAGGTTTTGTGTGCTTGGACTGGGGGGTTTGTGTGGATTTTGTGTGCTTGGACTGGGGGGTTTGTTTTGTGGGGTTCGTGTTGGATTGTGGGGTTTTGTGTGTTGTATTGTGGGGTTTGCGTGCTTGGAGTGGGGGGTTTTGTGTGGGTTTGTGTGCTTGGATTGGGGAGTTTGTGTTGTGGGGTTTGTGTTGCATTGGGGGGTTTTGGGTGCTTGGACTGGGAGGTTTTGTGTGCTTGGACTGGGGGGTTTTGGGTGCTTGGACTGGGGGGTTTGTGTGGATTTTGTGTACTTGGATTGGGGGGTTTGTTTTGTGGGGTTTGTGTTGGATTGGGGGATTTGTGTGCTTGGATTGTGGGGTTTGTGTTGTGGGATTTTGGGTGCTTGGACTGTGGGGTTTTGTGTGTTAGATTTGGGGGTTTTGTGTGCTTGGACTGTGGGGTTTTGTGTGCTTGGACTGTGGGGTTTTGTGGGGCTTTAGTGGGGTTTTTCTGGGGTTTTCTGTGCATCTCCCAGCGATTCCTGTTGTGTTTCCTCCGGCAGCCTCGGGTCCCACCTGAGCGCGAACGGCACCGAGTGTTACATCACCTCAGACATGTTCTATGTGGAGGTGCAGCTGGACCCTACAGGGCTGCTCTGTGATGTCAAGGTGGCTCACCATGGAGAAAACCCCGTGGTGTGTATTCCTGGCAAARAGGAACCTTGTGCTTTTGGGATTTCTGTTTATCTCCCTTTATTTTGAGCAGAGGAAATGGGTTTTATTTAACATTCCCTTAGACCCAGAGTTACACCCTTGCTGCTCATTCTAGTGGGAAGTAAAATTCTCCATGGAGTAGTTGGCTCCTGTGGGATTTTCTAATCAATGCRCACAACTTGCAAAATCATTTGGGGAAATTACCTCAATTTTTCTGAGAATTTTATGGAAGTTTTTGCTGTGTTTGCAAAGGAAGTTATTCTTACAAAGCTCAGATCTGGGAATGGAAAGTTAAAAATTGTGGAATGCTGGGAGAAAATGCCTTTCTGCATGTGGAGGAGAGTTTGACCTTGGTGTTTGATTGGCCTCTCCTCAAAACAACCCATCTTTAATATCCCTATATAAGCTCATGGATTTTCAACCTAAAGCTTCCCAGCTTGAGAAGGTTATTTCAAATTCATAATTTAGGAGGMAATATTATTACCTGGACTTGTCCCAGCAGGGCTTGAGGAGCAGAAGTAGAACCACAGCAAGTGGTTGTGAGCATTGTGTGGCTTCCCAGGAGAAGCTGATGTTTGGGAATTGCCCTGCTCTRATATTTCCCAGCTGCAGAGCTGCACAAAGCCTGGAGTGGCTGCATCCCACTCTGACATCCTTGTGTGTTCCTTCCTTTTCAGAGCTGTCCAGAGCTGGTGCAACATCTGAGGTGAGTGACRGGGGAGGGTTATTGTGTTTTCTCTTTGCTGTAATGTTCTGGTGCTATTTGATGTCTGGAAATGCAAAATTCTTCACAACTGCTCCTTCCCCACCAAGTGTCTTTGCTTCTCCAGGGGATTTTCTGGCTTTGGCTCAGATCTTGTGATTCTGGCTGCTGTGCAAGATATCTTCAAAGCCCACAGCCCATTAAAGCTGGATCACATTTTCATGTAGCAAAAGTCTCTTTTTTTTTAAGTGGCTCAGCATCTTTATTAATATCACTTTTTAAAATGAAATCTGTCTGTTACTCATTTGAATACTTGGTAACYTCCACCTTTTTCCTTTCAGAGAGAAAAATTTTGATGAGTTTTCAAAGCATCTGAGGGGACTTGTGAACCTGTATAAGCTGCCAGGGGACAAGTAAGTCCAGGATATATTTATATCCAYTATATAAAATCAAATAACAAGTCTAGAATACATTTATTTATACACACACATATAAAATTTAAAAAACCCTCCAAGCATGTAGGTTTGCAGTGCACAGTTCTTTCAAGTTTTCTTAAATTGTTTTATTGTTTTTTTTTTTCTCTAAGCAAACTTAAAACTAAGATGTACTTGGCTCTGCAGTCCTTGGAGTTGGATCTCCAAAAGATGGCTGGGATGTATTGGTAAGTTTTGTGGTGTCTGTGTGRTTTTCTAAATATCTATAAATGCTTAGAGCTCTGAGAAATTCCTTTTTAACTGTAGGATCTGATTGGAAGGGAGTCTAAAAGGCAAAATAAAAGTTTGTAACGGGTGTTTTCAGTGATGATGTTGTTTAAATTGAGAAAGCTTTGGCCTTGTTTCACTGCTGTAGGTTCAGTGATAAACCAGCCATGCTGTAGAGGGTAAAGCAGCTTTTGTTTTGCYTGTACAGTTTGGATAAACCCCTCTTTGGGTCCCAAAAATGTGAATTTTGAGTTGAAATCAGTCTCAGCACATGAGTTTTGGCTTCAGGTGTGGCTGTGGCTTGTTTCAGACTGTGATTGCCTCTCTTGCAGGCAAGCCACCAATGCAAACCCCCTGGACAAGATCCTCCATGGCAGTGTTGGCTATCTCACCCCCAGGAGTGGAGGTACCTGTGATTCACTCGTTAAAAAATGAATYAATTTAAATTAATTTTAAAAATTTATTTTTTCCTGGCCTCAAGTATGGGTCACAGTTCCGCATTAACTGATGAAAAATAATGAAGTAAAAGAGGGACAAAGTCTTTGGGTGTTTGTGTGGCTTTGTGGGGTGGGGATGATCAGGATGRCTTCTCAGAATGCCTCATGAGGAGTTTCTCTCCCCCAGGTCTCCTGATGAACCTCAAATATTACGTCTCCCCCTATGATTTATTTGAGGATGGCACTGGAGCCCCTGTGGTTTTGCACGAGAACAATGGTAGGTGAGCTGTAGATCTGCTGGGGCACAGAACCTTTTCCTTAGCAGTGAATCTCATTTTAACATAGAATTTGTTTTATTACCTGTATAAAAACATAGAATCCCAGAATGGTTTGAGTTTAAACCAAGCTCATCCACTTCCAACCCMCTGCCATGGGYAAGGACACCTTCCATTATCCCCCATCCAGCCTCGTGCCTCTCCCATCATACTGAAAGTTTGTTTTTRTGCATGGACATCTGGCTCTTGTTATAATGCCAAAACCAAGCTCCAGTTGTCAGAGAAAAAAAGAGAGGGAAGTTATCCAAAATCATAATTTGTTTTGCTTTGCAAAGAGCAAAGTATGAACTCGCAAATACATTTGGAAAATATTTTGAGGATGATGCAATTGGTCCACCTGGCAAGAGGGAAATGGGGATTTGGGTAGAAGAGTCAGTTTGGCTGTTGTCCATTTGGTCCAGAAGGTGAACAGTGAATTGTGGCCTTGTGGGGGAAACCAGAGTAATATTTTATGGAATCACAAAATATTTTGTGTTGGAAGAAACTCCAAGGCTCATCCAGTCCCATGGGCAGGGACACCTTCCACTATCCCAGGTTACTCCAAGCTTGGCCTTGAACACTTCCAGGGATGGAGAATATATTTAATTCATATTTAATCCACTGGACTTGCCACTGGTGGGTTTTTTTTTTTTCATCTTCTTCTGCTTCCCCCTGCAGTTCCTCGCTCACTGGGTATGAACGTGTCGGTGACAGTGGAGGGAACCATGGCAATGCACAAACTTCCAATTGCTCCTCTGATCATGGGCTCCCATCCTGTGGACAGCAAAGGGTAAGGGCAGGACATGAGGCCAGCACTCAGCTGGGGGAGTGTCACAGCATCACAAGAATTCCACATGTTCTGCCTTTAGGCCAAGAARTGCCTGTTTCAGTGTGGTGTTTTCTGAGACCCCCAGCGTTGGAAGGAATGATGAATCTGACTCCATGTTCTTAGAAGGCTGATTTATTATTATATCATATCATATTATCTTAAAGAGTGCTATACTAAAACTATACTAAAAAACAGAGRAAGGATATTTACAGAAAGCTTAACAAAATACTAATAAAAAAACAGTGACTCTCTCTTCCAGAGTCCTGACACAGCTGGCTGTGATTGGTCATTAAGTTAAAACAATTCACATGCCAGATAAAAATAAATCTCCAACCACATTCCAAAGCAGCAAAACACAGGAGAAGCAAATGAGATAATATTGTTTTCCTTTTTCTCTGAGGCTTCTCAGCTTCCCAGGAGAAAATTTTTCAGAAAATATGACAGTGACATTTCAGGGCTGTCAGGTGCTTCTGAGGAGTGCCTTCATTTTTGAGGTGTATTTGAGCAAACATAAATGTTGTGTCATGTGAGAGCAGAAGCTCTGCAGCTCACAGGACCTTTTGTCCCCCCATTCTTGCAGAACTCCATCTTTCTCCTCCATCACCAGTGCCAACAGTGTGGACTTGCCTGCTTGTTTCTTCCTGAAATTCCCACGTCCCATTCCAGTGTCTCGAGCTTTCATCCAGAARCTGCAGAGCTGCACAGGTGGGTTGCAGACCTGTCAGACACCTCTCTGGGGTTTTATTAGTGTTCTCTCGTGTCTRTCAGTAAATGCTGCTGATTTTTAATGTGCTCAGGGTTTTGTGCTGTTCTTAGTAACAYCTGGACAGATTTTTATTGTATTTGTTGGGTCCCCAGACCAAGGAAGGAATGATGAATCTGACTCCATGTTCTCAGAAGGCTAAATTATTATTTTATTATAAAATATTATTTTATGATTTTTAAAATATTTTATTATACTATATTATATTAAATAATACTAAACTAAACTCTACTAAAGAATACAGAAAGGATACTTACAGAAGGCTAAAAAGATAATAATGAAAATTTGTGACTCTTTCCTGAGCTTTGACACAGCTTRACCCTGATTGGCCAATGAGTCCAGACAATTCACAGAAACCCAATGAAACAACCACCTGTTGGGTAAACAATCTCCARACACATTCCAAAGGAGCAAAACACAGGAGAAGCAAATCAGATAATTCTTGTATTCCTTTTYCTCTGAAGCTTCTCAGCTTCCCRGCGGCAAAATCTTAGCCAAAGGGATTTTTCCAGAAAATAYGACCACCATCTCTCCCTGGATTCAGCTGCCATCATTCCCTGCTGTCTTTTCCTTTCAGGTATCCCCCTGTTTGACACACCACCCACGTTTGTRCCCCTGTATGAGCTGATCACCCAGTTTGAGTTGTCCAAGGAGGCCGATCCGCTGCCCCTGAACCACAACATGCGATTCTACGCCGTAAGTGTGCGCTGCCAGCCAGCCTGGGCCACCCACAGCACCATCTCAGGGCCTTCAGCTGCCTTCCAAGTGGGATAACAAAATGGGTTCCTTGTGCTCCCAATCACACACATCTTGTGTTTATCCAGCAGTTCTGGAGCTGGAGTTCTGGAGCAGTTCTGGAGCTGCCAGACATTGAACTGTAGCTACTTATTTTTGAGTTTGTTGTTTACACAGGGCTTTTATCACCTCAGTCACGTTCAGAACAGAGCAGGACATTTATTCACAGACAAAACTTGTTTTTCAAGCACTAGGATTTGTGTACAGGAACCTGTGGCTGCCCCATCCCTGGCAGTGTCCAGAGACAGGGCTTGGGGTCATCTGCGATAGTGGGAAGTGTCCCAGTCYGTGGCACTGGATGGGATTTAAGGTCCTCCCAACCCAAACCATTCCATAATTCTGTGATGAGTATGGTGCTTAGGAAAATTAGGTATTGAAAGATGCTTTGCTGTTGGAGTGCAGCTGCAGGGAGGAGAGCAGAGGGGCTGAGCCTGTCCCTTCCTTTTGTCCAGTGATGTGTGGCTGAATGAATTGCAGCATTTTGGGAGAAATCCTTAAATTTATGGATGAGTGTTAACTCCAGAGGGGATGCCATCCAGTGTGAAACTGTTTTAGTGGGAACAGAGAATGCTGTTGTGCAGTATTACTGCTGAGGAATTCAGATGTTCAGAGTGGAAGGAAAACATCCTCAGTGTTTGTCCAAAGGTGACACGGTGTCAGTGGCCTCTGAGCACTGCTGGGTGTYCATTATCCCCTTCTGAAGCAGGGATTGTTGGTCAGGCTCTTCCAGGACAGCAGCACTGTTACTTCCTGAACAAGGACGCTCCTCTCCCGGACGGACGGAGCCTCCAGGGGACTCTGCTCAGCAAGATCGCGTTCCAGCACCCCGGCAGGGTGCCCCTCATCCTCAGCCTCATCAGGCACCAGGTGGCCTACAACACCCTCATTGGCAGCTGTGTCAAGAGGACAGTCCTGAAGGAAGGTGGGTGCCACCTCCAGAGGATTATGAAATGAGAATGATGAACTCTGCGGGGGTTTCCTCATCAAAAATGAAGCCTCTGCTGCTTCCTTTGTTTTTTTCCCCCATCTGTGTGGGGGTTTTGAGGCTCTGGTTTATTGTGTTTGTGGCAGGAAGGGATGATGAATCTGACTCCATGTTTTCAGAAGGCTAATTTATTAGTTTATGATACTATATTATATTAATAATATATTAATATTATTAATGTATATAATATACATGAATATATCAAGAATGCTATACTAAACTATRCTAAAGAATCCAGAAAGGATACTTACAGAAGGTTAAAAAGATAATAATGAAAACTCATTACTCTCTCCAGAGTCCTGACACAGCTTGACCCCAATTGGCCACTGAGTGAAAAAAACTCACAGCAGAAACCAATGAAACAATCTCCAAACACATTCTAAAGGAGCAAAACACAGGAGAAGCAAATCAGATAATTCTTGTTTTCCTTTTTCTCTGAAGCTTCTCAGCTTCCCAGGAGAAAAATCCTGGGTGAATAGATTTTTCTAGAAAATGTGAATGCCACACTGGTTCATCTCCACTGTTCCCTCAGTTAAAAGTTCTTGTGTCTTTCAGATTCTCCTGGGATCCTGCAGTTTGAAGTTTGTCCTCTCTCTGACTCCTGTTTCAGTGTATCCTTCCAGCACCCTGTGAACGACTCCCTGGTGTGTGGTAAGTGGCATCAGGGGCAGCGTTTTTGGGAGGGCTGGCAGGGTTTCCTCACCCTGTGTGCAGCATTTTGATCTCTCYCTGCTCTCTTGCAGTGGTGATGGATGTGCAGGACTCCAGCCACGTGAACTGTAAGCTGTACAAAGGATTGTCTGATGCCCTCATCTGTACAGATGATTTCATTGCCAAGGTTGTTCAAAGGTAAGCTGGGATTTTGTCCCACCTTGTGCTCTCCCAATCACACAGATGAGCTCTGCTCCATCTTGTGTTTATCCAGCAGTTCTGGAGCTGTTCTGTGGTTGTTTGCAGGAGAGCAGTCAGAGCCATGCTGAAAATTCAGTGCCAGGCATTGAACTRTAGCTACTTATTTTTGAGTTTGTTGTTCACACAGGGCTTTTATCACCTCAGTCACATTCAGAACAAAGCAGGACATTCCCAGGGAACAACACTCCTGTCACCTTTTGGGTGAGAACCACTGGTTTTGCTTCCAGCACGTTACAGRCTTGTTATCCCTGAAGAGAATGTGGTGTTATCACTGATTTTTGAGCTCAAAAAGCTGCCCCTGCCCTTGGCAGAGGGGTAGARCTGGATGGGCTTTAAGCTCCTGAGATTTTTATAAGGTTATAGGAAATCAGGTTTACCAAGCTTAGATAAATGTGTTTTCTGCCAGAATTGCAGTAACAACCCGGATTCCTTCATGAAGACAGGACAAGGGKAATGGCTTTAAACTGAAACAGTGGTTCTAGGTGGGATATTGGGAAGAAATCCCTCCCTGTGAGGGTGGCCAGGCCCTGGCACAGGTTGCCCTGAGAAGCTGTGGMTGTCCCTGGATCCCTGGCAGTGCCCAAGGCCMKGCTGGATGGGGCTTGGAGCATCCTGGGACAGTGGGAAGTGTCCCTGTCATGGCAGAGAATGGGACTGGATGGGCTTTAAGGCCTCTTACAAACCAAAGCATTCCRTGATTCTGTGCTCTTTAACTAGCAGATAATGATCTGTCAGCTATCAGTTATTAGAGATAATTGATTAATCCTCCCTCTGTGATTGCAAGTGCAGATATCTCTCTGAATTCAAGCAGAACAGCAGGACATAAACCTGGACCTGCTGCTCTCCTGTGCAAGCCCCTGAATGCTCATTTTATACCTGCTGGAGGTGTAAAACCTCCCCAGTGACCTTTGCTGAGAGCAGCCAGCCCCACCTGACCCTGTGCTGTGTCTTGCAGGTGCATGTCCATCCCTGTCACCATGAGAGCCATCCGTAGGAAAGCAGAAACCATCCAAGCTGACACGCCAGCCCTGTCCCTCATTGCAGAGACAGTTGAAGACATGGTGAAGAAAAACCTACCCCCAGCCAGCAGCCCAGGGTATGGCATGACCACAGGCAGCAACCCAATGAGTGGGACCACCACCCCAACCAACACTTTTCCTGGGGGGCCCATCACTACTCTGTTTAACATGAGCATAAGCATGAAAGAGAGGCATGACTCGGTGGGCCATGGGGAGGACTTCAGCAAAGTGTCTCAGAACCCTATTCTCACTAGTTTGTTGCAGATCACAGGGAATGTGGGCTCTACCATTGGCTCAAGTCCAACCCCTCCCCACCACACACCACCACCAGTATCCTCACCAGCCAGCAACACCAAGAACCACCCCATGCTCATGAACCTTCTTAAGGAGAATCCTCCTCAGGATTTCTCCACTCTTTATGGGAGCAGCCCTCTGGAAAGGCAGAACTCTTCCTCTGGCTCCCCCAGAATGGAAATGGGCCCTGGGGGGAATAAACAAAAGAAAAAAAAATCCCGCGTGCCGGCCGACAAGCCCAAGCACCAGACTGAGGACGATTTCCAGAGGGAGCTCTTTTCCATGGATGTTGACTCCCAGAACCCCATTTTTGATGTCAACATGACTGCAGACACCCTGGACACCCCTCATATTACTCCAGCACCCAGCCAGTGCAGCACTCCTCCTACCACGTACCCCCAGGCCCTGCCCCACGCCCAGCCCAGCATCCAGAGGATGGTTCGCCTGTCCAGCTCGGACAGCATCGGGGCCGATGTCACCGACATCCTCTCGGATATAGCCGAGGAGGCTTCCAAGCTGCCCACCAGTACTGAGGACTGCCCGCCCATTGGGACTCCAGTCAGAGATTCTTCTAGTTCAGGACATTCACAAAGTGCCCTCTTTGACCCCGATGTTTTTCAGACCAACAGTAGCGAGAACCCCTACACAGACCCCGCGGACCTGATCGCGGACGCCGCTGTGAGCCCCAACAGCGACTCCTCCAACCATTTTTTTCCAGACGGGGTAGATTTCAACCCTGACTTGCTGAACAGTCAGAGCCAGAGTGGTTTTGGGGAGGAATACTTTGATGAGAGCAGTCAGAGCGGAGACACTGATGATTTCAAGGGCTATGCCCCCCAGGCTCTAACTAATTTGGGGGTGCAAGTCTTGGGGGGTGATGGGGGGGAAAATAAATTTAAGGGGAGCGCTCCGTCCGATACGGTGGATTTTAGTATTATTGCAGCTGCCAGCAAAGCACTGGGGTCCTCTGACATCATGGAGCACCACAGTGGAGGTCAGAGCCCTTTGCTGAACACGGGGGATTTAGGAAAAGAGAAGTCTCAGAAACGGGTAAAGGAAGGCAATGGGTCTGGAAGTGCCATGGCAGGTGCTGGGATGGATGGGAAGCCGGGGAARCGCAGCCGGACGCCATCCAGTGATGGCAAAAGCAAAGAGAAACTCCCAAAGAGGAAGAAGCAGGAGACAGATGGGAAATCTCCATCCCACAGTTCATCCAACAGGCCCTTCACGCCACCAGCAAGCACAGGTGGGTCCAAATCTCCGGGGAGTTCGGGCAGATCCCAGACTCCTCCCGGGGTAGCTACTCCTCCTATTCCAAAAATAACCATTCAGATCCCAAAAGGAACAGTGACTGTTGGCAAACCGTCTTCACACGGCCAGTACACGAGTAGTGGTTCTGTCACCTCCTCCAGCAGCAAAAGCCATCATAGCCATTCTTCCTCCTCCTCCTCTTCTTCCTCCTCTTCAACCTCAGGCAAAATTAAAAGCAAATCAGAAGGGTCTTCTGGCTCAAAGATGAGCAGCAGCCTCTACTCCAGCCAAGGTGGCTCCGGCTCGGGTCAGTCCAAGGGCTCGGCGCAGTCGGTGGGAAAGCCGGGATCCTCCCCCATCACCAAGCACGGCCTCAGCACCGGCTCTGGCAGCACCAAGATGAAACCTCAAGGAAAGCCATCGTCCCTCATGAACCCTTCCATGAGCAAACCAAACATCTCCCCGTCCCACTCGAGGCCCTCAGGGGGTTCTGACAAACTCGCCTCTCCCATGAAGCCTGTCCCGGGTACTCCCCCGTCATCTAAAGCGAAGTCACCCATCAGTTCAGGTTCTGGTGGGTCCCACATGTCTGGGACTGGATCAGGCTCGAGCATGAAATCCTCTTCAGGAATGGGATCCTCTGGGTCCATGTCACAGAAACCGCCTCCCTCGTCCAATTCCTCCACGGCATCTTCATCTTCCTTTTCATCCAGTGGGTCTTCCATGTCTTCATCCCAGAACCAGCATGGAAGCTCCAAAGGGAAGTCCCCCAGCAGAAACAAGAAGCCATCTCTGACTGCAGTCATWGACAAGCTGAAGCACGGGGTGGTCACGAGTGGGCCTGGTGGAGAGGACCCCATGGATGGGCAGATGGGGCCGAGTTCCAATTCCTCAAGCCATACAATGTCCTCCAAGCACAACATGTCTGGAGGGGAGTTCCAGGGAAAGCGGGAGAAGAGCGACAAGGAGAAATCAAAGGTCTCCGTTTCTGGAGGATCCGTCGACTCTTCCAAGAAGAACTCGGATTCCAAAAACGTCGGAAGCACCGGAGTGGCCAAAATTATCATCAGCAAACACGATGGTGGCTCCCCCAGCATTAAAGCCAAAGTGACTCTGCAGAAACCCGGGGAAGGAGGCGGGGACGGGCTGAGGCCTCAGATGGCTTCTTCCAAAAGCTACGGCTCGCCCCTGATCAGCGGCTCCACCCCCAAACACGAGCGCTGCTCCCCCAGCCACAGCAAATCCCCGGCCTACACCCCCCAGAACATCGACAGCGAGAGCGAGTCGGGCTCCTCCATCGCCGAGAAATCCTACCAGAACAGCCCCAGCTCCGACGATGGCATCCGGCCCCTGCCCGAGTACAGCGCCGAGAAACACAAGAAGCACAAAAAGGAGAAGAAAAAAGTGAAGGACAAGGACAGGGACAGAGAGAGGGAGCGGGATAAGGACAGGGATAAGAAGAAATCCCACGGGATGAAGCCTGAGAGCTGGTCCAAGTCTCCCATCTCGGCAGATCAGTCTCTGGCCATGGCCAGCAAYGCCATCCTCTCGGCCGAGCGGCCGTCCCGGGCCAGCCCCGAGTTCCTCATCGGGGAGGAGGATGATGATCTCATGGACGTTGCTCTAATTGGCAATTAATTCTCTCAGATGAGCTGTCTGCCAGTCCTGGAGGGAAGGAAGGAAGGATTCATCTCAAACCTGCCGCACGGATCTGTTTGGAGAGGGGGAAAAATAAGTATTTCTAAAGTATTTCCAAGATTTTCAGACCACCAAGGTCTGTGCAGAAGGATGTGAGGGCCAGCAGCCAGGTCCCTGCCTGTGGCCTTCACCCTGTGGGCACTTCCATTCTTGCTGAATTGAGTATTATCATCCCTGTGGGGGTTCACAGGCATGGAGCYGAGTGTGGGAATGTGGGAGCAGCTCCCAGATGGGACAAACAGACATAGGCTGGTCTGGGAGATCCCAGTCCCTCTGCCCTCTTCCCATTCAGGATAAGCTCCTTTTTGGATGTAGGAAGTTTTAAAATAATTATTTTAGGAAATGTTTTAGGGCTGGGTTTTAATTCTTTGGAAGAAGGAAAACCACGAGGTTTTTAATTTATTTTATTCCCAYGGCATTCCTTCATTCAATGCCCAGCTCAAGCTGGGCACTGTTTCCTCATGGAAATCAGGATTTTATCCCAGGTCACAGCTCTGAGGGATTGCTGCTGCCTTGGGTTTGCCTTCCCATTTATTTTAGCTRTTTATTCACCTCCATGTGGGAACACCTCGTGCTCCTTGTTTTCCCCCAGTGGGAATTTGGGTGGCTCTGCAGCTTTGGTGACATTCCAGCACAGTGRAATTCCAGCAGGTCTCAGTGGAAAAGGGATTCCTGCCTGCACCAACAAACTTCTGGAATCTCCTCGTGCTGCTGAAGCTGGGAATTGTGGTCACAATCCTGGGAAGGATTGTCCAGCTAAAGGAGCYGTGTCCTGCTTGGAAAACAATCCCAGAGTGGCTCAGCTGGGATCAGACCTGCAGCAGAAGTGTTGATTTCCTTAAAAGATGGATTTTCCCCTTTTGGCTGGAATTAGGAGCATGACTCAGGCATCCTCTCCGGGCTGATCTTGTGGTCCCTGAAAGGAAAAGAGACTCAGGAGAGTGTTTTATTTTTACAAGCAGTTTCATCTGATTCACTGAAGTGGAATGTGGGAAATCAGGAGTTCTGCAAACACATCTCCTGTGGAATTATGGACTGAGCAGGATCCTGCTCCCACTGGATTTTGCTGGTGGTGCTGGAGGCCAGGATTTCCCYGTGGGAATTGAGGTTGTGCTTCACCTTTGGGGATGCAGCGTGAAAAGTTGGCAAGGATTTGAGTTTTTCTTTTAAACCACTGAAATTTCCCATCCTGGGCTGACCCCCAGGRAAGCTGTTTGGTTTCCAGCTTTTTTGGAAAGTGTTTTTAGTAGGTTAAATTGTAGGGATTTTTCCCCCCTTCCTCCAGTTTAATTCCAGGGCTCCTGCAGAGYGTGGGAGCCTGAATGTCTCCCAAACTTCCCCCAGCTCTGGAGAACTTTTCCCTCCTTACATTTTCCAGTATTTATCCTTTGCTCCTGGTGTCCTGCACACCACAACCAGAGCTTGAAATGATAGGAAAATGGGAATTAAATCCAAACCTGGAGCAAATGCTGATACCTGGYGCAGTGTTGGAATCGTGGGGTGCTGCAAAGAGGATGTCAGGCACAAAATCCCAGAGGAATTCAGCTGGACACCCTGCTCCATGGGGAATGGAGTCAGCCTCTGCAGCCCCATCTCCTGCTTTTTTTTCAATCCRTTTTTTTGGACAAAATCACTTTGATTCAAGTTGTGTGAGGGGGCACAAGCAGCCTTCCAAAAAAAAAAAAAGCACTTTGAATGGAATCCAGGCTGGGAATCCCCCGGGATGGCTCCCTGGACTCGTCCTCAGCCAGAGCTGYGTTTTCCTGCTGTGCTGCACACTGAAAGTTGGAAGGGAAAACAGCAAAATTGACACAAAAACCTGTTGGAAAAGGAACAAGCTGCACTCGTTTCCTCTCCCCTCACCCAGACCAAAGCTCAGTATCCAAAATTCCCCCTGTGGAAGGTGGGAACAGAGGGAACAACGTCTCCTCCAGCCCAAATTTAAAGCTTTTCACCCCATTTTGGTGCCCTGTCCCCTTCCAATGACGTCAGTCCTGGGAGAGCTGAGGTGCATGACCACRCTGAGGCTTTGGGGTGTCAGTGCTCGGGCTCTGAGAAATGGTTTATTTTTGGAATATATTTGCTTATATTCTCAATAATTTTACATCTTTCAGTGTTCAGAAAGATAAAAATAAAGTGAAAATTAAATATAAAAGCCAAACCTTTTAATCTCAGGTGGTGAAGTGAACACGGAGATTAAAAGAAACTGGTTCTTTTCCTCGATGATCATGATGTACATAAATCCCTGGCTGGAAAATCGCTGGAATTGTAAATAGCCCGGCTCCCGCGGCAGATTTTTTGGGCAGAAAGTGGAATTTCAACTTTTTTTGGAAATATCGCAGAGAACATCTTTATTTACATGCAAATAAACCCCTTTGGTACAAATCGGTGTCGGTGTTGCTGGGGAGGGGGGGGAAGGGGTCACAAGGCCATCCCCGCCATGCTTGATTTTCCCGCGAGAATGACATCACCATGACGTCACCCCCGCGCCGCGCGCTCATTG
>JACDOX010000698.1:59725-69752 GCA_014549065.1 Cardinalis cardinalis
GGGGGTGCGAGTTTGGGGAGGGGGTGCCGATGTGAAACTTCTCCCCCACCCCATTTCGGGGCTCCCCCCGTCTGTTAGACCCTCCCGGGGGGGTTTGGGGGGCTCGGAGCTGCTGCCAACGTGTTGCTGCGGGTGCGAGAGCTGCCAGCCAAGTTGATGATGGAGCAGGAGATGTGGGGAAAACGCGCCTGGAAAACACCACAGAGCCTTTGCGGGGGAGCTCAGGGGGGAAAAGGAGCCCCCAACGCCGCTTTTTTTTTATTTTTAGCTGTCGGGAAAAAAAAAAAATTTGCTTACGGGGAGGTGGGGGATGGAGAGGACGGAAGGAGAGGAGGGTAAACAATGAGATCTATTCAAAGGCCGTGGCACAAAGCGGAGTGTGGAGCCAGGGCGATTCCAGCCGCATTGTTGTCCCAGCTGTCTTCCCGTGGGAGGAGGAGGAGGAGGAGGAGGGGGTAGGGAGGAAGGGCAGCGGCGGGATTTACTTCCCATCGCTGCCAGGGGCTGTGGAGGATGGAAATCCCTGCTCGCTGCTTCTCCGGACTGCCCGGCCCCTCTAGGGGACAGAAAGGAGCCTGGAATGGTAAAGACGTGGCTGTGGGAGAGGGGTGGGATGGCGGTGCGGGGAAAACGCTGGTGAGTGGTGAATGGAGAGGCTCTGGGGGGGATTCCTCAGCCYTGGAGGTGAGAAAGGGGCAGGAAATGCTGGTGGTCCCACACTGCACGTGGGATTGTTTTCTTCCTCCATCAGATCCGTGTGCGAGCTGTGAGTTTGGGGTGGGCTCAGGTGTTTYAAATGTTGTAATATTCGTGTTTCTGTAGCACTGAAAGCACTCTGGGAGCTCCAGAGAGGAGCCTCCACGTGAGCCCTGCATTATCCAGGGTTATTGTATTTACTGTTCTGGGCTCTTCTTGCCTGCCCAGATTTTTTTATTTATTTAATTTTTTTTTTACCCCCTGAGAGCTTTTTTTTTTTATTATTTTTATTTTGCACTGCTGCAGAGTGGCTGAATACAGAGCAAAAGCAGGTTGGTGACAGATTTTGGGGGGAAATATCTTGTAGAATATCAACATCCTTTGCTTCCTCAGCCTTGCAGTGCTGGAGTTCATTCCATGTTTGGGAGGGTTTGCATCAGGGTTGCACCAGGACACGATGAACCCAATTCATTGGGGAAAAAGAGTAGGGAAAGGCTTTGTTTGGCCTGTTTTGGGTGGGGTTTTTTTCTTTGCTGGAATGTTATTTTCTTCTCATAGTAAAAAAACAGACAAGTTGGAAAAGAAGCAAAATGCTCGAGGAGCCTTTGAGGCCTAAAATGAATTTTTAAAGCCTATATTTATACAGGAAGAGTTGGTGTGTTATAGAAGGGATTATTTTGGGCTACAAGAAATGCCTTTAAACATCCTCCTGTTTCTTGGCTGTTTTGGTTGCTGTGTTCTGTGGCTGCCCCATCCCTGGAAGTGTCCAAGGCCAGGTTGGAGAGGGATAATCTGGGACAGTGGRARATGTCCCTGCCATGGCAGGGGTGGCACTGGATGAGCTTTAAGGTCCCCTCCATCCCAAACCACTCCATGATTATAAATCCAAGSAATCCTTCATTTCCCCACCTCTGACCCACTCACCTGCATRACCTGGGAAGTTTTAGAGCTGTTTTCCTTTAAATTTGTCATTTTCCACTGAGGTTATGTTGGTCACAAGAGTTTCCAAAATGTGCGTTCACRCTTAGATTTATTTTCCAGAGGGGTAGAATGGGTGGAAATTCCTCTGTGCTTCCTAGAAACCAGTTTGTGGTGGTTGTGGRGAGTTCACATTTCATGGGACAGGGGGAAAATTGGGCAGAAATGTCTGGAGACCGGGAGCTGTGGGATACTGTCAGGTCATGAAGGCAGTGAGTGTTTCATTCTCCTCTTCCTCCTCCTCTTCCTCCTCACCTGTGGGTGCTGCCAGGGCAGTTCCCYTGGCTGAGCAAGGGGAAGCAGGGCCTTGGAGTCTGGAATGTTATTTTGGGGTAAAAATAGCCCARTCTGGGGCTGTGACTAATATATTGTGTCTGTTTCAGGCTTGAAATAACGTGGGTTTCAGAGGGGGAGGCTGGGTTGGGTTTGCACTTCATTTATTGTCTTTTGTGGAGCCACGTAAACAGATTCCTGAGCCATTGTTGTTGGGTAATTCACAAATCCACTCGTTAGGGGGGTTAATAATAATAATTCCTTACTGTAGGAATACAGTATGGGCAAAGCTCCTTAAATTGGGCTTGCATGTGGGTTTCTGATTCCAGGAAGAGTGGAATTCTCTTTTTCCTGGGAATGGAGCATATTGGGATTAGGCCTTTTACAGGAGGTGTGGCCACCACAGAGAAAATCACCACTCACTGCAGCAAAGCAAACAGAAAGGGAAAACATTACCCAGATTGACTCCTGATTCTCTGTGGTGTTGGTTTCATGTGGAACGTGCCCCAGCAGAACCCAATCCGTGTTTTATTTAGGATTTCTCAGCTTCCTGCCTGATGAAGAGCAGCCCAATAACAGCAGAGAGGAGGGGAGGCATCTCCTGGTGCTTTGAGCGACTCCTGATGCTTTGGGAGGACTCATCCACCAAACCCAAGCTCTCTTCTYCACCTTCCCATGCCCTGGGATGTCACCTGGAGCTGTCCTGGGTTTCCTTGTCAGGATTAAATAATTCCAGATTTATTTTTTTTCTTCCTCTGACTGTGAACCATCCGTGTAGTCTCCTCTACATCCTCAAAGCCAGCAGCACACAMAAAGCTCCATCCTCTCCAGCTTCCTCTGGGAGTCTCCAAGGCCTGCAGCGAGCAGGAGCTGCTCCTGGCTTGTCCATGGGGCAGTTTTTCCTGGTAAAAATGAAATTTTGGCAACTCCAGGGATGTCTCTGAGGAATGAGAGTCTGGTGAGCACCTTCAGCCTGAGAAATGGCATTTCTGTGCTGGGTTCAATCCTCAGTGTGAGGGAATCCCGACCTTGCTGAACCTCTGCAGGTCCCAGGTCTTGTTCAGCTGTAGAAATGTGAAATGAGCTGAGCTGGATGCAAAATAGGAGACTTCAAATGCTCCAAAATCGAGCTGCCTTCTAATAATTAATCCTGTCTGTGTTCAGAAATTGAATAATCTCACTGACCCTAATCCCATTTTGGAATCTGCTGCATTCCTGCCTCTGTTGTTGTATTTTCAGGGGGTTTTGGCTCTTTTAGGGGCTGATCCTTTTGGGGTTTTCCCTGCTCCCTTTCCTGAGCTGCTCCTTGTGCTCCTGGCTGGGCCTTTGCTGCTCCAAGGAATGGAGGTTGTGCAAACAGAGGGACACAAACAGGGCAGGGAGCAGGGAAAGCTTTGCTCTGACTCTCCTTGCAAAAACTGATGCACCACCATGGAATCTGATTTGATATGGGARGAGAAACTCTGGGTGACATAACCCAGGGAACACCTGAGGTTGCACAGCTGAAACAGGTTTATTTTTGGATGCTGTCTAACAATGTGGCTCGTAGATAATGAGAAAAACTGTAAAAAATAAAGATTTGGGAGGGGCATGTCCAAGCTGATGGATTTTCCTTATTCCTGTTCACTCCTCCACCTTCTTTTATTTTTAATTTCAGTGTCGTGCCACATCACACGTAACACTTTTAAACCAGGGCTTCATTTGGGCAGGTGAATAAGAAATAACAAACTGTTAATTTATTTGGTTCAAAGTGGTGCTTGAAACGATGAGATGGGAAGAGATGTAAACCCCAAGTTGTGTTTCACACCCTCGTGTGCTGCTGCTGTGCCTTGGCTAGAGGGAAGAGGGATTTGGGGAGATTTGGAGCAAAATTGGGTTGTGCAAAAGGGAGGGAGGCTGGGGAGGGTCCAGCAGGAAAATGACTTTTGGCCTYAGCCTGTGTGACCTGAGAGACAGCCCTGATGTCCCAATATTGTTTTAATTTTTATTTTTATTGCTATTTTTGCCCCAAATAGGATTCACTTCCTTCTCCCTCTGGCAGGGTTGGGTGACAATGGGAGTGTTGGCCCTGGCAGAGTGTTTTTATGGAATCCCAGCACATTTTGGGTTGGAAGGGCCTTAAAGCTCATCCCCCACCAAGGGTACAGGACTTTTTCCATGGTAAGGAAAAGAGAGAGGGTTTTAAACTTTTTAAAAGAGGAGAGATTTGGATATTGGGAAGAAATTCCTCCCTGGCACATCCCATTTCCTTGGGACACCATCACTAATTGGGGCCTGGGACACTGCAGTAATTACTGTTTGTGCTGGCTGGGAGCTTCCTTTGAGTCACACCATTGGGAAAGGCAGCCCTGGGAGGGTTTATCCTCCCTGATCCGGGCTGAAACCTGGATCTGCACGGCCCTGAGGAGGAGCCAGCMCCCCCTTACTGGGGTTTGGGCATCCCTGCATGATCCCAAAGTTCTCCTTTGGGACAAATCCCCCCGTGCCCTTCACACCTCAGCTCTGGTGGATTTTTAAATTTAAGTCACCATCATTAGGCTTTATTTCCCAATATTTATGCCAATGATCCCAGCATCTTCTTACATAATAGCTGGATACAAAGCCAGCAGTGAAAAAAACACCTTATTACCAATAATAATCATAGTAATAATGACAATATTACCAGTAATAATAACAGAATTGCAGGTGTTGGGGAGGGGCAGAACTATAATTTATCAAAGCAGCTTATTTGAATTGTGATGAGCCTCAGAGAGCTGGGTGAGTCTTGGGTTTAGGCTGAAAATACTGAATCATGTCTCAGTTTTTGGGTTTGATTTTTTTTTTTTAATCCATTCAAAGTGTATTTGTAGTAAATTGTTGCCCTGCTAAAATGAGCTTCTAAAAAGATAAAAATAAATGCTGGTGGTGGGTGTTTTATGGCCAGGGACTGTGCCACAGGCTGTCCTGAGAAAGCCAGGAAATCTTTGTCTTATTTATACTCTTCCTTTTTGGGTCTGGATGTTGTTCTTATGGGCAGGGCTGTGTRTTTAAAACCTTGGCAGGTGTCTGTGAGCAGCCAGCACCATTTTCCATCAGAAATCTGTTCTGGGCCACCTCAGGTGTCACCTGTGGGGAGCTGGGCTTGGAGCAGCCCTGGCAGCAGGGATGGGCTTGGTGCTGCCCAGCCTCACCCTGGCTGTGTCTGATGTTGGGGAGGGGTTTTCTCATTCAGCTGGTGGGGAATTAAAGCTGAATTAAAGCTGATTAATTGAGAGCTGCTGCTCCCTGAGCYGTGCCCAGGCTGCTCCAGGGCCACCCGGGAGGAGCCGCTCGGATGCYGCCGGTGACCCTCGGGTAACTCTGGGCTGGAATTGGGATTTCAGCTGAGCACAGCGAGGGCCTAGGGCTGCTTTGGGGTGGTTGCTGTGGGGAGAACTGTCTGGCAGCCAGGGCTGTGGGGGGAGAACAAAACAGGTGAACAAAAGGAGGCTGAATGTACCTGGCAGCAGGTTCTGGAGGGGAACCCTTTCAGTGGGATATGAACACATGGGAATTGTGTTTCACACCCCCACTGTGCTGCTGCTGTGGCCTGAGTAGAGGGGAGAGGGATTTGGGGAGATTTGGAGCAAAAATCAGTTGGGGCTTGGCCCAGGAAAATGGCTTTTGGCCTCAGCCTGTGTGACCCCAGAGACAGCGCTGGTGTCCCAAATTTTTATTGCTGTTTTTGCCCCAGATAGGATTCACTTCTTCCTTCTCCCTCTGCTAGAAGTCACTAGTCACTGTCACRCTGTTGTGTGACAGTGTTGGCCCTGGCAGAGTGCTTTTACAGAATCCCAGCATGTTTTGGGTTGGGGTTTTGGTGTCTCCCCTGTGCCTGTGGAGTTTTCCTTTCTGGAGGCAGCAGCACAACCTTGTCCCTTTGCCCATCCAGCACTGAGGGATTTCCCTGAAGGGTGTGCAGCAGGAAAAGCTTCATCCTGGCCTCCATTCCTGTAGGGTTTGACTGATCTGGATCGTTGCTGGTTCAAAAAACCTCAAAAAATGCTCTTTATTTAATGTGTCCCAAATGCAGGCTGGGCTCAGGTAGCTCCTCCATCCCAGCAGGAATTTAAACTTTCCCAKCCAAGCAGCCCATCCAGCCCCCTGCCTATCCAGCTATTTTTAGGAATATTAAGCCTGTAATAAGCCTGTTGGGCTGGGCTCTATTTCTGTTTGTCCTGCTTAGTCAGGATTTTGCCTGAGCAGAGCTCTGGTTGGGAGCCAGAGGGGCCAGCGTGGCCAGGGCAGGAGGGCAGCACCCACATTCCCATCCTGATCCTGCCAGAGCATCCCAACAGCCACTCTGACAGCCTGGCCTCATCCAGCAGCCAGCCATTTCCTTGGAGACTTCATGCAGATTAAACTGGATGGGTTTTTAAATAAAATTCCCTGTGTAAGTACAGGCTGGAGGGAAAATTCCCYGGGTCGGAGCTGCTCGTGGATGTAAACAACTTCATTCTTTGGATGGCGTCCTCTGAGGAGCCCTTGGATTTCTCTGTCACTTCACTGTGACTTATCTCTGCAGTGGAATATTTTCTTTGCCTCCAGGAAGGCAGCTCAGCCCTGCTCCAGCTGCTGCTTCCCAAAATCTTGTCCTGGGAAGGGAATTGATGTCCCCCATGTCTCTGTTGTTTGAGTTTTGYCACAGCGGTGGAATTTTTTTCCCCAGATGAGCAGAACTCGAGGCAAGGTGTCAGTACATGTTGAGCATGTTTGTAAGAAGTTGTCTCAAAGCTTCGCTGAGCTTTTCTAAAGTGAATTCCACGTTTTTCCTGTTGTTTTGTGGTTTGTGCTCAGCTGTTTTCACTGGATTGGAGTTGTGGGTGAGGTTTGCTGTGACTCTTGTCTTGTGTCAGTGACTGTACTGGGATTGTTCATCTCCATGTGGACCATGACAGATAAAATTGGTACMAATTCTACCAGAAATCCTGGAATTTGGGCTGGGAGCCAGCAGCCTTACAGCTGGAGAAACCTCCCAGTGCMTCTCAGAGTCAGAGTTTAAACTCCAAAATTCCACACAGAACTTTCAGAACAGAAAAGGCTTTTGGAGCTCAGAACATTCATCTCCAAAGTGTCTTGATACAGACTGGGTGGGCTGTAAACTCCAAAATATTCAAGCTATGGATGTAATCCTTAATTTCTGCCATCAGTGGTCGATCCCCCACCTTTCCCAGCCTAAAACCCATTTCCAGAGCACATTATTTGCTCTCTAGTAATTAATAATTGCAGCCTGTTTTCTGGCTTGGTTTGAATTGCTTAATTTCCTGTGGTTATGTGCAGTTGTGGAGGGTCTGGCCAGCATTTCCTGGTGGATCAGGGCTCACAGAACCCTGGAATATCCTGAGTTAGAGGAGGCCCACGAGGGCAGGGAGCTCCAGGCCTCAGAGCAGCTGCAGTTTCATCCTCACCATTACCCACACGTTTGTTCATCTCACACGGTTTCTGTCCCCAAAATAAACAACTTGGAGCAGTTTAAAACCAAAATATTTACTAATATTTAATAGATCATGGTTTCAAATTCTTCATTGTTTCTTTGGCATGAGCTTTGCTTAACRCAGAGACATACAGCATTTTATTGCGTGTGTTCCTGGGATTTTTTTTGCTTTTATTTCCTGCCCTCCTCTGTGGGTGCCTCTTGTTTTTTGTRCAGAAATGGGTGTCACCTTGTCCCTTCCCCCTGTGTGTCTCCCTTGGTGTCCTTCCCCTCTCTGTGGTGCCCTTGGTGCTGTGTTGGTGCTTCCCAGGCTCTCCAGAGGTGCCAGATCTGATTCTTTCCCCCTGGAGTGAACATCAAGGTGGATAATTCTGGTTCTTTTCCCCTGGAGTGAACATCAAGGTGGATAATTCTGGTTCTTTTCCCCTGGAATGAACATCAAGGTGGATAATTCTGCCTCTTGCTGACCCAGGTGCCTCCTGTAACCCTGCAGCCACTAATTCCCTAAAGCTCTGAATTATCTCCATCCCTTTTTCTCCATTGAGCTTTGAATTTTGTGCTTTCAAGTGTTTGGGTTCAGAGTGGGCATCAGGAAGAGTTKTTAAAGGAAATGAACAATTGCAAGTTGTGCTGAGTGTGAGGCTGTGGGAGCTCTGCCTTTTGGTCACTTTTGCCCATCTGTTTTCATAAACTTCCTCAATTCCATGGAGTTTCATGTCCTTGCTTTCTGTACCACTGTAACTTTTTCTACTTTCAGTCTTGGCAGCTGCTGCTAACTCTGAGTTTTCTGTTCTTTCTGTTCTTTCTCTTGCAGCTTTCTGGAATTCTTTTTACCTTTACCATTTCCCACAGCTTTTGCCCATCTGTTTTCATAAACTCCYTTAATTCCATAGAATTTCAGTCTGGTTTGGGTTGGACCTTAAATCCCACCCAGTGCCACCCCTGCCRTGTCARGGACACCTCCCACTGTCCCAGGTTGCTCCAAACCCCATCCAGCCTGGCCTTGGRCACTTGCAGAGCTCCAGGGGCAGCCACAGCTGCTCTGGGAATTCCATTCCAGCCTCTCCCCACCCTCACAGGGAGGAATTKCTTCCCAAAATCCCCTGTGGCTTCACACAGCAGCACAGTTGCCCCTTGGTGGTGGAGGATTCTGTGTTTGCTACAGAATTGAAAATTTACATACAAGAAAAATGTGATTTTCTGTGTCCTGTCCAGGATARCTTCTTCTTTTGGACAACACCAAAGAGATGTTAGGAGAAGCAAACTTGGAGCATTTAGTTTTTATCCCTTGAAGCATTTTRAAAGCCTGGAAGTCTAGAATAGCCACTGACATTTTTTCAGAGCTTTATTTTTGTATGGACTTGCCAGAAGGTCCCCATGTCCGTGGTATATTTAGCTGTACGTGCTGCCATGACTTAGCAAAATCCCAATTCCAGCCTGTTTTCTGTTTTTTCACCCAGCCTCTGCCATCTGAGCCTCAGGCTTTGAAGGAAGGCTGGAGAAAATAGGTCTGGAGATGCATCCTGGGTYTCAGGGAGGGGGAATTCCAGGGCTGAGGTTCTCCCCTGGAGCCCATCTTGCCTGGGCCCCGTCAGGGTTTAAGTCCAAGGACTATTTTTAGTAAGCCAAAAAACAAACATTCCTTTAGATGAGTGCTGGTCAAAGGGAAACTCCTGCAGAAAGCACTCTGGGGATGGGATTTGTGCTGGGACTGAGGTGAGATTTTCCTGCTGAGGGGTTTGATAGGCAGAGGAGGCTCCTGGCTGCTTCTGGAGTCTCTGTTTTAACCCTCCCTGCCCTTGTGCTGTTCTGGTTCCTTTTTGGAGGTCTGTTCCTGCTCTCTGATTGCTCCTTTAATTTCTCTGATCCTTTTTTTTTTTGGGAGGAGAGTCCTGATTGAAGGTCTGGGCAGTGCTGGGAAAGGGTTTGGATCTGTAACTGGGGGGAAAGGAATCACATCTCTTTTTTCCCATAAATAATTCCTCTGCATTCCTCCTCCGTGATTTCCTCCATCTCCTAATCAATCAACTAATCAATTTAATTAGCTGGTCCTGTCCCATGTGTGCAGGTGCTGCTCTCCCAGCCTTGGGAATGTCTGTCCCCACCCACTGTGGCTCCAGAGTCACCTGGAGATGGGAGGGGAGAGCCCTGGGAGCTGGGAATGGCAAAAGCTCCGTTTAATTAGCAGCAAATTGGGCTGAGAGCTGCCAGGCTGGTTTCTGCTCAGGACTTGTGATATTCCTGGTGGGAAGTGATAAAAGGGTCTGTGGGGAGAGCAACACTTCTGCTGGCTGGCATTTTGGGATGGGAGTTTGGCARTTCCCACTTCACTGTGCTCTGGTGTCTTGGGATAATTCAGAAAGAAACTGGGATTTGGGAGCACAGCCTGTGACTCTGAAATCCTGGGGTTTGATGTTCCTCAATTCCCAGTTTTCCATCACCAAATGGAGCATTTAAAGGGCCATTCAGTGGCAGCACATTGGATTTTTACACTGGGTTTAGTTTAAGTTGTGGTGAGATTGCATCCATGCTCAGGAACAGAATATTTGGGGTGTGATGGGATTGCATCCATGCTCAGGTACAGGATATTTGGGATATGATGGATCCATGCTCAGGTACAGGATATTT
>JACDOX010000698.1:84148-96780 GCA_014549065.1 Cardinalis cardinalis
AACCAGGCCTGGGGGTGGGGGAGGTTTTCCATGGAATCATGGAATGGTTTGGGTTGGGAGGACCTTAAATCCCATCCATTCCCACCCCTGCCATGGCAGGGACACCTTCCACTGTCCCATGTTGCTCCAAACCCCATCCMGCCTGGCCATGGGCACTGCCAGGGAKCCAGGGGCAGCCACAGATGCTCTGGGCACCTGTGCCAGGTTCCCACCTCCATCCTCACCCCACCCTGCCCATCCCATGGGATTTCTGTGGCCTGGCATGGATCCATTGCAGGAGTTGTCCCCCTGTGTCTCCTCCAGCACCTGCACCAGCCTCAGCAAGTTCTGCTCCAAACTCAGGCACCTGGATTTGGCTTCTTGCACCTCCATCACCAACCTGTCCCTGAAAGCACTCAGGTAGGAGCTGGCAGCAGGGATTTTCCATGGAATTTTAGAACCTTTAAGGCTGGAAAAGACCTCTGAGATCCTCCAGCCATCCCAGCATTCCCTCTGGAGCTGGGCTCTGCCCGGTCTCCCTGCTGGCTGTGGGGCTGCTCTGTGGCTCCCAGAAACGGGAACAGCAGAGCTTCTGGCTTGGAGCAGGATTTCTCCTGAGGCTTTCTCTGTGTGTCCCTGTGTCCCCAGCGAGGGATGCCCGCTGCTGGAACAGCTCATCATCTCCTGGTGTGACCAAGTGACCAAGGACGGGATCCAGGCGCTGGTGCGGGGCTGTGGGGGGCTGCGGGCCCTGTCCCTCAAGGGCTGCACCCAGGTACAGCTGGAGAAGTGGCAGTGGCCACAGCTGGGGTGTCCTGCTGCTCCTCAGGGTGTGGGCATGGAAATTCAGGGGTTTGGGTTATTCCCATCTCCAAAATCCCCACGGTGTTGGAGATCAGGTGCTGGGGTGGAAGTTTTTCAACAGCCCYGAGGAGTGGGACAGGGAATAAATCACTTGTGGAGCTGGAGAATCTTTTTATCCTGATTTTCCTTTTCCCACTGATCCTTTGGAGGAGGTCACTATGATCCATGGCCAGATCTGGGCTAGGGGGTGTTTCATGGCAGTCCTTTCATCTGGCTGCTGTGCTCCTGATGGGTAAAAAGCAGGAACAGTCCTGGTGCTGCTGCTCCTGTGCTGCATTTCCCTCCTCCCCAGAGGAAATCCCCATTCCCTGCTGTCCCAGCTTTAATTCCTGRATCCCAATGCTCCCAGTTTCCATCCCTGTGGTTTCTTTTCCAGCTGGAGGACGAGGCCCTCAAGTTCATTGGTGCCCACTGTCCTGAGCTGGTGACCCTGAACYTGCAGACCTGCCTGGTGAGTGCCCAGGATTCCCTCCTGGAATGTGCTCCATCCCCCTGCCCATGGGGCACTTGGCACCAGCAGCTCCTTGGTGGCACTTCAGGGGCACTGAGCCCCACACCTTTGCTGTGTCAGGGGTGTTCCTCTCTTCCCTCTGAGCTTGTCTGTGGGATGAGCTGGAAAAATCCTTCYCATCAGGCTGGGCTGGTTCTGCCAGGCCTCTGCTCTGGTCCCCCTGCAGAACTGAGCCCACAAAGACACTTTGCCTGTGCACAGAAAGGCCCTCAACCAGCTCTGCAGTGCCAAAAATGTGTGTTTATGCCAAAAAATARATTTTTTTTKGCATAAACACACATTTTTGGCGTGRGCTCTCTGTCTGTGCCATTACAGTCCAACATAGGAGCAGGGATGGATGGACCCCCTGTGCCCAGGGGTGGGATTGGATGGACCCCTGTGCCCAGGGRCAGGGATGGACAGACCCCCTGTGCCCAGGGRCAGGGATGGACAGACCCCTTGTGTCCAGGGACACAAATGGACAGACYCCCTGTGTCCAGGGACACARATGGACAGACTCCCTGTGTCCAGGAACACAGATGGACAGACTCCCTGTATCTTTCCAAGCAGGAATTACAAAGCCCTACAAGACTCCCAGCACCTTCCCCCATCCCTCACTGGGTCCAGCTCCAAAACATTTCCCTCCAAATCCCTTCCCTGAAATTCCCAAATCCAGCAAGGTTTATCCTCTTTCTGCTGCTTCWCCATAACAATTTTGTGGTGAAACATTCCCATAACACTTTTTGGGTCAAAACATTTCCATAACATTTTTTGGGCCAAAACGAGCTGGAATTTGGAACTGGGAGAGGCAAATCCTACCTGGACTGAGGCAGCTGTGCTTTCCCTGGCAGCAAATCACAGATGATGGGCTCATCACCATCTGCAGGGGCTGCCACAAGCTGCAGTCCTTGTGTGCTTCTGGCTGCTCCAACATCACTGATGCCATCCTCAACGCCCTGGGACAGAACTGCCCACGCCTCCGGTGAGTTCTGCCAGCACTTTCCCCATGGAACTCTCAGCAGAGGCTCCTGGTGGTCCCTGAGCCATTTCACCCCCCAAAGGTTTTCCCATTCTGAGTTTTTTTCCAGGTGTTTGTGATTTTTGGGTTGTCCCCAAGTTCTTGGGGTTTAAAAGAGCTCCCAGCGTGGTGCCCACRGGCTCCGTGTGTATCCATGAAGAAAGTTTGGGATTGGGTGAAGCTTTCCAGAGGTGCAGAAACTCAACCAGGACAAATCCCACCCCAGATTTCAGAGGAGGAATTCCAGTTTTCTTTTTTCTACCTCTGTTGGGGTCAGRATTGAAGGCACTTGGGATGATAATTCACATTCAGACTCAGGTGTTTATTGTTTATTATCAGTGTTACAGTCTCACAGCAGTGAGTTCTGCWGTCTTTCATTAGAAGGCACAAAATGGCCAACAATCTCTTGTTACAAGGTCTTTTAAGACTAAACTATCCAATTAAGAAATTACACCTGAATTTCACCTAAATTATTTTCCCTTTTAACCCAATAACTGATCACTCAAAGTCTGCACTGTGGACTTTTCTGTCCAAGTACAAAATACCACCCAAACYCATGGAGGAGAAGGAAGAACAACCAGTCTCTACCCTAAAACCTCCATCTTGCTGATATTTATTTCTATATTCTAAAACCCCAAACTCTAATTTTCCACCCTGAGATGTTACACACTTCTAACCAACTCCACACCACAATCCCAGTGCTATCAATCAATTTTGGCAGCTTCTCCACAGCCTGAGGTCAGATGCAGTGTTCTCCTGGCAGGCAGAATCTGTCAGCACAGAACATCTAAAATTCTCAGCATCCAGAACTCCATAGCAGAGCTTCTGGCTTGGAGCAGGATTTCTCCTGAGGCAAATGAGCTTTCCATGTGTCTCCAACATGGAAAGAACTCCAATGTCAGAATTCCTTCGCGTGAAGGTGTCAGATCCCAGAGCAGCTCCATGAGGACGTGGGGTGTCCCTGGCTGGAGACATCCCCGTGTCCCCTGAGCAGGGGGTGGGACTGGGGGGGGTCTCCTGAGGTCATTCCCAGCCCTCTCCTGGGCTCTGGGGGCTCCCCCACCGTTCTTTCCTTGTGTCCTGCAGAATATTGGAGGTGGCGCGGTGTTCCCAGCTGACCGACGTGGGCTTCACCACCCTGGCCAGGGTAAGAGCCCTGCTCCTCCTCCTTCCCCTCCTGCTTTTCCTTCCTTTTCATGGCAAAAAAAACACCCCARGAGGTTTGGGAAAACTTTGAATTTGGGTGGAAGGTTAAGGTCCAAAAATTGGGTTTTATGGGATCTTTGGCATCGTCCTGGCTCGCACACCTGGGAGGATTTGCATCCAAACCACAGGAAATGTTAAATATTTTAGTTATAAACTTTACTGGTTTGTCTAAATTTAACTCCCTTTACTCACCATTATTAAGAAACCCTTTAAATGAGTGAAATTTCCTTTATTAYCCTTCAGAAACTTTGTAAGCTTTCCTTCCAGTTGTGATACTTCATGGAGAAACACTTTAATTTTTAAAGCAAACTGTCTTTGTGGTTCTAGATTTATATGTATATTTATAATTATATTTATATTTTATTTTAGTTTAGTTTTTCGTTTTATTTTATTGTATATTTGATTGTGTGCTTATATTTATTGTTTCTATATTTATATTTATTGTTTCTATATTTGTATTTCTAATATTTATATTTAATATATTATTTATATTTACAACGTAATGTATTTATATTTATTCTGTTTATAATTTTTATATATTTCTGTTTGCTGTCTGGGCTTCACACTCACCACGGGTGTTTGGAATTCTCTTTATTCCTAGAATTGCCATGAGCTTGAAAAAATGGATCTGGAAGAGTGTGTCCAGGTAGGATTGCCACCTCAGGCTGTTTCTCTTGTAGCACTGTGGAAAATTGGTGGAAAATCAAGAGATTTTCTCCAAATCAGGATTTAATGTGGACTCCTGAGCAGGAAGAGTGGCTGGATTTGGAGAGGAAAATGTTGGGAATGAGGTTTTATCCTTGATTTGGAATCCATGGGAATGCTGCTGTAAATAAATRTTTAATAGTGAGAGATCCTGGGTCAAATAATGGATTTGTGAGGGAAAATCCCAGATTTTTGTGGGAAAAYCCCAGAGAAAAATCTTATCTTGCTAAAAATAATGGGAGTTCCCCCTGATTTGGAAAAGCAYGGGGAAAGTTGTGAAACAGCAATGRTTTTRGRGGATTGAAATTAAACTGGGCYGAAGCATTTCCAGGGRAAAGGGTGGAATTGACTCAAAATTCCATGAAAAAACCTCCAAGCCYGAGGGTAGAGACAAAGGGAATGGGATTGGGATTCCTGGGAACAGCTGGACCCCATGTCCTGCACTTCCTGGGCAGAAATTTGGGATATAAAGAGGGAATGACACCAGCCCAGGCAGGAAGGGATTGGGAATGAACCCTAAAAAGGGAGAAGCAAAGCTGAGCCAGGGAGCACAAATCCATCCCAGGCAGCTCCTGGGGGAGTTTGGGATTGGGAATCTTTGTAGGGAATTCCTTCTTCCTGAAGAAAACCAGGACTGGGCAATCCATAGGGTGTTCAGAGGGAATCTGAGCCCTCCTTGTCCTTCCAGAGGCACATTTGGGACACATYTGGGGACTGATTTCAGTCCCTCAAGGAAGCTAAAAACAATCCAGTGAAGCCTCTGCCCCCCAGTTCTCCAAGGGCTGGAGGTGATTTCCATGAGGATTCCTGAGGAGTTGTGGGGAAATCTCATGGATTAGGGAAAATCCTACAGTTTTGCTTTGGTAGAAGGGAAAAAAAAATCCCAAATCCTTGTGCCCAGCACCAGCATGAAARGGTTTTTCCTTCTTTTCCAGATTACAGACAGCACACTAATCCAGCTTTCCATACACTGTCCACGGCTGCAGGTCCTGGTGAGTATCCCAAGGGACACTTCCAGCATTTCCTTTCTCCAAACAAAGGGATTTTAAACACTCCCTGACTTGACAGTTGGAAGAATTCTGCTGCAAACCTCACCCTGAGGAACCTCTTATCCCATCCCTGCTGCTTGCAGGAATCCCAGCCCAACAGGGAAGGGGTTGTGGGGATTGTCCCAGGAGCAGAATTCCAGGTGGGATCTGAGGAACCTGCAGGAGTGCTCAGTGCCTCTGGGAAGSCTTTGGGGCTGAATCTCTGGGAATTTGGTCTCTGTCACCCCTGGGGCTGTGCCATGAGGGATCCTGGCCTGGGAGGTGTGGGCAGGTGGGTTCTGCAGTGCAGTCATCCCTCAGGAGAGGCAGCTCCAGCTCCTGCCTCGGGCCCTGCTTCCTCCTCGAGGACTTCCCAGGTGAATCCCCCTGAAAATCCACACCAAGGGGGGACCATCGTGTTCCTGCTGCTTCTTGGACCCAGGGCTGGGTCCTTCCCGTGGTGGGTGAGGCCTCAGGTGTCCCAAAGGTGGGTTCTTRCATGGCTCAGCTGTGCTGGAATTTCTGTGCCACCCCGGGGGTCTGCATTCCCCTGCAACCATGGAAGGGACCCTRGAGATCATCCTGTTCCCATGGGCACTGTCCCAGGTGCTCCAGGCTCTGCCCAGCCTGGCCTTGGACACTKCCAGGGATCCAGGGGCAGCCACAGCTCCTCTGGGCACCCTGTGCCAGGGCCTCCCCACTCTCCCAGGCAGGAATTTCCCCCCTCCAGCTGGAAYTTTTCCCTTTCCAGCACATCCCTGCTCAGAAACCCCCAGAACCCAGGAGTGAGCCCAGCCCAGCCCAGCCCCACCAAGCACCGACCATCCATCCTCCCACCCCCAGCGAGCTCCTGGCTGGTTCTGGGCTGTCAGGAGCTGGGTTTAACCCGGCTGGGGACAGAGTTTAACCCTTTTGGGGACAGAATTTAACCGTCTGTGTGGGGACAGAGTTTAACCCCTCTGTGTGGGGACAGAGTTTAACCCCTCTGTGTGGGGACAGAGTTTAACCCCTCTGCTTGGGGACAGAGTTTAACCCCTCTGTGTGGGGACAGAGTTTAACCCCTCTGCTTGGGGACAGAGTTTATCCCACTGCGAGCTGATCACGGACGATGGGATCCGTCACCTGGGCAACGGCGCCTGCGCCCACGACCGGCTGGAGGTGATCGAGCTGGACAACTGCCCCCTGATCACCGACGCCTCCCTGGAGCACCTCAAGAGCTGCCACAGCCTCGAGAGGATAGAACTGTACGATTGCCAGCAGATCACGCGGGCCGGGATCAAGAGACTCAGGGTGAGCTGGGACGGGGAGGAGCTGGGATGGGGAGGGTTTGTCCATAGGGAGGAGCTGGAATGAGGAGGGTTTATCCATAGGGAGGAGCTGGAATGAGGAGGGTTTATCCATGGGGAGGAGCTGGGATGGGGAGGAGCTGGGATCGGAAGGGTTTATCCATGGGGAGGAGCTGGAATGGGGAGGGTTCAGCCATGGGGAGGATCTGGAATGGGGAGGGTTTATCCATGGGGAGGAGCTGGGATGGGGAGGGTTTATCCATGGGGAGGAGCTGGGATAGGAAGGGTTTATCCATGGGGAGGGTTCATCTATGGGGAGGAGCTGGAATGAGGAGGGTTTATCCATGGGGAGGAGCTGAGATGGGGAGGGTTTATCCATAGGGAGGAGCTGGGATGGGGAGGGTTCATCCATGGGGAGGGTTTATCCATGGGGGGAGGGTTTATCCATGGGGGGAGGGTTTATCCATGAGGAGGAGCTGGAATGGGGAGCGTTTATCCATGGGGAGGGTTCATCCATGGGGAGGGTTCATCCATAGGCAGGGCTGAGTTCCCATCCCCTGGTGCTCGTGCTCCGAAGAGTTGTGAGAACCATCGGATCCCTCATCCCGGGACCCCCGTGAGCACCACGGGAGGGGATTACACCACCAGGGGAGGGAGCCGAGGTTCCGAGGCAAACCCTGAAACCACCGCGCGTCTGCCCTTGCAGACCCACCTGCCCAACATCAAAGTCCACGCCTACTTCGCCCCGGTGACCCCCCCGCCCTCGGTGGGCGGCAGCCGACAGCGCTTCTGCAGATGCTGCATCATCCTATGACACTGGAGCCTCCTCCCGGCCAGCTGGGGCTGGAACCGCGCCTGGGAATCCCCCAGATCTCCAGAACCTCGGAGGAAAAGCGCCCCCAGTGTCATTTGCCAGGGCCAGTGAGCAGGGCTGGGCTGCCCTGCAGCCACCCACACACCCCCTGTGATCCCGGCGGGATGAGGGACTGGGCATGGAGCTGCAGCTGGGCCTGGGGTGGCCTGGTCCTGACCCGTTCCTGCTGGGAATCCCTGGGAATAGCCCTGGCCAGGAGGGGAGGGCTCCCGGCCTGCAGGGACTGATGCTGCTGGTGAGGTTGGAGAAGGAACTGTGAGRTCCTTGAAGTGGGGAGAGGGGAGAGGAGAGGAACACGCTTTAACCCCCTTGTGCAGAGGGGAAAACCCCAACAAAAGCTGAAAACTCAAAAGCTAAAAACCCCAACAAAACCTGAAAGCCCCAACAAAACCTGAAAACCCCAACAAAACCTGAAAGCCCCAACAAAACCTGACAACTCAAACAAAAGCTAAAAATCCCTGAAAGTCCCAAACAAATCTGAAAACCCCAACAAACCTGAGAACCCCAACAAAACCTGAAAACCACAACAAAATCTGAAAACCCCAACAAAACCTGGAAACCCAAACAAAACCTGAGAACCCCAACAAGTTCCATGTCCATTTGTCAGTGAGGGAATGAAACAGCAGCTGCTGAGCCAGGATTTCCCTGGGATTCAGGATTTCCCTGGGATCCAGGATTTCCCTGGGGTCCAGGATTTCCCTGGGATCCAGAATTTCCCTGGGATCCAGGATTCCCCTGTGCTTCCCTGCTCCCACCTGAGCATGCTCACATGAGGGCTCATCTTCCCTGTGTCAGGTTCTTCCCAGATTGTTGTGATAGAGCTTGGAATTTCTAATTCCACGTATTTTACCCTCCCCAAATCCTGCCTTTTTTTTCTTTTTTTTTTCTAAGTTTTTTTTTCCCAAATTTTTYTTCCAAATTCAGTCATTTATTGAGATTTCCCAGCCCAAAGCCACAAATCCYTAAGGAATTTTTTTCCCAGGAGAAGCCTGAGCCTGTGTTGAGCTGTCAGGAATATTTAAAGGAGCACAGGGAGCTGCACCCCAGGCTGGGCTCTCCTGGGCTGTGTGATCAGGGATTGGGTGTCCAAATTTATCCCAAATCCAGGTTTTATCCCAATGACAAGGATAGAATTCTCCACACAGGGAATAATATATATACAAATCTATAATTCTCCACACAGGGAATAATATATATACAAATCTATAATTCTTCACACAGGGAATAATATATATACAAATCTATAATTCTCCACACAGGGAATAATATATATACAAATCTATAATTCTCAGCACAGGGAGAAAATCCCAGCCCGTGTTCCAAGGACTGTGAGTTCCCTCCTCCTGTCCCATCCCTCCATCCTCCCCCCAAGGAAAAGCCAAGTAGAGCTTTTTGCTTGTTGCCCTGATGAAGAATTAAGGATTCCCTGATGGAGCAGGGCTGGGATCCTCCCTCACTCCCTGTGGGGGCCCTTCCTGCCCTCCCCACCTGGCCAGGTAAGTGTGGAGCCCTGCAGGGAGCCCTGGACGGGCTTTGGATGTGCCAGGCCCAGCTCTGGGGGAGGGTGGGGGGGGATCCGTGGCTGCTTTTTTGGGGTGTTCCAGGCTCCAGGGGAGCCCAGAGTGATGAAATCCCAGGGTGGAACTGCTGGGCAGATCCCAAGGGTTGAAAGGGGCAGGGCAGGTCCGTGGGTCCGCGTCCGTCGTTCCCGCTGCCCGTGCGGGGAGCTCGGGGCTGGAGCTCCCCTGGGCCGAGGGGGTTTGGCTTCCCCTGGGTGCTGAGGAATCTCCTGGTGTGGGGAAGGAGCAGCTGCAGCAGCAGGAATGGCTGTGCAGTGGGGGGGATTCTCCCACCAGGAATTCCAAAAGGACAATGAGCTGTTCCCAGCAGGAGGGTCCCAGGTGCCCCTGGAGCTGCACCCCTTCATCTCCCCCAGCCTGGGAGCAACTCCAGGCTGCTGTGGTTAAAAGGATACTGTCAATGCCCTCCTGTAGATGGCTTTTAATCCCTTATATTTATTCAAATCCTCTTTAGCGCTGTGGATTCTCCCCCTCTCCTCGGGCGCCTTCATTTCCAGAACTTTCTCCAGGTTTTCAGGGTGGCAGAAGATGGTGGTGACAGACTGGACGGGCAGAGGGGTCACCCAGCAATCACAGGATTTGCACAACTCTGGGAAAATAAAAAAAAAACCCAACAAAAACACTTTTGTTTAGTTCCTACTGTGGCAGGGGAGAGCGAAGAGCGGGATTTTGGCTGACTGATCCCTTTGGAACAGAGCAGAGTTTTCCTGGGAAAACTCCAGAACACAGAACCCAAAGCAATGATTTTATTTTCTGTTTGCAGACCAGGGTGACAGCATTAAGGTAGCTCAAACTTCTTGACAGTGTCCTTTTAAGTCAATTATCCGTCTTCAAATGGACTCTTCCTGATGTTTATATTTATAAATACCAATAAACACCATTTTCCAAGCTGTGTCTCGCTGGGGGAATCACTTGCTGGGGGAAAATCCACCTCCTGCATGGGGCAGGGGGAGCTCTGAGTGTTTGCATGGAGTCAGGGGTGGTTTTTTGGGGTGGAAGGACCTCAGAGCTCATCCAGGAACTCCTTCCATAGCTTGGGATCTTCCTGGGTGGGATCTGGTGGCTGTGGAGGGCTCAGTGCCCAGAATTTGGAGAAATTTCTCCATCTTGGGGTATCTGAGGGGGCTCTGGGACAGCTCTAGCCTGGAGCCAGCCCTGGGTGAGGATCCCATCCCATTTCCAAGCCAAATCCAGCCCTGGGTGAGGATCCCATCCCATTTCCAAGCCAAATCCAGCCCTGGGTGAGGATCCCAGCCCTGGGTGAGGATCCCATCCCATTTCCAAGCCAAATCCAGCCCTGGGTGAGGATCCCATCCCATTTCCAAGCCACTCCAGCCTCAGCTGGGGCAGCTCCTTCAGTTGCACCCCCTGAGCTGTTCCCTGTCCTTGGGACCCTCCCTGGTTGTGTCCCCCAGCTGTGGAGCATTGGCTGGGCTGTCCCCARTCCCAGCAGAGATTCCTGGAGCCTGGATCTGCCTTCCAGCACCTTCCAGCACCTTCCAGCTGCCCCTSGACTCCCAGCAGGAGCAGGGACCTCTCCAGAAAACAGCCTGGGACCTTCTGGGGTAGCAAATCCTCCAGCAGGGCTGAGCAGATCCAGTACAACCAAAAAAAAGAGAATTTTCTGGGCTTTGGAGACCCTGCAGCACCTTTTATCCCAKTTCTGTGACAGGATGAGGATGGGCCAGGTGGGAACAACAAATTCCTATTTTTTGCACATCGCTGTAATTCCTTTGTATTTCTGTTTGATTTTCTGTCTGGTGTTCATGGCTGGCTGCTGCTGTGGTGGTTTTGGGGTAATTTGGGGTTTTTTGGCAGGATAGAGGTGGATTGRGGTCAGTGTGACAATATATTGTCCTGGAAAATGTCCTAAAACCTTTTGGCTTTTTCTGGTGAAGGGTTGTGTGCTTGATGGGCCTGGGGGWGTTTTGGGGGGGTTTATTCCTTTTTGCTTTCTTTTCTGGCATCCAGGTCGAGGTTTCYGCCCTCCCAAAGCCTGGCAGAGGCTCCTGTGCTGCACCTTGGGGAATGTGGGGCCAAAATGATGGAGAAAATCAAGGAGAAGCTGCTTTTCCTCCTCAATTCCCAGCTCAGTCCGWGCCCTCCCAGCCCTTTGTTCTGTCCTGGCCCTCGGAGTGTCCCCGTTGTCCCATCCCCTCCTTGTCCCTGTCCCTGCCCCGTGGCTCTGGCTGAGCTCCCGTGGAACTCTGGAGTTGATTTTTTAGGGGATGAGGGGAATCCATCGCACTGGATGGATTATGCCAGGCTGGGAATGTCCCCCTGTGCCAGCAGTGCCACACTCGGGGCTCTTTGTGCTCCATCGTCTGTCCCCAGAGGTGCAGCTGAGCCCACCCGGGGGTCCCCAAGGGCTGCGACCCCCCCGTTCCCAGCCCTGTCCCCTTCCCTCGGGGGCTTGGACACGTTTGAACTCGGGGCTGTCCCGGTGCCTGCTGGACCCCCTCCCTGGGCTGGGGGACAGAAAAACCTGGGAAATGTCCTTTAAATGGTGAGGTCTGTGCTTGTTTGGGCACTGCGGGTGGGACAGCGCCGTGAACTGGCAGGAAATTATAAATACAGGTGCTGAAGGTGGCCCCGGTCTCTGTGACACCGCGGGGTGGGGACAGAGGGGACAGTCGGCAAGGGCTGGTGGCGTTCTGGCTCCCCATGGAGCGGTTTTGGGAGGATCGGGGATGTTCCCTTGTCCCCTCCAGCGATGGGTGCAGGGCCCCGTGTCTCTCCCGTGCCCTCCCCGTGTCCCCCCCGTGTCCCCTGTGATGGCAGCTCCGCTCCGGGGCTGTCCCAGCTCCTCCCCTGCTCCCGCTTTGTTTATCCCAATCCCGTCCTTTGCCCCAGGAATTCGCTCCCGAGCACGTCCCGGTYCCGTGTTTGGGACAGCCCCGTCCCGGCCGGGGCCGGGTGTCCCCTGCTGGGGACCAGGGACCGCCCCCGCTCCCCAAACCCGCCCCGGGCACCCCAAAGCCCCGCGGGCGCCGCAGGGACGAGGCCGTGCTCGGGGCCGCTCCCGCCGTCCTTTAATGCAGAGCGGGGACACGGGAAGGACACGGCGGGGACAGGACGGGTCCCGTCCCCTCGGGCGGGCTCTGCCAGCCCCGGGCTCCTCTCTCGGTCCCTTCCAGGCCGGCTCCTACCGCAGCARCAGCTGGAAGCCCTCGGGGCCGGGCGCTGCGGGGAGGGGACGCGGCTCAGTCGGGGCCGCCGATGTCCCCKGGCCGGCCCCGGCCACCCGCGGCCACCGCGGTACCTTTGCCGATCGCCACCACGAAACTCGTCTCGTCCTGGAGGTTCCTGATCATCTGCGGGGCACAGGGGGAGCTCAGGGGGGCTCAGGGGGGCTCAAGGACTCTCCTGCCGCAGCACTGGGGGGCTGCGGGCTCTGTCCGTCCGTCCCTCCCCGGCTGTCCCCGCGTCCTCACCGCGTCGCTGACGAGGACGTGGATGCCGGCGGGTCCCAGCCGGGAGAGCCGCAGGATCTGCCCCGGGGGCAGCCCCAGGAGCTCCGCCAGCTTCCCGGTGAGCTCGGGCACCGTCAGCTGCTGCAGGTGCAGCTCCTGGTACAGCCCTGGGGACGGGATGGGATGGGA
>JACDOX010000699.1:60485-71618 GCA_014549065.1 Cardinalis cardinalis
GCAGGGAACTGCCCCAAAATCCCACCTGTGTCCGCAGGTTTGGACTGGAAGAGGCGGAATTTCGTCCAGCCTAGGGGAGATGTGACAGAATTAGAACCCCAAATCCACCCCAAATCCACTCCAAATCTGCCCCAAATCAGCCCCACCCTGGCTCTGTCCCCCTCCCARGTCCCACCTCCTGCCTCCCAGGGCTCCAGGGATGATTTTCCACGCTCACCTCTGGATTTCCACAAGAGCATGAGGAAAATCACCAAAAGCGCCGCAAATAAAATCCCAGCTAAGACAAAGAACCCGCCCCTGAGCCCAACCTGGCTGCTGGAGAGGGCGCCTGGAAAAGGGAGAAGATGCAGAAGATCTCAGGGGAGGGGGATCAGCCCATCAAAACCTCAAAATTCCCATCCCATCCCACCCTCAACTATCCCATCCCAACCCCAAATCCAACCTTCCCATGGCACTCAGAGGAGCGGGATCAGCCCATCCCAACCTCAACATTCCCATTCCCGTTCCCATCCCAGCCCAGCCCAGCCCAACCCCACCATTCCTGTGTTTCTCAGGGAATCAGGATCAGCCCATCCCAACCTCAGCATTCCCATCCCATCCCAACCCCAAATCCAACCTTCCCATGGCGCTCAGAGGAGCGGGATCAGCTCATCCCAACCTCAACATTCCCATTCCCATCCCATCCCGTCCCAACCCCAACATTCCCGTGTTCCTCAGGGATCGGGATCAGCCCACCCCACCTTTCCCCCGCCTGTCCCCGGCTCTCACCTGCACAGAGCACCCCAGGGGTGGTGACGGTGACGCTCCTGCTGCTGACGGGGTTCCGTGCCGTGCACGTCAGCGGCTCCGGCTCCTCCTGGGATGTTTCGTTCACCAGCAGCACCACGGAGCTCCCGTCCCACGTGTGATCCCGCAGCCTCCAGGTGTAGGAGACGTTCCCAAAGCCGGTGCCGGGCGCGGAGCAGCGCAGGGAGGAGCTGCAGCTCCCGTCTGAGCAGTTCTGGGCCTCGCAGGTCACCGTGGGCTCTGGCAGCTCCCCTGCGGGCACCGCGGTGTCATAAACCTCTCTTTTAGTGCAAACCCCCCAAACAGCACTAAAAGAACCCCCAAAAGAACACTAACAGCACCTACTGAACACCTGCAGGGTGAAGGTGGATCTTTTTCCGTCAATGATTACAGAGTAGGTCCCGGCATCCTCCATCCTCAGTGGGGAGATGCTGAGCTCATGGCCGCTCTCAGAGATGGCAAAACGGGTTTTGAATTTGTCTTTGAAAAATATGACATGAAGAGGATCCTTAAATGCCACAGTGACTATGGCTTCATTCTCAAAACTCCAGAGTGCTGTCTTTCCATCTGGGTTGTGGCTGTGGAAGGTCGCAGACCTGCCCAGGGTCCCGATCACCTTCGTGGGGTCACTGGCGCTCGCTGGGGAGAGAAAATGGGGAGGGAACATGAGATGGGGATGGGATGGAAGGCTGGGATGAAGGTGGGGTGAAGATGGGATCAGGGTGGGATGAAGTTGCTGAACCCAGAGGATGAAGCCCATCCAGGCTGGGGGTGTTTGAGGGCCCATGGGGGATTAATGGGGGTCCCTGGGTGAAGGAAGAGCACGAGGCCACCCCCAGGCCGAGCCCCCTGAGCCTCATGCCAAGGGCGGAGCCTGGAGGGGAACTGAGAACTGAGAGGGAAAGGAGAACGAGGAGTTGGAGACAGCCTGGCCCTGGACACTGCCAGGGCTGCGTGGGGCAGCTCCACCACGGCTTCTCCAGGCTGACCACTCCCTGTGGCCACAGGGAACAGCCACTGTGAAACTATGGACTCATTCCTATGGTTCCATGACCTTCTCATGCTGGGGACACCAGACCTGGTGGGATCTCACCATTGCAGGTGGACTCTCACCATTCCAGAGGTAAGAACCTTCCCACACTCCTTTGGGAAGGTTCCTTTGGATGCAGCCCAGGACGAGGTCCAAGATCCCTCTGGGCCCATCCCTTCCCTCCAGTGACCACACCGCTACCTTGGCTCACCAATTCAAGGAGGAAGGAGCTGTTTTTGTTATTTTTGTGACTTCCCATTTCCAATTAACCGTGTCACACAGTTTATACTGGGAATGGAGTTCTCCTTCCCAGTTTTTTTAACAGGGAATGAATCCTGGCCCAGCCCTCAGGTCAGGCTCAGCCACCCCTGGGACACGGACAGAGGAGTCTCTCTGAGCACGTGGCAAGAAAAAGCTGCAGGTGAAGACAAACTCGCAGGAAATTTACTGAATAATGCAGCCACCAGGTGGTTCATGTGTTAAACACCCCAGAGACTGTGGGGAAGGGCTGGGGCTGAACCTTGCCCAATTTCCCTCATTTAAGCAAAAAAACACCCCCGGATGAGACCTCCAAAACCCGGGAGGCAACGTGGAGAGGAGCAGGAGCTGAAGGCAGAGCAGGATGTCTGGAGAACACCTGGAGCAGAGGCTGGACCAGGGATGGACACCAGAGATGGACACCAGGGATGGACACCAGAGATGGACCCCAGAGATGGACCCCAGAGATGGAAACCAGGGATGGACACCAGAGATGGACACCAGGCAGGGACAGCAGGCATGGACCTCAGGGATGGACACCAGGGATGGACCCCAGAGATGAACACCAGGGATGGACACCAGAGATGGACAGCAGGGATGGACGCCAGAGATGGACATCAGCCCTCTACCAGCAGGAGCTCCACGGCAGCCCTGGATCCCAACACTGGGCACAAATCCACCCCGTGGAGCTGCTCTGGTGCTCCCAGCCATCCCTCGACCCCMAAAACCCCAAAACCACCCCAAGATCTCCTTCCCGGGGGACCTGGCACTCACTGGTTTGGTGGAGGAGCACGAGGATGGCGAGATGAGGGATCCAAAACGCGTCCATGGATGTCCAGAAACAGAGAGGATTTGGGGCATCAGCACCCAAAAATGGGCACCACAAAGAGGAAGAAGAAAAGTGCCTGGGTGGTTTTTCAGTGCCTGGGTGGAGGGGAGGGCTTTGGATGTGGTTTGTGACAAAAGCGACGCATCAAGGAAAGGCAATTAGCACTTCAATGTAAATTTCAGGTGTTTAAACAAAAAACTCACTCCGTTCCCAAAGAAAGATGAGGGTGGCTGCTGGGACCAAGAGTGTCACCATGGCTGTATGTGACAAATGGCTCAGGTGCTCCTTGGGGACCAGCCTGGAGAGCGTTATCCCAGAGAATGTCATGGTGCCCATGGATTGAGGCCTTCAATCCTCCCTGAGGAGCGAGGCTGAGCCCAAATCATGGAATGGTTTGGGTGGGAAGGGACCTTGAAGTTAATCCTGTGGGCAGGGACAGCTCCCACCAGCCCAGGTTGCCCCAAGTCCTGTCCAGCCTGGCCTTGGACACTCCCAGGGATGGGGAATCCATGGAATCACCTGGGCCAGGGAAGGATTGATCCCTAAAATCCCATCTAAAGCAGGGAATCCTGGAATGGTTTGGGCTGGAAAGGAACCTGAAATCCCAAAAAATCCCACCCCAGTTCCATGGGCAGGGACCATCCCCTACCCCAGGTGGTTCCAGCCTGGCTTTGGAAACTTCCAGGGATGGGGAATCCATGGAATCACCTGGGCCAGGGAAGGATTGATCCGTAAAATCCCATCTAAACCAGCCCATGGAATGGGCTGAAAACGCCCCCAGACACAGGGTGGGATTTTGGGGTGTCTGTGCAGGGGCTGGATATTTGTGAATGTTTGGACATTTGCTAATATTTGTAAATATTTGATTTTTGGGCTCTTTGTCACACTTGTGGCTCAGGATATTAATATCCCGTGCAGGATATTTCAAAATTCCGTATTTTTTGCATCCATCGTGGCATCACCTCCCCCTGACAGCCACAGGTGACAGCACAAGGAGCTCTGTCCTTACTTTGAAGACACCTGGGATGGGGAGAGGACACGGCTTCAGGTCACCCTGAGACTTTTGTCTCCTGTCACCTGATTCTGGGGCTGATATCCATCACTTTGTCCCCTGACTTTGGGGTGGATTTTTGTCACCGCTGTTCTTTAATTTTGGGTCTGAATTTTGTCACTTCATACCTGATGCAGAGGCTGAATTAGTCACCTCTGTCACCTGATTTGGGGTTGATTTGCTGCAGAACAGGAAACAAAGGGCAGGAAATGCCTCTGAGCTCTCTTTATTTGCCTTACTTGAGCTAAAAACCCACTGGGGGCTGGATGCAGGGTCAGAAAAAAACCCCTAAAATCTCCCTGGTGGCTTTAAGGGGGCTTGAGGGACAGAAATATCTTGAATGTTCCTAGAAATATCTCCAATATCCATAAAAATCTCCTGTCTGAAGGGGGATCCCATTCATCCATAGAAGTATCTCCAACTGTAGTGGTTTTGGTTCGTGACCAGGCAGAAACACCAATTCAGTGAAGAGCTTTGGGCTCACCAGTCTGAGTTTCCGGCCAATGCACCAATTTTGGGGTCGGTTTGGTGCTGGTGCTCACTGGAGCTCTTTGCTCATTTCCTGCTGAGAGATCTGGATTAGGAGGAGGGCTAAACAGGCTCAAAACTTAAAAGGGTGTAAAAAATCTTTATTCACTGAGTTAAAAAAAAAAAGAAGAAAATTAGAATAAACCTTTGGAACGCTTATCCCCCCCACACCCTCTTTTCTTTCCCACTGACAACATGAAGAGGCAAAACCTGGGACTTTCAGTCAGTTTATCAACTCAAAAAGCCTTTCCTCAGCTCTTTTGGGGAGAGGAGTCTCTCCTGCCGTGCCATGGAGATTTCCCCACACGTGTGGCGGTTTTGCATGGGAGGCACTCACCGAAGCGATGCAAAGACAAAGCTGATACACCTCCGGGGACACCCATGTAAAAAACCAAAAAATCACGGGAAATCTCTTTTTTTTGGTTGGCAAAGAGGCCATGGGGCACCAGCAGTGCCCCTCCATCTCCCAGGCAGGGGGGGGGAGGCCGCGGAGCTGAGGCGGGGCCGGGCCGCGGCTGCAGTTTCTGACATCTGGCTGCTGCTAAGCCCAGGCCAAGCTGGGATCTGCTGGGCTCCAGGAGCGGCCCAGGGCTGGGCTGGAGACCAACCGGCTCGCCAGGACTCCGCCACCGTTGGGGCTCATCCGTAACCAGCGGGCAAGGAGAAGAGAGAGCCACCAGCCCCTCGGCGTGGTGCTGCTCAGTCTGGCCTGGCCACTGAGTCTGGCCTCATTTAGTCTGGCTTAGCTGCTGAGTCTGGCCTGGTTGAGTCTGGCCTGGCTGCTGAGTTCTGAGTCTGGCCTGGCTGCTGAGTTCTGAGTCTGGCCTGGCTGCTGAGTCTGGCCTGGTTGAGTCTGGCCTGGCTGCTGAGTTCTGAGTCTGGCCTNAGTTCTGAGTCTGGCCTGGCTGCTGAGTCTGGCCTGGTTGAGTCTGGCCTGGCTGCTGAGTTCTGAGTCTGGCCTGGCTGCTGAGTCTGGCCTGGCTGAGTCTGGCCTGGCTGAGTCTGGCCTGGCTGCTGAGTCCTGGACTGGCTGTTGAGTTCTGGCCCTCCCCAGCCCAGCCAGGCTCAGGTGAGCATCTGCAGGCCCCGGGCTGTCCCGGATGAGACGGACACACGACACACACACACACACTTCCGCAAAGACAGTTAACAGGACCTCTTTTATTATTACAAATTCTTCTCAGGTTTTTTACCCCTAACCAAGGGGTGATATAAATCTTTAGCTACATCAAAACAGGTCATCACATTCACTTGAGAAAGGAAGATCTTATTGCATTTTACTCGTACAAAGATATGAAAGTCAAGTATTGAAATGGTAGTGTTTAAACACTGCTGTTCACTAAGGCACATATGCTCTCCCTGCAAATATCCCTTTTTTTGTCTATACTGTTGGTTTCCATGCTAATGGCCTTGCCCTTTTCCTTGCTATGGTAAACTCGTATTTTGTCAATTTGTTCTTCTGCTAACTCAGCTGTTCGGCCTGTAAACCAGCTGCTAAGCCCATCCACACCAGGCTGAGGTATTAACTCTCAGTATTTCCATCCTCCCTCTAATGAGGGAAGAAGGACAAAATACTGGTGGGTAGAGGAGCAACATGAAGACACTGAGGTCAGTGAAGAGGAACTGAGACCCAGATGGGAGGGGTGAGGAGATGCCTTTAATTTTAGGCTGAAATCCTAAGATAAAGAGCACCTTTGCTCTTGAACAGCTCATCTTTCTGGCAGTACCCCATAAACTGACATGGCCCATGAACATGGGCCAAGCTGTTGGGAAAAACTTGTGGAAAACGGGAGGAACTTCATGATTGCAGATTTCCTTAGGCTGCTATTCCTGGAGAGAGCCAAGAGAGAACGGTTTTCTTTTGGAGAAGTCTCCATAGCATTAACAGGAGGGACTTCTCTCCCAAAGTGAAATGAAGAAAGACAATTCTAGAGGTAGTAGACTGACTGAAATTTTAGGTTTTGTCTCTTCGCATTATCAGTAGGAAAAGAAAAGTTGTAGGGGGAAGAGGAATTTTCTTTTAATTCTTAGTGTTCCTTCATTTTAGTTGAAGTTTAAATAAATATAAAAACAAACTATAAAAATAAATAGACAAGTAAAAAGAATAGGATAAAGAATAAATAAATAAATAAAAAGATTTTTCTTAATACTGTTTTCAAGTTTTGGGCCTGCTTTGCCCTTCCCTAATCCTATCTCACAAGAAGAAAAGGGTAATTACATTTCAGTGTGTGGTATTCAAATTCTCTGAATTACATCTCGGAAGAGAGAGACGTAATTCTCTCTGCCAGGATTTTTCCTGGGGAAGGCAGTCAGAAAGCTCAGAGAGAGAAGAGAAAACAATTCTTGTCTCTACTTACTGCTTCTGTTGCTTGGCACATGTGAAATGTATTATGGAGATTTTTTACTGAGAGCGATTTGTTAATTGGACTCTGGTGATGGTTGTTTGGATTGGTTGGCCAATGGGGTCAGAGCTGTGTCGTGACTGCCTGGTCATGGGTTTTTCTAGTTAGCGTATAGTACTGGTAACACAGTATAGTGTAGCTTAATAAATAGTATAGCTTAATAATAATAATACAGTATAGCTTAATAATAATAATATAGAATAGCTTAATAAAGCATTTTAGTCAGCCTTCTGAAATCAGGGAGTCAATGCACGTTATTCCCACGATGGGGTTTGTGCTGCCACTAGTGATCAGTGGCAGCTAATCACTAAACCCATTACACTAATTTCAGTGCATTAACCGAGAAATCTCAAATTAGTGAACCAAAACCACTACACAAAATTGGTGTTTCTGTCCAGTTTCAAACTAAAGCTGGCACAACGAGGAACAGTTCTCTCGTGGCTGCCTGGAAATCTGCAATCGTGAAGCGCCTCCGATCTTTCACAGCCTTCCCACAGCTGCCTTCAGGCACCAGGTCAGCTTTCTGGGGTGATATTTTCAGGATGAGCTATTTTAGCATAAAAACAAAAGTTCTTTTAATCCATCTCTGGGAACAGAGGGCAATGCTTTTCACCTTTCTCATTTCTCTCTGTTCAAACTTCTCATTGGATCACAGCTACTGAAACATCTGGGTATTCAATACTGATGCTTTTGCTCATGGCTGTGGTTAGAATGCTACATCCATCCATGAATTACAGGGAAAAAAAGAAAGTTTGATATATCAAATATATCTTCACCATAGCCTTACAAAAGCATTTCAGCCCAAGACAAAGGCATCTCCTCAATCCCCTCCCACCTAGAATTTGATTCCTTCCTTATTGACCTCAGTGTCCCATGTTGTTTTCTTTATGTGTTTTCACCTTGCCGTTTTCCTGATCTGGGAGAGAATTAGTGTTTGTAGTTAGTTTGTTCTCAGGCTTTATCAACTGAAACAGTTTTTCTAGTGTTGTATAGCACCAAAGGGTTGATCTACTTCAGGGTCTCCATCAGATTCTTCGGCCTGCCTCTCGCTGTCGATCAGGCGGTCCCCAGTGACACTGCGGGAGCTGTCCTGGCAGCCAGCGCTGCTCCTGCGCCTTTCCTTCATGCAGAGCCCTGCTAAACAGAAAAAAACAACCTGCTGTTGCTGCTTTTGCCCTTCTGTCTGCAGCACACCTGGCTAAAAGTGGCTAAGCCAAGCCCACTGCAGCCCGTGCTGAGAGAGCGGCAGCTGCGCGGCGATGGAGCTGCCCCAGCCGTGAGGATTTTGGGGCTGCCCCCAGTGCTGGCCACGAGGCTGCTCCTGGTGCTGGTCCCGGCGCCGTGGCTGCTGGTGGCACTGGGACACTCCTGGTGGCTGCTGGTGGCGTTGGGACGCTCCTGGTGGCAGAAATCTCAGCCCAGCCTCGCACCAACCTGGCCACGTGGGGCCGGCCAGTAACCTGTCCCCAGGCCAGAGGAAAGAGCTTTTCTTGGGCTTTGCTGGTTTTTAAAAAATCTGCTTTTCTACAGAGGCATGTTCAGCTCCTTCCAGTGGTTTAACTGGGTGTCAATCTTCAGAGCTAGCCAGGTGATTGGCTCTGCCCCACAGGGAACCACCCCCGCAGCCCCTGGGTTCTCCCCCAGCTAAAATCCCAAGAATCTGATAAACCACAAGGGGAGATGAGACAGAGTCAGAAGAACCAAAATCAGCCCCAAATCCATCCCAAATCTGCCGCAAATCCACCCCAAATCAGCCCCACCCTGGCTCTGCCCCCCTCTCGGGTCTCACCTCCTGCTCCCCAGGGCTCCAGGGATGGCTTTCCACACTCACCTCTGGATTTACAGTAGACCACGAGGCAAGCCAATAAAACAAAAAAAAGCACTAAAGCTCCAATCCCAAAGAAGACCCCGATCCTAACGGAGCTGCCAGAGGGGGCACCTGCGAAAGAAAGAAGTTCCAGGGGCAATAACTCAGAATAAATCTGCTCTTCCTGGCATTGGGGCAGAGGGAATTTGGCCTCAAATCCCGCCCTGATCCCTCATTCCAGGGGATCTCACTCCAAGCCAGGGCAGAGGCGGCGCTGGACGAGGACGAGCGGCTTGGCGGAGACAGCAGCAGGAGAATCCCAGAATCCCCAAATTCCAAATCCCTAAATTCCCAAATCCCTTAATCCCACAGTTGTTGGGTCAGTCGGGAACTCTGGGGATCTCCCAGCCCTGCCAGGACAGGGTCACCCAGAGCAGGGGACATGGGGACATGGCCAGGTGGGTTAGGGGTGGCTCCAGAGGGGGACACTCCATGGGAAGAGGTTCTCAAATGGAGATGAAACGTTTTGGGGCTGGGTTTGTGGCCACCACTCCTTGTCCTGTCCCTGCCATGGACAAGGAAAAGCTGCCATGGGCACTTGGGGACACTCAGGGCCACTCAGGGACTTTCAGGAGCACGGCTGGACATGGACAGGGCTGCACATGGACAGGGCTGGCAGCTCACTGGGGCTGGGAGGGTGCGTGGAGTTTCCTGGTGAGGGGAGAGAACAGGCACAGGGGTCAGAGCTTCCCTCTGCATCCCAGGGAGAGCCAGAGCCTGGAGAGTGGGATCAGCCCATCCCAACCCCAACCTTCCCTTGTTCCTCAGGGAATCAGGATCAGCTCCATCAATCATCCCATCCCCAAATCCCAGCTTTTCCTGCTCTCACGGATCGGGATCAGCCTGTCCCCGGCTCTCACCTGCGCAGAGCACCCCGGGGTTGGTGACGGTGACGTTCCTGCTGCTGACGGGGTTCTGTGCCGTGCACGTCAGCGGCTCCAGGTTATCCCAGGATGATTCGTTCACCAGCAGCAGGGACTCCTCAGCCCATGGCTGATCCCAGGTGCAGGAGACGTTCCTGAAGTCGGGGCCGGGCACGGAGCAGCGCAAGTAGTGGTGGCAGCTCCCGTCCGAGTGGTTGTGGGCCTTGCAGGTCACCGTGGGCTCTGGCAGCTCCCCTGCGGGCACAGGGGGGGTCACAAACCTCTCTTTTAGTGTGAAACCCCCCAAAACAGCACTGAAAGCACTTACTGAACACCTGCAGGGTGAAGGCGGATGTTTTATCCTCAATGGTTACAGAGTAGGTCCCGGCATCCTCCATCGTCAGCTCGGAGATGGTGAGTGCGAGGCCATTCTCAGAGACAGCAAAACGAGTTTCGAATTCTTGTTTATGAAATTCAGGTTGAAATGGAGCCTTAAATTCCACAGTCGCTATGGGTTCATTCTCAAAAAACCAGAGTGCTGCATTTCCATCTGTGTTTCTGTCTGTGCTGGGGATGCGGAAGGTCACGGACCCACCCACGGCCTTGATCACCTCTGTGGTGTCGCTGACAGGGGAGAGAAAGTGGGGAGAGAACGTGAGATGGGGGTGGGATGGAGGTGGGGGCAATGTAGGATGAAGGCAGGCTCAGGGTGGGATGGAGGAGGCATGGAGGTTGGTTGAAGGGGGCATGGAGGGATGAAGGTGGGGTGAAGCTGGGATAACAGTGGGATGCAGAGATGGAAGGTAGGCTGAAGGAAGGATGGAGGTGGGATGAAAAGCTGGGATCAGGGTGGGATCGGGTTGGGATGAAGTTGCTGAACCCAGAGAATTAAGCCCATTTGGGCTGGGGGTGTTTGAAGGCTCATGGGGGATTCGTGGAAGGGTCCCTGGGAGAAGGAAGAGTACGAGGCCACCCCCAGGCTGAGCCCCCTGAGCCTCGTGAGCAGCCTCGTGCCAAGGACAGAGACCGGAGAGGAACTGAGAGGGAAAGGAGAACGAGGATTTGGGGATGGGAGGGTCAGGAAGGGTCACCGAGCAGGACAGGGAGCTCCTGGTCAGACCTGCAGCTGCTCCTCGGAGGAGAATCAGGGAATCGTGGGAAGGTTTGGGTTGGGAGGGACCCGAAACTCCTCTCACCCTGCTCCCCTAAAATCCCCACGCCTTCCACCAGCCCAGGGGCCTCCAGCCCTGCCCAGCCTGGCCCTGGACACTGCCAGAGCTGCGTGGGGCAGCTCCACCACGGCTTCTCCAGGCTGACCACCCCCTGTGGCCACTTTGAAACGGTGGCCTCGCTGCAACAGTTCCATGAACTTCTCACGTTGGGGGCACCAGAACTGGTGGGATCTGGCGATTCCAGGCTGGATCTCACCATTCCAGGCAGGATCTCACCATTCCAGGCGGGATCTCACCATTCCAGTCGGGATCGCGCGATGGGATGGAGGGAGGGGAGGAATAAGGCG
>JACDOX010000699.1:71912-87151 GCA_014549065.1 Cardinalis cardinalis
GGAGAGGAATGACAGGAAGGAGCGAAGCAGCCGCAGGGAGCCGGAGCGGAGGAAGCCCCCACCGGGCACTCGCGGCCCCGAGCGGTCCCCGCGGCTTTGGCGGCCGCTCCGAGATTTCGGGGGGATGCAGAGGGGCTGGCTGCGGCTTTCGGGGGGTTCCAAACTCCTCGGTTCACTCACCTCTCGCCGGCCAGCGGGGCCATGCTGGTCATGCCTCTTCCGCCGCTATTCTCGTGCGTGCCTGGAAGTGACGAGATCCGCGAACCCTCTGCGAGAAACTAGGCCCGCTTTCAGAACTTTAAAGCTTTAGTAAACTTTGACAAAATGCAGCAAAGGGATGCGTAAGGGAGGAGCGCGGTCACGCAGCCAAAGGCAATGACTGATTTTCCGCGCCCAGCCGCTTTTTTTCCGGTTTACCTGGCCCCTCCCCAGTACCAGCAAATTCTTACTCAGCGGCGCAGGAATCTTTTTTACCATTCGCTCGTCAAGATCAGGTGATTTGACATCTCGCCACGCCCTCCGCAGGAGCCGTCTTTTCGCCTTACCTGGGTGGTAGGTATAATAAAGGTTACAGGTGCGAACTTTCTGCTTTCTCCTCGCACGGCCCGGGGCTGTCCAGCGGCAACAATGCCAGGGCAGGGGAAGGGAACTATGGGGATGTCACAGATACGAATTATATATCTAAACCTAGTGTTATAGATACATACTATTGGCTTTTAATGTTATAGATACATACTATTGGCTTTTAATGTTATAGATACATAATATTGGCTTTTTGCAAATGTTAAAACGGGTTATTTATGTGTGGTGTTAATGTAACTTTGTTATAAAGATGTATACATAAATGTAGAGAGCTGTTAAAAAGATATTTTTGTTTCTGCTGTTAATTAAGCTCAGGGAAATAGCTGATACAAGTCTGCTTGTGTTAAAATGCCTGCTTGGGTGGGATAACAGCCGATGCTCGCAGGATGAGCACGCCAGGACAGATGTGTTAATTCTCTGGAGTACTGTGTTGAATATAGTTTTAGGTTACAAAAATTGTTAAAATAGAGACTATGCCATGTAGGATACTTTTTAGAAAGAGAGGACTCACACTGAGACAGCAGCCACAGGACACCTGAATCTTTCAGAGAAAGAGAATTTATTGCCCCATTATCAGAAGAAACAAACTTCTTCCTGCCTCGAAGGCGCTGTCAGGATTAGAAGGAAGAAGCTGACACTGCCCAGACAGAAGCCTGTGTTTGAATGGAATTTATGCATCATGTATGAAGTGTATGAATATGCAACAGGCTATTGCTTCTAAGGGTTAATCCTCTGTTAACTGTGTCCTTTTTCGGGCTCGTGCTGCCCAGAAAAAGGTACCCGGACATCCGTAACTCTTTGCTTTTGTTGTCTCATATTGTCCTAATTCAAACTGTCCAAATCATTATTACTCTAATTGTATTACTATTTTAATAACCATTTTACTGCTAATAAACTTTTAACATTTGAAGAACAAGTGATTGGCGTTTYTCACGCCGGGCCAGGCCGGGTCCAGGCCCCGGGCCGGGGTCCGCGGTTGGGATTCACCCGCACCCAGCAGGCGGGGGAGAGGAGGAGCCGTCGGTGCGCATCTGCGGGCCCCGGGCCAGATGTGAGCTCTGTCAGCGCTTGTGTCCTCCCTCGAGGGAGGGGGAAGAGTAAAATCCAGGCAGTGCCGAGGAGCACGTGGAGGTTCCTTGCCTGTGTCCAGGCCTTGTTTGACCGTCCCACCCCGCTCCGGCCGTGCTGGACACGCCGCTCGCTCCGGAGACTTCCCCCCGATTCCTCTGGGGGTGCTCAGGGATCCCCARAGGATCCCCCCGGGGTTCCTGAAGGATCCCCCAGGATCTCTGAAGGATCCCCTGGGATCAGTGGTGATTCCAGCTGGGAATGGATCCCGGGGAGGCTCTGGGGTTGCTCAGGGATTCCTGAAGGATTCCTTGGGATCAGCAGCGATTCCAAACAGGAACGGATCCCAGGGGGGCTCTGGGGTTTCTCAGGGATCCTTGAAGGATTCCCCTGGGATTCCCAAAGGATTCCCCCAGGATCTCCAAAGGATTCCCCCAGGATCAGCAGCGATTCCAGCCAGGAACAGATCCCGAGGAGCCTCTGGGGTTGCTCCGGGATCCCCGAAGGATTCCCCTGGRATTCCCAAAGGATTCCCCCRGGATCAGCGGCGATTCCAGCCAGGAACGGATCCCAGGGAGGCTCAGGCCACGGGAAGGGTCACGCTGGCATAAACCGTTGTGGGTTCCTTGGGGGGACAGAAATGGGGACACAAAGGGGTCACCAAATGGGGACACAAAGGGGTCAGCGAGGTGGCCGGGCCGGGGGTGCCCCACGGGGGCGTTGTTTGGGGACGGTCCCCCTTACCTGGGACAGCGGGGGGCGTCCCCGCGGCGCTGGGGACCCGGCCGGGGACCGGGGGGCTCCGTCGGGGGCCGGGGGTGGCCCGGTGGCCGCGGCGTAGATGGTGGTGCAGGACACGGGGGTGGCGTTGGGGACGGTCCCTTTGGGCTTCTGAGGGAGGGGACAAAGGGTGGGCAGCGACCCGAGGGTCCCCACGGGGCCACCCTGGTCCTGCTGGACCTTTTCCTGCTGGGGCTGTGCCCAGCGGGGCTCGGAAAAGGGGGAAAATCCCAGAGTTTGYCCCCAAAGCCACCGTGGGACATTGGGGACTCAGCAAATTGTGCCACTCAGCTTTATTCCCGAGATTCCCAAATTCCTGCTGAGCTGGGCAGCAGGGATGGATGACCCCCCCATGACTCCCTTTCCTTTCCCCCCTTTTTGCCCTTCCTCCCCTTTTTTTCTCTTTTCCTCCCCTTTTTCCATTTATTTTCCTTTTCTTTGCCACTTCCCCCATACTTTCTCTCCCCTTTTCCCCTCCTTATCCTCTTTTCCCCCATTTTTCCCCTTTTCCCCCATTTTCCCCCTCACCTGCACCCGCTGCACCTGGGCGTAGATGGTGGCGCTGGCCGGAGCGACCTGGGAGGGGTCCGGGGTGACCTTGGAGGGGTCTGGGTCACCTGTGGGGTGGGGAGGGGTCACACAGTCCCGGGATCAGCCAGGTTGGAAGAGGATTCCAAGGTCACCGAATCCGACCCGTGTCCGATCCCCCCCTTGGTCATCCCAAGGAATCTCCAGGAATTCCTCGGACGCTCCGAAGCTCCCTGAGCCCCTTCCAAGCCCTTTTCCCTTTTCCAGGAGGAATGTTCCCAAATTCCCAGCCCTGGCACAGCTCGAGGCCGTTCCCTCTTGTCCTGCCCCTGTTCCCTGGGATCAGGTCCCAAATCCTCCCCGGATCCCCCTTTTCTCCAGGCTGAGCCCCCCCAGCTCCCTCAGGAATTCTCCTTCCAGGATTTTCTCTGCCAGGAGCTCGTCCTGGGTCCCTCGGGGTGGAGCTGGAAAAGGATCCCAGAGATCCCGGAGATCCCGGTGATCCCAGTCCCACCTCCTGTCCCTCAAGTGACCACGGGGGGACCAATCACARCCTGGGCTCGATGACCTCGGAATTCTTTCCCAACCTCCGGAATTTTGGGGGTCCCCACCCGCTCCAGGACCCCCCAAACTCACATTTGGCCGAGCAGGTGGCCCTGCAGGTGACAACGACCACGATGACGATGATGATGATGATGACGACGCCGAGCACCACCAGAGGCACCAGGAGCTCTGTCCTCATCCCGGGGACACCTGGGACAGGAGGGGACACACAGGGGAGGCGGCCCCGGGTCACCCAGAGCCTTTTGTCACCTCTGTCACCTGATTTTTGTCACCTGTCACCTGATTTTGGGGGTGATTTGGGGCTGATTTCCATCACTTTCTCCCCAGACTTTGGGGCGGATTTTTCTCACCACTGTACCCTAATTTTGGGTCTGAATTTTGTCACTTCGTCACCGGATTCAGAGGCTGATTTTGTCACCTCTGTCACCTGATTTGGGGTTGATTTGCTGCAGAACAGGAAGCAAAGGGCAGGAAATGCCTCTGAGCTCTCTTTATTTGCCTTACTTGAGCTAAAAACCCACTGGGGGCTGGATGCGGGGTCAGAAAAAACCCCTAAAATCTCCCTGGTGGCTTTAAGGGGGCTTGAGRGACAGAAATATCTTGAATGTTCATAGAAATATCTCCAATGTCCCTAAAAATCTCCTGTCTGAAGGGGGATCCCATTAATCCATAGAAATATCTCAAATATCCATAGAAATCTCTTAAATTCCCCCACAAATCTCTCAAATTTCCACCCAAATGCACCAAGTTCCCGCCATCTGGACATCTCCAGAGCTTCCTTCCCACCCCACAACCCTGGGATTCTGAGATTCTGGGGTTCCAAAATTCTGTGATTCTGGGGTTCTGTGATTCCAGGATCATGGGGTTATGGGATTCAGGGATTCTGGGATTCCGGGGTTCTGATGTTCCAGGATTCTGGGATTCCGTGATTCCAGGATTCTGGGGTTCTGAGATTCCAGGATTCTGGGGTTCTGGAATTCTGGGGTACTGGGATTCTGGGATTCCATGATTCCAGGATTCTGGGGTTCTGGAATTCTGGGGTTCTGAGGTTCTGGGATTTCAGGATTCCAGGGTTCCGGGGTTCTGGGTTTCTGGAATTCCAGGATTCTGTGATGCCAGAATTCTGGGGCTCTGGAGTTCCTGGATTCTGGGGTTCTGGGATTCCAGGATTCTGGGGTTCTGGAATTCTGGGGTACTGGGATTCTGGGATTCCGGGATTCTGGGGTTCTATGATGCTGGAATTCCAGGATTCTAGGATTCCAGAATTCCAGGATTCTGGGATTCCATGATTCCAGAATTCCAGGATTCTGGGGTTCCGGGTTCCAGGATTCTGGGGTTCTGGAATTCTGGGGTTCTGGAATTCTGGGGTTCTGGAATTCCAGGATTCCGGAATTCTCGGATTCTGGGGCTCTGGGGTTCCGTGATTCCGGAATTCGCGGGTTCCGGGATTCCACGATCCCAGGACCTACCCCTGTGCAGGGATCCGCACTGGGCGGTGTCGAAGGCGGCGCGGCCGCTGCTGACGCGGTTGCGGGCGGTGCAGACGCAGCCGAAGGCCGCGCTCCGCAGCGGGAACGAGAGCGCCAGGACGCTGCCGTTGGCCCGGCAGAGCCCCCCGGTGCCGCCGTCCCGGCTGTCCCAGCTGTAGGAAACCTCGTCCCCCCGCTCCGAGGAGCAGCTCAGCTCCAGCGAGCAGCTCCCGTTGGAGGATTCCTGGTGGAGGATCCGGATGCTGGGATCGGCCACCGGCTCTGGGGAGAGACGGGAATGCCAGGATTTGGAATTGGAGGACGTGGGGGTTGGTGGTTTCCACCTCCCACATCCCAGAGCTACTCCCAAAAGGCTGAGAACACCCAGGAAAATAAACCCAGGAACATCCAGGAAAACGGCAGGAAATTCCAAGAAAAGGCTGGGAATGTTCAACAAAAAGCCGGGAGATTCTGGCAAAAAAGCTGGGATTGACCTCCAGCTCTGGAAAAAGGAGAAATGCAAATTCCAGGATTTTTTGGACATCAAAATGAGCATTTCCCATCCCCTTGATCACCATACACCTCCCAGATCTGCTCCCAAAATGCCAGAATTGTGCAGGAAAAGGCCTGGAATATCCAGGAAAGCTCTGGAACATCCAGGAAAGCTCTGGAACACCCAGGAAAAGGCCGGGATCACCATCCTGGTGATTCCCAGGGGATTTTTTTACCAAACACTTCCAGCTGGATCTGCCAGACCTCCTCCTCCGAGCCCTTGTAGACGCTGTACTCGTAGAGCCGCCCGTCATCCCGGCTGGTGTTGAGGATTTCCAGGGAAAAGCTCCCCCTGTGGAAGCGCATCCGCCCCGGCTCGAACTCCGTGTGGTTCCTGCCCGAAATCTTCAGCAGGAGTTTCTTCTTGAGCGGCTCCTGGGTGATTTTTTTCCAGGAGGCTTCCCCGAACTCCTTGGTGCGATTCTGCAGCTCGCGGGGGATCTGCAGCAGCGTCGCCTTCCCCAGAACCCCCAGCTGCCTTTCCCTGGCGCCGGTCCCTGGGAAGAGGGGRGGGAGAAGGGTTGAGGCTCGTGGAGGTTGTCCTCATCCCAGTCCCGGAGGAATCCACTGAGATCAGGTCAGGGGTGGCGCTGGATCCGGCCTGGTGAACCACAGGATCCCAGATCCACGGGAGAAACCTCCAGGTCTAAGGGAGAGACCCCAAATCCAAGGGAGAGAGCCCAAATCCAAGGGATAGACCTCCAGATCCATAGGTGAAACCCCAAATCCAAGGGAGAGAGCCCAAATCCAAAGGGAAAGACCCCAAATCCAAGGGAGAGACCCCAAATCCAAGGGAGAGACCCCAAATCCAAGGGAGAGACCTCCAGATCCATAGGTGAAACCCCAAATCCAAGGGAAAGACCCCAAATCCAAGGGTGAGACACCAAATCCAAGGGAGAGACCCCAAATCCAAAGAAGTCTCATTCCCAACTTCAAATATCCTGGAATTTTGGGAATTGCAGCCACCTGGGAGCGGGCTCAGGTACAAATCCCACATTTTCCTCCGGTTGAGGCGGTCCCAGGTTGGTTTTTTTGGAGAAAAATTTGAGGGGTTTCATCTCCCACAGCCCAGGATTCCTGTGGGAGGATTTTCCCCCCCAAATTTCCTTTGTTGTTTTTTATTTCAAGCCAATGATTCAGAATTTCCTCAAATAGGATTTTCCTCGACTCAGATTTTCCCTCATTTCTGGGCAAACAAATTTTGTTTTTGTAGGAAATTGTGAGAGGAGGAGGAGGAGGAGGAGGGGAGAAGGAAGAGCTGAATCTGGAGCTCCCAAACGCAGAGAAGGGTCCCCATTGTGCCACCCCCACTTTTCCCAAAGCCTTTTTTCCATGGGTTTTGGCCCAGAAAGGAAAGGAAAAAGGAAAGGAAGAAAAAGGGAAGAAAAAAGGAAGAAAAAGAGAAGAAAAAAAGGAAGAAATAAAGGAAGAAATAAAGGAAGAAATAGAGGAAGAAAAAGGGAAAGGGAAACGACCTCCTGCTGATGGAACCTGGAATTTCGGCTGGAAACCTGGAGGGAATTCTGGCTCTCCAGATCCCCCAAAACCAGGGATTGGCCCCATTTTCATGGACGTTGTCCCATGGCAAAGGGTTGGGAGCCAGCGATCCTCAAGGTCCTTCCAGCCCAAACCATTCCATGATTTTATTCCTTGGGAATCTCCCAGCCCAGAGATCTGAGCCAATCCTCCAGGAATCTTCCTCTGGAACATCCCAACTCCCTCCAGCACTGAATTGATCCCTCAGGGCTCTCAGAACCCCGCTAAAATTCACCCAAATCCTTCACTTTTCCCACTGAATTTTTTCCATCGCATTTAAATCCCGTTCTCCCTCAGGGAGATTTTTAGGGACCCTCCTCCCATCCCACCTGGAGCACCTCCACCCCAAAGACCCAGACCCCTTCAGATCCACCCAAAAAACCCCCAAAATCCAGGAAAAACCACCCAAACCCCCCCAAAATTTGTGAGGAAACCCCACATACCCCAAAGAGCTGCGAGGGTGAGGAGCAGCCGGAGCCAAGCCCCGGAGCCCATCCCGGGATCACGGAGCCTCCGCTGCTCCGGGGCTCGGAGCAGGTGCTGACAGGAAGGACTTCACCCCAGGCCTCTCATTTCCTGTTTTTTGGGGCTGATCGAGTCAAACCTTTGCCTTTTATCTCCTTCGGTTGGAAATTATTCAAAGCGCGAGGTTGCGCTCCGTGACCCAGCAATGGAAGAGGAAAAAGCAGAAGAAAGCAGAAAACGGGTTTGGTTTTTCCACCAGAATTCCATCATCCTGCTGAGGGGTCCTCAAACTGCTCTGAAAAAAGAGGAAAAAATCCAGTTTTGGAGGAATTTCTTGGATTTTTCCAGTTCTGGAGAGGTGGAAGTTCAAAGCGATCCCACTAAAGGGCGTGGGTGGTTCCTCGGAGCATCCCAAAATCTGCTCCATCCCCCAGGGGTGGGGCCACCCAGAAAGGTGAGAAAATCCCAAATTTCCTGGGAAAATCCCAGCTTGGAGCTCCATGGGATCCACAGAAGGAGGAGAAGGACCAGAGGTCCCAAAAACTCACCTGGGAGAAGCCAAATCCTTGTTCTGGGTGGATTTGGGATTATTTAGGGATGGGGATGGTCCTTCCTGGTGGAATGGCTGGGAAAGGCTGGAAAAAATCCAGTTGTGGATCTGCTGCTGGAAAATCTTGACTGGTTTTGATGGAAGAGCTTTGAAATCTGAGGTTTTTGCCTTATTCCTTCTCCAAATTTCACCGATTTTCCCAATTTTCGGGGTGTGGATGGAGAGGGAATTCCAGAATCCCTGAGGCTGGAGAAGAGCTCTGGGATCCAACAATCCAAGATGTCACCAACTCCCACCTTGCTGTTCCTTGGAYACCTCCAGGGATGAAAATTCCAGGATTTTAACCCAAACCMAATCCCAGGCTTGGGTCACATCCTGCTCCTCTCCAGGGAAGCCCAGCTCAGAGTTTTCCCCGAGGTTTTGCTGCCGGGAAATGATTTTTGAATGACAAAAAAACCCCAAAACCACCCAAAAAAACCCACCCGGAACCTCCTGGGAGGCTCCTCCTCCTTCCTTGCTCAGAAAGCACCTGATAGGTAAAAACCCAAAGCCACCATTTCTCAAAAATCAGACTTTTACAGAAAAAATACAGATGGGGAATCGCAGGATGAATTAATCCGGGAAAAACAGCGATGGTTCTCCTGGAAACTTCTGGAATGGGAGCTTGGAAGGATTTTGGGGTGGCAAAGTCATTGGTTTTGGGGTGTTTGGGGATATTTTGGGATTCTGGGGGGTGTTTTGGTTTTTTTGGGGGTGTTTTTAGAGGCACAAATCCCACCTAGAATTCCCATGGCCGGGCTGGATTTCTCCATGGATTTCTCCACCAGTTCAACCCCCAGGTGCCAAAAGGAAAATTTTCAACCTGGAAATGATCCAGAAAAGCCAAAAAATCCCCCCAAACCCCCCAATTTTCCCCCTCTGGKCTTGTCTGGCATCGGGCAGGGAAAAATTAATAAAGTGAAATCATCCAGAGGAAAATTCCTTTGGGGAAACATTTTGGAGAACAAGGAACTAAAAATGGCAGGAAAAACCTCTTTTAAGCGGAAACAATGATCCTAAATCCTTTCTTCTCCCCATCAACTCATCCTGGAATTTTCTGGCTGGAAACTCAGCAGCAGGATCAATGTTTATTAATTTTCAGAGGTTTTTTGGAAATCCTGGATTTTACTCATGGAACCAAACCTAAAATCTCCACAAGAGAATGGACCAAGACCCCAGGAAATTATTTTCAAGGGGGGAAAATCACTGGAAAAATCAACTTTGGTGTTTAAATCATCACCCAAGGAGCAGGAATTGTCCCGAGCTGCTCCTCAGGTGGGGCTGGCATTACTCTGAATTTTCCAAGGAGGTTCCCACTGACCCTTGGATGATCCCAAGGAATCTTTGGGAGGCTTTGCTTGAAGTGGAACTTTTTGGGATTTATGGAGGTGAAATCTCCAATTTTCCCCTTTTTGGGCTGGGTTGGTGAAGCTGGAAGTGTCCCAAACTTTCCCAGGGTTTTTTTGGAGGCTGAGGGATCATCTCCATCATTTCCGAGATTTCTTCCCACCCCGCTGGATCCGTGTCCCACCCTCTGGAGCCATATCCCCCTCTGGGGGACAAAGGAAGGGATTTAGGGATTTTGTCCCCAAAAARTGGGGCTGGGGAGAAGCATCTGTGATCCCTGAGCCGTGGGATGTCCCAGCCCAGGGAAAAATCCAGAAAAYCCCAAAGATGTGGTGTCCAGGATGGAATTTAATGTGCAAAGGAACATTTGGGAAATCCAGAAGCGACCCCGAGCCCTCCCTGGCAGGGAGCACCAAAGGCCATCCCAACAAGAGGAGGATCCCCCAAAATGCCAGGGAACCCTGGGAAGGGCTCAGATCAGGTCTCCCCACAGGTTTTGGGATGATTTTGGGGAGGGGAGGATTTCCAGATTAACCGCAAACTGAACGATTCCTGTGACTCCGTTCCCTCGTGCGCCCGCGGTTTTTCCGTGCCCGGAGGATTTCGGGATCTTGGTCCAGACCTTGGTCCCGTGGTGGTGGAAGGTGAGGAGGTGACCGGAGGTGCCACCCACGGGGTCCTCAAGCCACAGAGAGCAGGAGGAAGAGGAGGACGAAGAGTCCCAGGGCCACCAGGGCGCTGGGCGTGGCACGGGTTGTGGACGAGGAGGATTCATCTGGAGGCAGATCCAGGAGTTCCAGGATGGTCCCCAAATCCCTTCCCAAACCCACGGGAGGAGGGAAAAGGGATCTCCCACCCCTGGGCCCACCTTGGGACTGGGATCCGCTCCCAGGAATCATTTTGGGGGGTGCAGGGACCCCCTGACCCCTCCCGGATTGATTTTTGGGGTTCAGGGACCCATGGGTTCGCTTTTGGTGCTCAGGGACCTCCAGAGCTCCTCTGGGCTCAGTTTTGGGGTTCAGGGATCTTCCAACGCCACAGTGGAGTCAATTTTGGGGTGGAATCCAAAAATCAGTACAGAGGAATGGGCTTGAGCTGTGCCAGGGGAGGCTCGGGATGGGAAATTTGGGGAAATTCCTCCTGGAAATGGGAAAAAGGCTTTGGAAGGGGCTCAGGGAGGTTCRGGGTGTCCATCCCTGGAGGTGTCCRAGGAACYCCTGGAGATCCCTCTGSATGACCAGGAGGGGTCACAGCCCCACACTGGGTGGTGTCCATCCCTGGAGGTGTCTGAGGAACCCCTGGAGGTGCCCAAGGAACCCCAGGAGACACCTCTGGATGACCCCATGGGATCAGTCCCACGTTGGACCGATGACCTTGGAGCTCCTTCCCAACCCCAACAATTCTGTGGGATCACTCTGAAAGTCCCCAGATCCCCCCCAAACCCCCCTGGGGACACCCCAAAGCCCGAGCCAGCCCTGCCCGGGGCCCTGTCCGGCCGTGGCCGTACCTGTCCAGCTGCAGGGCCGCCGGAAGGTCAGCGAGGCGTTGCTGGAGGACACGGGGTTGCTGACCTTGCACACGTAGGTTTCCACCACAGGGTTGATGGAGACCTCCAGGATGGGGCCCTCCTTCATCAGGGGCTTCTGGGGCGAGATCCACTCATAGGTGACCCCTTGGAGGGCCACGAAGCAGCTCAAGGTGGTGTTGCACACCTGGGGGTCACCGCTGGTGGTGGCTGTCACGTGCGGCTTCGGGACCAGGTCTGCAGGAGAGGCCAGGGTGGCACAGAGTCCCCCTGGAGCTCTGGGACAACCCCCAGGATGGCACAGAGTCCCCCTGGAGCTCTGGGACAACCCCCAGGATGGCACAGAGTCCCCCTGGAGCTCTGGGACAGCATCCAGGGTGGCATGAAGTCCTTGTGGAGCTCTGGGACAGTGCCCAGGACAGCACAAAGTCATCCTGGAGCTCTGGGACAGTGCCCAGGATGGCATGAAGTCCCTGTGGAGCTCTGGGACAGTGCCCAGAGTGGCACGATGTCCCCATGAGGTTCTTGGACAACCAGGAAGTCACAAAGTTCCCATGGAGCTCTGGGACAATCTCTCAAGGACATCACAATGTCCCCAACTCCCCCATAGAGCTCTGGGACAACCCCCAGGATATCACGATGTCTTCAYGAGGTTCYTGGACAACCAGGAAGTCACAAAGTTCCCATGGAGCTCTGGGACAACCCCCAGGCCACCACAACATCCCCAAACCCCTTGTGGATCTCTGGGACAATGTCCCCATGAGGTTCTTGGACAACCAGGATGTCACAATGTCCCCAGCCCACCCATGGAGCTGTGGGAATATCCCCAGGCCACCACAATGGCCCCAACCCCCCCGTGGGGCTCTGGGACAGTTCCCTGTCCCCAGACTCACCGTAGACCCTCAGCAGGACCTCGTGGGGCTCTGGGACAATTCCCAGGACATCACAACGTCCCCAGCGCCCTGTGGGACAGTTCCCTGTCCCCAGACTCACCGTAGACCCTCAGCAGGACCCTCTGGACGCTCCCCCTGCCCGTGTCATCCTCCAGGTGCAGCTGGTACTCGCCGCTGTCCCCGAGGCTCAGGTTGCTCATTCTGAGGGTTCCGTTCTCCAGGAGCTCCAGGCGTCCCTCRAAGGGGCTCGGGGGGTACCGGGGCTGCTCCCCCCTCTTCCGGCTGGCGATCCTCAGCTTGTTTTGCCAGCGCCAGTGGATTAGGGAGTATTCTGAGGGATTTTGGGGGCTTTGGGGGTTCAGAAATGCCACCCCGCCCACGGCTCCGGTCACCTCCGAGGTTTGGGGTTCTTGTGCCCGGGCTGCCAAAAAAAATGGGGATGGTGGAGTTGGGTTGGTCGTCCTTCCCCAGGTCTCGTCCCACTTGGAATTCCAGATACGTTCAAAAYGGAAATAACTCAAATATTAAAAATAAAATTGAAATAACTCCACTCTTTCTGGAGCCCTTTGCATGAAGAGGGGGCAGGACCAGCATTTTGAATTTTCCTGCCCCAAATTCCCAAAAATTTCCAGTTTTTTGGGACTCGATGTGGGACAGTCGGTCCCCCCAGGGCGTGGTGGCTCCCGTGGGGAGGGACCCGGTGGTGGCACCTTGTGGGGACAGGGCGGGTTCACCACAGGGTCCCCAAAGCCACGTGCCCACCCCAGCCCCTCATCCAGCCCCGTACCTGGCGCGGTGAAGAGGAGGGAGAGGAGGAAGATGAGGAAGTTCAGCATCAGCCCCGGCGCCATCTTCTGTCACCAGCGTCGCCTCACCGAGGGTGGGACACGGCTGCAGCCGGGGTGGGACCCCCCTCGAGCTGGGACCCCCTCACRGGGTGGCTGCTCCCCAAGGACCCCCAAGGCTGGGACCGCCAAGGCCCCCCAAAACCTGGYGCTGGGGGATTCTGAGGGCAGGCGGAGAAACCACGTGATGGAGTTTCCTGTTCTTCTGCACCGCAACCACAGTTCGGGGTGGAACATGAGGCTCCCAGGGCATTACAAACAGCCCCTGAGCCTGACAGGGACCCACCCCCCAAATCCCCACTGCAGTGACCCCAAAGCTCCTCAAATCCTCAACAAAACCTACCCAGATCCCCAAAATCCATCAAATCCTCAACAAAAACCACCTGGGACCCCTCAAAATCCSTCAAATCTCCTCCAAAACCCACACAGATGCCCCCAAAACCCCTCAAAATCCCGCTAAAATCTACCCAGACTCCCCAAAATGCCTCAAATCTCCCCAAATCCATCCAGGACTCCCCAATGACCCGATGGCCAGTGGGACACTGACCCCAAGGGTCACTGTGAGTGACCAGAGTGACCCCAAAGCCTGGGGGCAGCCATGGGGGGATTTGGGATCAGCCAGGGGGGGKTTGGGATCTGATCCCAAGGAATGGGGCAGGACAAGAGGGAACGGCCTCAAGCTTTGCCAGGGCTGGAAGTTTGGGATGATTTTTCCATGAGAAAAGGGTTGGGAAGCGTTGAAAGGGGCTCAGGGAGGGCTGGATCCCCATCCCTGGAGGTGTCCGAGGAATCCCTGGACATTCCGCTGGCTGACCACTGGATGGACACCGSATGGACACCGGATGACCACCGGCTGTCCAGGCGGGCTCGATCCCAGCTCCCTCCCGGGATTCTCCCCCATCCCCAAACCATTCCCGGGGTCGCCGCTCCGGACGCCGCCGAGGAGGGGCCGCAATTCCAGAACTCCGCAATTCCCGAATTCCAGCCCGGGTTGCTCCCTCTCCCCGCGGCCACCCCCGCTGTCCCCGCGCTGTCCCCTGGCTGGGGACAAACGGCCCTCGGCGTCTTCCCACGGGCGGGGGGCGGCGAACAAAGGGGAGCAGAGGGACCCCCGCGACCCCCGCTGCGCCCTGACCCACTTGGGGCCGGCCCGGGGCCGACCCCGTCCCCTCCGGTGTCGCCTGGCCGCGGTGACACCAAAACCGAGAGAGGAGGAACGGGAACGGCGATTGGAGGGCTGCAAGCTGACCCCGATATGCAAATGAGGGTCATTAGAATAAATGAGAGCGCCCCGACGGAGGCATCCGCGCCTGTCCTTTGGGATGAGGAGGGGCTGGAGCTGCTCCAGGGGGGAATTTTGGGACGGATTTCAGGGAAAATTCTGGATTTTGGGGTGGCTTGGATGGTCTTTTCCAACCGGGGTGTTCCACGATTCCGCGGGATGTCACCCAAGCATTCCCAGCGCCTTTTCCAAAGGCTTTCCCGCCCTTTTCACCAATCCTGAGCTTTTCCCACCCAATCCCGCACCCACCCGTCCATCAGCGCCGGCTTCCACAAGCCGGGGAAGCGTTGGGATCACCCCAAAACGCCGGGGAAAAGCGGGAATGTCACAAWCCCCTAAATTCCCTGCAGGTGGATGATCCCAATTAACGCCCGGGAGCGGTCACGAGGATTTTTGGGATGAGGGAGAGGAGGCGCCGCCCCTTTTGATCCCGATCCCAAGGAAAATCCCGATCCCGGGCTCACCTCTCCCACTCCATCCCCACACGGAATTCCAGCCCAGAATTCCAATTCCCCCGAAAAATTCCCGCTCTCTCCCCCTGGCCGAGGTGTAATTCAGGCTCTAATCAGCCAATTATTTAATTGAGCAAGTTTATTGTGCAGCTCAGCTGTATTTGCACCAATAAAAAAACAAAAAAAAAGAATTCCCAAATTTCCAAACCCTAAAACCCCCACAGAATTCCCACTCCGCCCATCCCGCCTGCCCAATCCCAAATCCATCCCTTCCGGAGCTTTCCATCCCCAAATCTTCACTCCGAGGCGCAGCTGGGGGCTGAATCTTGGGGGGAAAACCCCGAATTTCTGGATATTTCTCTTCCATGGATCCCAGTGGGTGCTGGAGTTTCCAGGAGGAGAATTCCACAGGGATGGGAATTCCGGGGTTTCGGGGGCGCTGGTGGCCGGCGGGATTTGGGAACCGCCTGTAACCCCCGTTATCCTGCAAGGAAACGGGCGGGATTTGGGGCATTTTGGGGATTTTTGATTCCAGAACTCCCAGACTTTGGGGTTCCAGTGGTCGGTTTGGGGTCAGAACCCCCAGATTTGGGATCCTGCCCCCACATTCCGGACAAACCTTCCCGGGAATTCTCCCTCCACCAGCAGCAGCTGCCCACGAGGAGCAGGATCAGCCCCTCGGCCACGGCCACGACCAGCGGTCTCCAGTAGCGGAAATTCCCTGGAATTACTGGAAAAGAATCCCAGAATCCTGGAACTGGG
>JACDOX010000699.1:88636-107212 GCA_014549065.1 Cardinalis cardinalis
CCCTGGCCAAGGGGGGGCTGAGAGAAGCGAGCAGAATCCCCCCACAGCCGCAGCCAGCCCCTCTCCATCCCCCCGAGCCCCCCTCGCCAGCGCCGCTCCGGCTTTTCCCCGCAATTCCCCAATTCCCGCAATTCCCGGATTCCCCGCAATTCCCGAACGGCCGCAGCCCCCCCGGCCCCCCCCGCGCCCCCTCCCCACCTCGGCTCCCGGCCAGGCCCAGCAGCAGCGCCAGCAGCGCGGGGGGACAGCGGCGACCCCCGCGCGGGGACATCGCGGAGCGGAGCGGGGACCCCTCGGGGCTGCGAGCGCCCGCCGGGCACTTCCTCTGCTCCGCTCCTTCCTCCTCCTCCTCCTCCTCCTCCGGGGGGAGCTGCCACCCCCCGGCCACCCCTGTGGCAGAGGGGACAAGGACGTGTCGGGGCTGCGGCGCTCTCAGCCCCAAAACTCGGAGGGAATTCATTTGAATCGGCCCCGGAGGGCAATTTTGGGGGTTTTGGGGGGTTTTGCTTTCCCTTTGCAGCGAGCGCCGGGGACACTTGGGGACATCGCGATGGCTCCGCTGTCCCCAGCTCGGGCAGCCCAGCAGCAGGGCCGGCAGCTTTGGGGAGGAATCTGCAACCCCAAAATGCACTTTCCAACCCCAAAATCCCTATTCCAATTCCCAAATCCTCTTCATTGCCACCCCAAAATCCATCCTGTTCCTGCCCCTAAATCCTCCCCGTTCCAACCCCAAAAATCCTCCTAATTCCCACCCCAAATCCTCCTTATTCTCGCCCCTAAGTCCTCCTCATTCCAGCCCCAAAATCCCCTTTCCAGCCCCAAAATCTTGTCCTTAAGGTCCCTTCCACCCCAGGCCAGTCTGGGTCAGCAGCTCCCAGTTCCTCACTGGGGCAGAGGAGCCAGGGTTTGTTTTTTTAAGATTTTTAGTCCATTTCTAAAGAACGTTTTTGGACATTTTTAGAACATCTTTTAATCTGCTCCATCTCACTTCCCCCTCACCCCAAAATTTTGCCATGACCGTCTGCATGTGACCTTCCCTGAATAATCCTGACTGGGGAAGTGATGTTTCACAAAATTGTCGTTGTCCCATGTCCAGGGGTGGCTTTTGGGGGGGGACAGAGGGGGCTGGAGCTGCTCCTTTATGGCCAAGGCTGAGGGAACCGGGGCTGGTCCCGCGGAGCACCTGAGCCTCTTGTCCCTGTTGAAGATTGCATGCAAGATGTTTTCCATTGCCATCTGCATGGCAGATCACCTTTGTCAGGTGGGCAGTTGGCCTTTGAGTGACCACGCCTCCCTCGGGTTGATAACAGGCTGTTGAATGTCACTGCATGGCTGATAAGAACCACAGCATCCCATTGGGAGATGCTCCGCCCAGAGGGAGGGGCCAAGCATTCCTACCCGGATAGAATCTGGAGATTCTGGAACACCAGCACGGCTCCTCCACTGGATTCCCCAGCGGAGCAGCAGCTGCCTCTGCCCCTGGATCTTCAGAGGAGGAATCCATCCTTCTCTACAGATCCCCCTTGCTCCAGCAGAACCACCCCTGACACTGCAGGAGGGCTGAGCCACAATTCCAATGGGACTGCTGCCAGCACCCTGACCCACAGGGCGTCAGGTTGGGTTCTGACTCTGGCAGTGTTGTTCTAGTGTACTGCATTGTTTATTTTATCCTTAAATTTTTTTTTCCTATTAAAGAACTGTTATTTCCTGCTCCCATATTTTTTGCCTGAGAGCCCCTTAATTTAAAATTTACAGCAATTCAGAGGGGTGGGGAGGGTTTACATTCTCCATTTCAGGGGAGGCTCCTGCCTTCCTTAGCAGACTCCTGGCTTTCCAAACCAAGACATCCCACTTTTGGGGTTGGCATCTGGGGGGGACAGAGGGGGCTGGAGCWGCTCCCTTATGGCCAAGGCTGAGGGAACCAGGGCTGGTCCCACGGAGCACCTGAGCCATTTGTCCCACACGTGGTGGGACACACCTTGGTCCAGGTGACACTCTTGGTCCACGCTCACCTTTCCATGGAAAACACAGTGGTTTGGGTTTTTTTAAACACCTAAAGTTTCCATTTCTGAGTGTGAATTGCCCTTCCTCGATGCGTCATTTATCATCAAAGTCACATTTGGACCCACTTCCTCCCAGCAAGCACTGAAAAGTCACGCAGGCGCTCTCCCTCTTCCTCTTCATGGTGCGCATTTTTGGGTGCAGGTGTCCCAAAATCCTCTACATTTCCGGACATCCATGGACGCGTTTTGGATCCCTCATCTCGCCATCCTCGTGCTCCTCCACCAAACCAGTGAGTGCCAGGTCCCCCGGGAAGGAGATCTTGGGGTGGTTTTGAGGTTTTTGGGGTCGAGGGATGGCTGGGAGCACCAGAGCAGCTCCACGGGGTGGGTTTGTGCCCAGTGTTGGGATCCAGGGCTGCCATGGAAACCTGCTGGAGGGCTGGTGTCCATCTCTGGTGTCCATCTCTGGTGCTCATCTCTGGTCCAGCCTCTGGCCAGCTGCTGCCCAGGAGCAAACTCCCAGAGATGGGGCAAACAGGGGAAAAATGGAGCAACCAGGGGGAAAGACTCCCTGGCCTCTCTCCTGGCCAGAGGAACCCTCTAAAGAGGGGTGATGAGGTCCATCTCTGGTGTCCATCTCTGGTGTCCATCTCTGGTGTCCATCTCTGGTGTCCATCTCTGAGGTCCATCCCTGGTCCAGCCTCTGCTCCAGGTGTTCTCCAGACATCCTGCTCTGCCTTCAGCTCCTGCTCCTCACCACGTTGCCTCTTGGTTTTTGGAGGTCTCATCCTGGGGTGCTTTTTGGCTGAAAAGAGGGCAATTATTGGGCAAGGTTCAGCCCTTCCCCACTCTGAGGGGGTTTATCATGTGAACAATCCCATGGTTTCATTATTCCTGCGAGTTTATCTTCCCCTGCAGCTTTTTCCTGCCACGCGCTCCTCTGTCCGTGTCCCAGGGGTGGCTGAGGCTGAGGGAGACAGAAATTCTGAGTCCGACCTCGGGACTGGGCCAGGATCAGTTCCCTGTCAGAAAAACTGGGAAGGAGAACTCCATTCCCAGTATAAATTCTGTGACATGGTTAATTGGAAATGGGAAGTTGTGAAATAACAAAAACAGCTCCTTCCTCCTTGAATTTGTGACCCAAGGTCACACACCGTGGTGTGGCCACTGGAGGGAAGGGATGGGTCCAGAGGGATCTTGGACCTTGTCCTGGGCTGCATCCAAAGGAGTGTGGGAGGGTTCTCACTGCTGGAATGGTAAGATCCCACCTGGAACGGTGAGAGTCCACCTGGAATGGTGAGAGTCCACCTGGAGTGGTGAGAGTCCACCTGGAAAGGTGAGATCCCACTGGGGATGGTGAGAGTCCGCCTGGAATGGTGAGAACCCAACTGGAATGGTGAGATCCCACCTGCACTCTCCAGATCCCACCAGGTCTGGTGTCCCCAGCATGAGAAGGTCATGGAACCATAGGAATGAGTCCATAGTTTCACAGTGGCCGTTCCCTGTGGCCACAGGGAGTGGTCAGCCTGGAGAAGCCGTGGTGGAGCTGCCCCACGCAGCCCTGGCAGCGTCCAGGACCAGGCTGATTCCAACTCCTCATTCTCCTTTCCCTCTCAGCTCCCCTCCGGGCTCCGTCCTTGGCACGAGGCTGCTCATGAGGCTCAGGGGGCTCGGCCTGGGGGTGGCCTCGTGCTCTTCCTTCTCTCAGGGATCCTTCCATGAGCCCCCCATGAGCCTTCAAACACACCAAGCCCGGATGGGCTTCATTCTCTGGGTTCAGCAACTTCATCCCACCCTGATCCCACCCCGATCCCACACTGATCCCACCTGGATCCCAGCTTTTAATTCCACCTTCATCGCCCCTTTCATCCCAACTTCAACCCATCTTCATCCCACCCTCAGAACTCCTTCACCCCACCTCCATCCCACCTTCATGCCCCCTTTGACCGACCTCCATCTCAGCTCCATCCCACCCTGAGCCCACCTTCGTCCTAAATTCCCCTCAGCTCCATCACACCCTCATCTCAAGTTCTCTCCCCAGTGTGCGCCAGCAACCCCAAGGAGATGATCAGGGTCCTGGGTGGGTCCGTGACCTTCCACAGCTACAACCCAAGTGGAAATCCAGCACTCTGGAATTTTGAGACTGAAGCCATAGTGACTGTGGCGTTTGAGGATCCTCCTAAATTAATATTTTATAAAGAAGAATTCAAAACTCGTTTTGCCGTCTCTGAGAATGGCCACGACCTCACCATCTCCCCACTGAGGATGGAGGATGCCGGGACCTATTCTGTAACCATTGATGGAAAAATTTCCACCTTCACCCTGCAGGTGTTCAGTAGGTGCTGTTAGTGCTGTTTTGGGGGTGCTTTTAGTGCTCTTTTGGGTTTTTTTTTACGCTAAAAGAGAGGTTTGTGACACCGTGGTGCCCGCAGGGGAGCTGCCAGAGCCCACAGTGACCTGCGAGGCCCAGAACTGCTCAGACGGGAGCTGCAGCTCCTCCCTGCGCTGCTCCGCGCCCGGCACCGGCTTCGGGAACGTCTCCTACACCTGGAGGCTGCGGGATCACACGTGGGACGGGAGCTCCGTGGTGCTGCTGGTGAACGAAACATCCCAGGAGGAGCCGGAGCCGCTGACGTGCACGGCACGGAACCCCGTCAGCAGCAGGAGCGTCACCGTCACCACCCCTGGGGTGCTCTGTGCAGGTGAGAGCCGGGGACAGGCGGGGGAAAGGTGGGGTGGGCTGATCCCGATCCCTGAGGAACACGGGAATGTTGGGGTTGGGACGGGATGGGATGGGAATGGGAATGTTGAGGTTGGGATGAGCTGATCCCGCTCCTCTGAGCGCCATGGGAAGGTTGGATTTGGGGTTGGGATGGGATGGGAATGCTGAGGTTGGGATGGGCTGATCCTGATTCCCTGAGAAACACAGGAATGGTGGGGTTGGGCTGGGCTGGGCTGGGATGGGAACGGGAATGGGAATGTTGAGGTTGGGATGGGCTGATCCCGCTCCTCTGAGTGCCATGGGAAGGTTGGATTTGGGGTTGGGATGGGATAGTTGAGGGTGGGATGGGATGGGAATTTTGAGGTTTTGATGGGCTGATCCCCCTCCCCTGAGATCTTCTGCATCTTCTCCCTTTTCCAGGCGCCCTCTCCAGCAGCCAGGTTGGGCTCAGGGGCGGGTTCTTTGTCTTAGCTGGGATTTTATTTGCGGCGCTTTTGGTGATTTTCCTCATGCTCTTGTGGAAATCCAGAGGTGAGCGTGGAAAATCATCCCTGGAGCCCTGGGAGGCAGGAGGTGGGACYTGGGAGGGGGACAGAGCCAGGGTGGGGCTGATTTGGGGCAGATTTGGAGTGGATTTGGGGTGGATTTGGGGTTCTAATTCTGTCACATCTCCCCTAGGCTGGACGAAATTCCGCCTCTTCCAGTCCAAACCTGCGGACACAGGTGGGATTTTGGGGCAGTTCCCTGCCCTTTTTACTGGTGGGAATAGCCAGGGAATTGCATTTAGGATCGGGGGAACCATCCCCGGTGCCGTGGTTTGGGATGGGAGCCGAAGGACCCCGACCCCTCCGTCCTGGTGGGGAGTGGGAGGGGCTGATCCCGGGGGACGATCCCAGATTCCTCAAATCCCATTTTCCACCCATTTCTGCTGGAAAACTTCATCCCAGACCACCAAAGGGGGAGCTGGGAGGGCAGCCGTGGGATCATGAAAAAAAAGAGGGAATTTGCAGAAAAATGAAAGCTGGCAAGAGATATCTGGGGGTAAAAGCCAGGAATTCCACTCGGGGACTCAGGGTCAGTCCAGCCAAGAATTCCAGAATCCCCAAGGTTGGAAAATTCGTCCACAACCACCGAGTCTAAGCTGTGCCCGATCCCCACCTGCTCACCCAGACCAATGTCCAGGAATTCCAATGGGAAATTTATCCCAAAAATGGGATTTTAAGGGATTTAAATCCCCCTTTCCCTGCTCTGTTCCATGAGCAATGAAGGAGAAACAAATGGGTTTTGTCCTCTGAAAAGCAGCCAGGAATTTGGGATTTAAACCAAAACCAGGCGGATTTTCCCTGTCCTTGGTGCTGGAAGTTCATCCCGACCCCGGAGCAATTCCCACCCCCAGCAGCTCAGAGGGGCTTCGGGGTCGAGGTTTTACCCAAGCCTCAGCTCCTGAGGTTGGGATTCCTGCATTCCCTGCATCCCAAATCCCCAAATTCCTGCTTTTTTTCCCCAGTTGCAGAGGCCACAAATGACTACATGACCGTGTATGCTGAGGTGGGCCCTTCCCAGCAGGTGAGTTTGGGGTTGGGGACATCCTGGGGACACCTTGGGGACACCCCGGGGGCACCTTGGGGACACCCTGGGAACAGCTGGACAGTCCTTGATTCCTTTTGAGAATTCCAAGGGGAAGTGCCGCAGCTGGAGGTTGCCCCAGGGCACCTGAACTTGCCCAAAAATCCGTGCCCAGCCCCAAAATCTCAGTTTTGGAGGGATCAGAGAAAAATGGGGTTTTTGGGATTGGGGAGGAGTTTAAAATTGTCCCATTCCATGGGTGGGGATGCTTCCCACTGTCCCAGGATGGTCCAACCTGACCTTGGGATGGGGCAACACCTCCAGAGGTGGCTCTTTGTGAGATCTCTGGATTTGGGATCTTTTTTCCAGCACCGAGCCCTAAAAATGTTAAAAATTTAAATTTTTTTTTTTAATTTTAAAACTTTTAAAATCCTTTTCCCCCAGCACGTCCCTGATGGAACTCAAGGCAAACCAGCGGAGGGGGGACCCCCCTCAACCATTTATTCCCTGGTCAAGCGTCCAGACCAGGTAAGCCCGGGCTGGGGGACGGAACCTCTGGAGCTGGGGCGGGCACAGAGGGGTCCAGAGCCTTAAACCAAACCCTGGATCTCCCTCCAGGGCTGGGATCAGCCCCCAGGACCCCAACCCAAACTCGTGTCCCTCTGTCCTTGCAGGTGGATGGTGGGGCAGCAGAAAATGCCACCGTGACCGGCCTGAAGCTGGTCTAGAAGGACCCAGAGCTGGTTTAAAGAACAAGAGACTGATTTAAAGGGACTGGAACAGGTTAAAGAACATGAAACTTGTTTAAAGAACATGAAACTAGTTTAAAGAACATGAAACTGGTTTCAAGGACCTGGAACAGGTTTAAGAACACGAAACTAGTTTAAAAAACCTGGAAGTGATCCGAAGATCTATTTTAATGAGTCTGGACCTGCCGCAGACATCTTTTATGGAAAATCCTTTCCTTAGGATTTCTCCCCTTGAGAAGCTGAGAGGCCTCAGGAACAAAATGCAGACATTGATTATCTGCTGCTGTGGGATGCAACAGGTGCACCRGGACTGGTCTCATAGAGCTGTTTGTAATGAAGGGCCAATCACAGGCAGCCATAAACCTTTGTTATCATTCCTTCCTATTCTATTCTTAGCTTAGCCAGCCTTCTGATGAAAGCTTTTCTTCTATTCTTTTAGTATAGTTTTAATGTAATATATAATAATGTAATTAATCAAAGCCTCCTGAAACATGGAGTCAGATCCTCTTCCCTCATCCTAAGACCCCTGTGAACACCGGCACATGGACCTGGTTTACAAGAAACAGAACTGATTTAGAAGAACCTGGAACTGCTTTAAAAGGACCTGGAACTGGTTTAAAAGCACCTGGAACTGGTTTAGAAGGACCTGGAACTGGTTCAAGTGGTCTCCACTCCCTGGTCAGACAGATGGACCCCACAAAGTGGCTCCAGAGCAGCTCCAACATCCCCGACCCCGCTCCAGACCCGGATGTGACAGATGTCCCCCTCCTGGAATCTCCACCCTCATCTCTGCTGCTTCAATTTCCCTCTCTTTAGGATTTCAGGGAGGATTTTTGGGACTTTCTCCATGTTTTTGGGACATTCTCCGTGTTTTTGGGACTTTCTCCATGTTTTTGACGGCTCTGTGGGATTCAGGCTCCTTTTCCCACCCTCTCCCACCGGAATTCTGGACCAAAACTCTGCCAAAGCTGCCGGGACTCCAAGGCAGGCTGGAGGACACTCTTCAAAGGGTTTTTCTATGGAATCACGGAATTCCTGAGGTTGGAAAAGCCTTCCAGGACTGTCAGTCCCAATCCTGGTCACCCAGACCAACATCCTGTGGATTCTTTGGAGACCTCCAGGGATGGCTCCAAACCAGCCCCTTTTTGTGTGGAAAATCCACTTGTTAAAAGCTCAGGGAACCTTTGGAAATTACGGAACCTTTGGAAATTACTTTTTTCCAAATGATTAATTTTGTAAATTAATCATTTGAAAAAAGTTACTTTTATTTTTGTAAATGCTTTTTTTTTTTTTTTTTCTCTGCTGCATTTTGAGCCTCACAAAAACTTCAGCTTCTCTCGGGGCTGAAAACCACAAAAAAATAACCCCAGAAGTTAAAACGGAACGGGAAGTGGTGCCCCTCCTGTCAGAGCTCGAGTGGTTTCAGCACCTGCTCCTTTCCCCCACCTTCAGAACTTCTAAATTTTACAGCACCCACCCACCCCCAAAACAACCCCCAAAACCTCGGCCCCACCAATCCCTGCAGGGCCAGGGCTCGGGATTTGGGATCTGGGATTTGGGGTGGATCTGAGGGAAAACGGGACACCGAGAGTGACTTTGGGATGGAAGAGTAAACCCATGGCAAGGAGAAGCATTCATGGGGTGGAGAGATGAATCCAATGGGGCGGAGAAACAAATCCATTGGATTTCTCCATGGAATGGAGAAGCAATCCTATGGGATGGAAGAGGAATCCCATGGCAAGGAGAAATTAATCCATGGGGTAGAGAAAGGACTCCATGAGGTGGAGAAATGAGTCCATGGGATTTCTCCATGGAATGGAGAAACTATTCTACGGGATGGAAAAATAATTCCGTGGGGAATTATTGGTTCCTTTTGAGAATTCCAAGAGATGATCCATGAGGTGGRCAAATAAATCCATGGGGTGGAGAAACAAATCCATGGGGTGGAAAACTTATTCCGTGGGGCGGAGAAATGATCCATGGGATGGAGAGATGATCCATGGGGTGGAGAGGTGATCCATGGGATTCCTCCATGGAATGGAGAAGTGATTCTATGGGATGCAAAAATAATTCAATGGGGTGAAGAAATGATCCATGGGATGGAGTGATGATCCATGGGGTGGAGAGATGATCCATGGGATGGAGGGAGGACCTCAGGGATGTTTTTCACCCGTTCCTCCCCTGATTTCACCACCTTTGCTCACAACCGCCGCTTCCTGCCCTGAAAGGGGAAGGAAGGCKGCTCCGAGGGGCCGGGCAGGGCAGGATGGGCCCGAGGGGCTTTGGGGGGCTCTGCCTCGCCCTGCTCTGCTCCGGGGCCGGTGAGTGGGGCCAGGGGGCTCGGGGTGCGGGGCTGGAGCCAAGATGAGGAGGAGGAGGAGGAGGAAGGGGCTGAAGGCAGCGGGTGCAGCACAGGGAGGCCCCTGGAGGGCTTTTCCTGGGGGTTGAGCTCAGGTTTGGGTTGAGCCCGGCTTTGCTGAGCCTGGGTTGTGTTCCCAAGAGGGTTTTGGGGTCTTCTGGGCTGTCCCGGCTGCCCAAATCCATCCCTGGCTGAGCATCAGGAGGGGCTTTTGGGCCKTTTTGGGTTGGTTTTGTTGGTTTTGATCTCGGCAGGGCCACGAACGGGACTTGCRTGATCCTGGTGGGTCCTTCCACCTCACATCCCCCAATGCCATGCCCCAAGTGGGGATATTYTGGGGTATTTTATAATTCCCTGCTGCTGGCACAACCCCAAAACCTCCTGGGTTTCGGAGCAGCCTCAGCTCAGCCCCAGCCCCCATTTTCCACTGTGAGAACCCGACAGATTTGGGGTTTTGGTTGTCGGGGGCGAGGTGTGAACCCCACAGGATGTGGGGCCGCTGCTCTGCTCGAGCTCAGCCCCCTCGGGGAGTTGTGGGACCTCCTGAGCTGGAAAAACCCACCCGGATCGTCCAATCCAACCCCAGGCCATCCCAAACCCCCCAAATCAATTCCAAAATCCCAAAATCCCGAAATCCCTCCTGGTGTCTGGGAGCGGTTTCCAAACCCTCCTGGAGGTTTTGGGGTCGGGATCATCCCTGGGGAGCTGTTTCAGGGTCCCAAAACCCTTTGGGAGCAGAATTTCCCAGATCTCCACTCCAAATCTCACTTGAAACATCTCCGGCCATTCCTGGGATCCCGTCCCCACTCCCTCAGAATTCCTGGGATTTCCCTCCCTCTCTTCCTTCCCAAAATTTCCTTTTGGGGCCCCTCCTGACCTCTCACCCTCTGGCGCTGTCCCCAAACCCTGTCCCACGTCCCCTGAGGGGACACTGGGGTGAATATTCCCGTTCCTGACCCCRGAATTTGGGGGAGAATGGACAAATCCCAAATCCCACAAATTCCCAGCCCTCGGCTTCCAGGAAGAGGAGTTGGGGGACGGGAATGGGAATGTCACCGAGGAGACCCCGGAGGGGACACTGGAGCCACCAGGACACCCCAGCACGGCCACCGGGGACGGGGACACGGTGACAACGTGGCCGAGGGTCACCACGAGCCCTCCTGGGAGCCTTGGGGACCTCGCGGTGACACCGGCGGGGAACCAGAGCCGTGAGTTCCAGGGGAAGGGAGGGAGGTGGCGCTGTCCCCAGGGAAGTGGCATTGTCCCCAGGGAGGTGGCATTGTCCCCAGGGCTGTGGCATTGTCCCCAGGGGTTTGTCACCATTCCGGGGACATGGCACTGTCCCAATGGGTTTTGTCATTGTCCCCAGGATTCGTCACCATCATGGGGAGGTGACACCACCCCTGGAGGACCTGTCACCCTCTTGAGGGGTGAGTGCCACCCCCWCAGGACTTGTCACTTGCCTGGAGGATGTGTCACAACCCTGGGGGATTTGTCACCGTCTCGGGTGATTTGTCACCTTCATGGGGGAGGTGTCACACTCTGGGGGATGTGTCACACATGATGTGTCCCCAACCCGAGGGACCTGTCACCTTCTTGGGGGATGTGCCACCTCTCTGGAGGACCTGTCACTGTTCCGGGGGATTTGTCACCCTCCTGGGGGACGTGCCACCAACTTGAGGGACCTGTCACTCTCCTGGGGGACCCGGCACCCTCTCAGAGGACCTGCCACCAYCCTGGAGTGTCCCAAACTGTCGCCCCGGTCACCTCTGTCCCCACAGGAACCTCCTCGGGTGTCTCAGCCCGGTACTGGTCCCCTGTCATCTTCGTGGTGTTGGCCCTGCTCGTGCTCTTTGTCACCTACCAGAGGAAGAAGGACAGAGGTCAGACCCAAAACCCCAAAACCCCCAGAGGCCACAACCCCAAAATAATCAGAAACGCCCCAAAAGATCCAGAAGTCAAAACCCCCAAATCCCAAAAGATTCAGAGGTCAAACCCCCAAAAGATCCAGAGGCCACAAGCCCCAAAATAATCAGAAATGCCCCTGAAAGATCCAGAAGCCACAACCCCAAAACCTCCAGAAGTGCCCCAAAATGTCCCTTTTGGGGTGCAGCACCATCAGGGGGATCCTGATCCCAAAACCCTCCCCYGGTCACAGCTCAGGGCTGGGGGTTCCCCCTTGCTCAGATCTGGCTCCAAAATTCCCCAAATTCATCCCAAAATTCCCAAAATTAATCCCAGATTTCCCATCTGACCTCAAATTTGCCTTTTTTAGGGTCACCTCTACCCTTTCCTTCTCCACAATTTTTTGGGGTTTTGGGGTTTTTTTCGCTGCTCCAAACCCAAACTGGGGCTCAGCTGCTTTTGGGGTTTTCCAATGGGATTTGGGGTGGAAAATCCAAGTTTTGGGTCTGTTCTGGTCACAGGGATCCGGGACGGGGCCACGAGCGGCAGCGACTCCTCAGGTGAGCCCTGCGGGGTGGGGTAACTGGGGGAACTGGTTTTACTGGGATGTTTGGTTTGATTGGTGTATTTTGTTTTATTTTATTGGGGTATTTTTAATTGAGGCATTTGATTTTATAGGGATATTTTGATTTTACGGGGATATTTTCTTTTATATTATATTTTATTTTATTGGGATATTTTGTTGTATTGGGGTGGCTTTTTATTGGGTGTTTAATTTTATTGGGATGTTTTATTTTTTCTGGGATATTTAATTTTATTGGGATATTTCATTTTTTTCTGGGATATTTTCTATTTTATTTTACTGGGATTTTTTTTTGTGTTGGGGTATTTTTTACTGGGGGTGTTTTATTTTATTTATGTTTTATTTTTTTCTGAGATATTTAATTTTGTTGGGATATTTTATTTTTTCTGGGATATTCAATTTTATGGGGATATTTTGTTATCCTATCCCTGGAAGTTCCCAATTCCAGTTGGGGATGGTGGGAATGTCCCTTCCCATGAGATTGGGATAATCCTAAAATTCCTCCCATCCCAATCCACTCCAGAATTCCCAAATCCCGTTAATTCCCAGATCTCACCCCGACCCTTCCCTTGCAGATTTGGGAGCTCTGGTCCAGCCCCACGTCCATGACCCCATCCCAAAAATCCCGGAGCTCACCGAGACCCCCTTGGACCAACCAGACCCTCCCCAGCCCCCGGTACTGATGGGAAAAAGGGAAAATTTCTGGGAAAAAATGGAATTCCTGGGGAAAGGGGAAAATTCTCGGGAAAAAGGGACAATTCCTGGGATAAAAGGAATTCCTGGAATAAAGGGAGAATTCCCAGGATGAAGGGACAGTACCTGGGAAAAGGGGAAAATTCTGGGGGAAAAGGAGAATTCCCAGGAAAAAGGGACAATTCCCGGGGAAAAGGGACAATTCCCGAGATAAAGAGATTATTCTTGGGATAAAGGGACAATTCCCGAGATAAAGAGACGATTCCTGGGATAAAAGGGACAATTCCTGGGATAAAGGGACAATTCCCGGGATAAAGGGACAATTCCAGCCTCTCCCAATTCCCGATTTTCTCCTCCCCAGCCGGACTCGCCCCCGGGAGGCTCCTGAGGGTCCCAGGGTGGCCCCAGTGGCTCCCAGGCCCCCCCTTAGGGACACGAGGCCACCCCGAGGCCCCTCCGGTGTCCCCTGCACGAGGAACAGCACAAAAAGCGGGATTTTATCCCAAAAATCCATGGAATTTCTCTGCCGGGACACGCAGCCCCCTCTGATGTTTTTCTCCCATGTTTTGGGGTGGTTCTGGGGGATTTGGGGGTGGGACGAGCACAGGAGGGGTTGGGCATTGACCCCAAATCCTTGGCCCAAAAATCCCAAGGTTTTGGCCCCATAAATCCCAAAATTTTGGCCCTGTAGATCCCTAAACTTTGGGGTGGCAAACACCCTAAACCCCTGGCCTCACAAATCCCAAATCCTTGACCCCACAACCCCCAAATCCTTGGCCCCACAGACCCCAAATCCTTGGCCCCAAATCCCCCATATATTTGSCCTCACAGACCCCAAATCCTTGTCGCCACAACCCCCAAATTCTTTGCCCCATAAATCCCAAATCCTTGCCATTTAGACCCCAAATCCTTCACCCCACAACCCCCAAATCCTTGGCTCTCACAGACCCCAAATCCTTGTCCCCACAACCCCCAAATTCTTTGCCCCATAAATCCCAAATCCTTGCCATTTAGACCCCAAATCCTTCACCCCACAACCCCCAAATCCTTGGCTCTACAACCCCCTAACTTGACCCCACACACCCCAAATCCTCGGCCCCACAGACCCCAAAATCTTGGCCCCACAGCCCCTGAGCCGAAAGAAAAAATAAAAAAAAAAGTCAAAACAGATTTATTTTATTAAAAAAACAAAATTGTACAGTTTTAGTTCCTCTATGAAAAAAAAAATAAAATAAAACAAAAAAACCCAAAAAACAACCAAACACCAACGGAAAAATTTCCTACCACTGCCGGAATGCTCCGATCCACTGCAAAACTCCGGGAAAATCCAAGCTTTCTTTATATATTAAAAACCATTAATTTGACATTTTACAACTTTCTACACGCATGCACAGAAATCTCGGCTCTGCGGGAAAACAAAATCCAAACCCAACCCCAAAAACGGAACCAAAACAAGGGAATTCTGATCTCCCAAAATTCCCAAATAGAATTGTGAACTCCCCACCCCTCCCAGGAAGATCCATCCCCTTTTGTCTTTATCTTTTTTTTTTTTTTGCAGGAAAATGGCCCAAAATGGGCTCCCAGTTGAAATTCCCCCCAAAAAATTCCCCCCAAAATTCCCAAAAATACCAGGAATTTCCTGGAATTCAGGGAGGGGATGGATCCCCCCATTTTGCTACTGGTGCTTACTGGGGAAGCCTCCCCTGGCTCCAAACTCCCCCTTTTTTAGTGCTTAGGACRAAATCGACCCCAAAACCCGACCCCAAAACGCCTCCCTGGAATGAAACCCGGCACTTCCGGCCCCACGAGGGTGGAGGTGGAAGCTGGAGTGGGGAGAAAAAACAGAAAAAATTAGGAATAAAATTCCAAATCCATCCGTGAGGTATTTGTGACCTTAGAAACAAAACCAGGAGAAGGCAAAAAAAAGAGGTTTTTTTGTATCCTGATGGGAATTCTGTGAGATCACCTCATTTGAGGGATGTTCCCGAAGGACCTTGTTGAGATCTCCTGGAGCTCCTCAGGGTCACGGATCCAGGATTGCTCCAAAGGCACCGGGAAGCCCCAMGGAGCTCCCGCTGGAATTTGGGATGCGGATCCCCCCAGGAGCAGCAAAACCCACCCAGAAAAACCCTCCCAAAGCCTCAATTCAATCTTCAGAAAAACCCCAGATTTCCGCTCGTTTTTCCTACAAAAATCAGCAGAGGCGAGGAGGACGCTCCCAAAACCTGGGGGTGCACCAGGGGGAGCTTTTCCATAGCAGCCACGGATTCCTGGAGACGATTCCAAAATTCCCTTGGGATCCCAAGCCCAGCCCCGGGGCCGGGCAGTGGTTTAAGGCCAGAGCCAGGACAGTTGTCCAGGAGAACACGGACAGGAGCAGGAGGTCTGTGGGACCCCGGAGCTGCTCCAGGACGCTGGTGAAGAAGGAAGTTGGGAATTCTGGGGATTAGCCCTTGAGTTAYGGCTCCAAAAGGATCCAGATTTCAGGAATGAGGAGGAGGAGGATGAGGAGGAGAAGGGGCTCAGCCACCTCAAGAAAGGACGAGTGGTCATGATCCCAGCAAGGCGCCGGAGCCGGGAGCACATTTCCCGGTTTTCCGCATCCCGGCGGCGCCRGAGGAGCCAAATTTGGGAGATTCGGAGCCGGAAGGATTCGGGAAAAATCCCATCCCGGCCGATCACACCGAGGTCTCCGACTGCAGCCTCATGATGAACTTGTGYGACTTGGGGTCCACGAACTCCTCGGAGAGCTTGAAGAACGGGATCTTCTTGGTGGACACCACCAGGCTGAAGTCCTGGCGCTTGAGCACGAAGACCACGCCGTCCTTGAGGCCGTTGGTCACCGGCTCCTCGCTGACCAGCGTCCACTGCTTGGCCAGCCAGCGGTCCTTGTGGTACTGGATGGTGGGACCGGCCGTCAGGTACCGCTCCAGGAAGGCCTTGGGAAAGGGGAAGGACACGGGGATGTCACCTCGGGGTGGCCCAGACCAGGTTTTGGTTTTGGTTTTGGTTTTGGAGGGAGAACGGCCCCGTGGTGCTGCTTTGGGGATTTTTGGGGATTGTCCAGGTTGGGAAAGAGCTCCCAAGTCATTGAGTCTGAGATGGGGTCAATTCCCACTTTGTCCCCCAGAATTCCAGGAATTCCTTGGACACCTCCAGATGTGGCCACTCCAAACCTCCCTGAGCCCCTTCCAAGGCCTTTCCAGGAGGAATTTTCCCAAATTTCCCACTCTGAGCCTCCCCTGTTACAGCTCAAGGCCGTTTCCTCTTGTCCTGGCCCCATTCCCTGGGATCAGATCCCAAATCCTCCCTGGGATCAGATCCCAGATCCTCCCCTGGCAGATCCCAAATCCTCCCCCCGGATCCCCCTTTTCTCTGGGATCAGATCCCAGATCCCTCTTGGCAGATCCCAAATCCCCCCCTGGATCCCCCTTTTCTCCAGGCTGAGCCCCCCCATCTCCCTCAGGATCCTCCATTCCCTTCTCCAGCTGCTCCATTCCCAGTTCCCCATGAGAAGAACCCAGCCCCACCTCACTCCAACCCCTCCTTTTCCCACCGGGATGATCCCAAACGGGATAAACCCCACCCAAATCGCCCATAGGGGCTCCCCCCACGCACCTTGGGGGTCATGTCGTGCGTGATGCAGAACTCCAGGTGCTGCAGGATGCTCTCCATGGTGTGGTAGGGCTGCTGCTTGGTGGTCCTCAGGTACTTCTGCATGGCGCGGGCCATGGAGGCGAAGATGGCCTGGGCGGCCTCRCGCGGGTCCATGATCTCCCGCGGGTTCTTCTGCTCCTCCTCCTGCAGCCGCTTGATGTGGGTGAAGGCCTCCTCCACCGCCACCACCAGCCTGTGGGAGAGGCGGGGAACCCCAGGGGCTTGGGATGGAAAACCTCGTGGATTTGGGATGGGAAATTCCATGGGTTTGGGATGGAAACTCCCTCGGATCTGGGATGGAAAAATCCCTTCTATTTGGGACAGAAAACCTCTCGGATTTGGGATGGGAAATCCCTTGGATCTGGGATGGAAAAACCACTCAGATTTAGGATGGAAAACCACTTGGATTTAGGATGGAAACTCCCTTGGATTTGGGACGGAAAACCTCGTGGATTTGGGATGGAAAAAACTCGTGGATTTGGGATGGGAAATTCCATGGATTTGGGATGGGAAACCCCATGGATTTGGGATGGAAACTCCCTTGGATTTGAGATGGGAAATCCCGTGGATTTAGGATGGAAAACCACTTGGATTTGGGATGGAAATTCCCTTGGATCTGGGATGCAAACCCCTTGGATTGAGGATGGGAATCTCCATGGATCCAGGATGGAAATCTTGGATCTGCTGGGATTCACTCAGATGAAAGAACTCAAGCTTCAACCGACTCGGTTGACGATCCCTCCAAACCACCACCCTTGGGACGTGCTGGGATCACCCTCTGGAAGCTCCCCACCCATGGAAAACCTGGAAGGAGCCCCCCACAGCATTCCCAACGTGGGGAATCCGCGGATTTTTCCATACCTGGCGCGGCGTTTGCGCACCCGGCGCTCGTGCTCGGCCTCCTCGTAGTAGAACTCGTTGTGGCTGTTGTCGCGCCGCCGCGCCGCCGCCGCGATCACCGCCCGCGACTGCCCCGTGGAGTTGTTGGTGGAATTCTCTGTGGAACCCATCCAGACCAGGGGTGAGCTCGGAAAAAGCACCCAGAGCTCCCGCCAAAAAATTCCAGAGAGGAAGGGAGGAAACCCCCAGAGCTCCCGCCAAAAAATTCCAGGGAGGAAGGGAATTCTGATCCCCTCCATCCCCCTCATTTGCAGGAAAATGGCTCCCAGGTGAAATTCCCCCCAAAAAATTATCCCGAAAATTTCCAAAAAACCCAGGAATTTCCTGGAATTTGGGTAGGGGGTGGATCCCCCCATTTTGMTACTGGTGCTTACTGGGGAAGCCTCAGAGCTCCCTCCAAAAAATTCCRGAGAGGAACACGAGGATGGGGATGGAGAAACGTCCACAAGAGCGAATGGGAGGATGGGGATGGAGGAACGGGAGGAGGAGAGGGGGAAGCCAAGGGGAAAGGGGGAATCTCACCCTCGCCGAGGGAATAGACCTTAAAGCCGGACATTTTCTTGGAGAGGACGGATTTTGGAAGGTTGAGGAGGGCGGGGTTGTAGACCGGGAAGTCGTGGTAGTAATTCTCCAGGATCCACACGGCCGCTCGCTGGATGCTGCGGGGGAAACACCGGGAATGTGGGGCAGGGGGAGAGCGGGAATGTGTGAGGGGGACACACACCGAGGGACAGCAGGGGCTGGAAGGGAATTCCCGGGAAAAAATGTGGCTGCACCATCCCTGGAAGTATCCAAGGTCGGGTTGGAGCCACCTGGGATGGTGGGAGGCGTCCCTGCCCATGGATCTGAAAGGTCCTTGCAACCCAAAGCATTCCATCAATTCCCAGARAAAAGAGCTCCAGGATCACCAAGCTCTCACTTGGTCATCCCGAGGAATCTCCAGGAATTCCTTGGACACCTCCAGGGGTGACCATTCCAACCCCCTCTGAGCCCTTTCCGAGGCCTGGTCGCCCTTTCCAGGAGGGATTTTCCCAAATTTCCAGCCCTGGCGTGGCTCGAGGCCGTTCCCTCTTGTCCTGACCTTGTTAGRGGACACAGCCTCAAGCTACCTCAGGGAAGGTACAGGTTGGATATCATAAAAAAAATTTTCACCGAAAGAATAATAAAATATTGGAATTGCCTTCCCAGGGAGGTGGTGGAATCACCATCTCTGGGTGTGTTTAAAAAAACACTTTTTAAAAAAATCCTCATTTTTCTGTGATTCTGCGATTCTGTGACTCCATTCCCTGCAATCAGATCCCAAACCCCTCCTGCAGGAACCCAAAATGTCCCTTTCCTCCAGGCCGATTCCCCTCAGAACACCTCCACACCCCTCACCACCTTTCCCACCAAAACAATCCCCATTCCCACCACGGGAACATCCACCCAAGCCCACATTA
>JACDOX010000700.1:11321-22479 GCA_014549065.1 Cardinalis cardinalis
TTGCTTTTAAGGGTTAATCCTCTGGTTAAGGTTAAGAACCTTTTCAAGCTTCTTTTGCCCAGAAAAGGTAACCCAGGCATCCATAACTCTTTGTTTCTATTGTCTCATAATGTCCCAATCCAAATTGTCCAAATTATTATTACTTTAATTATATTGCTATTTTTATAACCATTTTATTACTATTAAACTTTTAAAATTTTAAAAACAAGTGATTGGMATTTTTCACATTTGAGGAAGGATTGGAGCAGCCCAGAACTTGTGACACAAAGAACTTCAGGAATTCCTGCAGCTTAGGGGCTGCTCCCATGTCAGGCACTGTGTGGCTCCTACCAGGAGTGATGATAATTTATAATTTATTGCTGATTTTAGAGGGGAGAGGTGCAGGAGGAGCCCTGAGAGTTCATTCTGTTTCAGCAAATGGATATTTACCATTTCTGGTCATTGAATGCTCTTGAGTAAATTTCCATTCTGGTCATTTGCTGCTCTTGAGTAAATAGGTGGCAGTGATATAAATGTAATATAAATGTAATATAATTTATATATTCCATACAGAGTGGAGTTTATGTGCTCTGAAATGGGGCACAGCCTGCCCAGRGCAGCTGGGGCTGCCCCTGGATCCCTGGAAATGCCCAAGGACAGGTGGGACAGGGCTTGGAGCAGCCTGGGACAGTGGAATGTGATGGAATTCAAACTCTTTAAGGTCTCTTCCAACCGAAGCAATTCTGTGCTATGATGACAGAAGTTGGAATCCACAAGTCCTTATGCTAATAACTCTTTCCCTTTGGTTAATTTTATCCGTGGGCTTCCATAGATATGGAATTGGAGGCTGCTCTTACCCTGATGGATTCTGCACAATTTGAATATTTTTCTGTGCTTGTGTCAACATCAGAATGAACTTTGTGTTCCACTGTGAGCACCTGTGTTGCTCAAGTCCTTGGAGGGCTTTCCCAGCATGAAATTCTTCCTGGGTTGAGTGCTCTGCACCTCAAATCACTGAGAAAGGCAAAACCACTGATTAACCACCAGCAGCACACCCAAAGGTGTTTTATTTCTTTTCTCTGTGAGAGCCAAAATAATTTTATTCTGCTTTTTTTGTGAGGTCAGTGCTCTGAACRATGAAGAGCGCTGTTTTATGTTGGGGGTTGAATTCGAGCAGCTGCCATGTGTTGCAGAGAATCCCCAGGCTGTGTTTTTGTGGAGTTTTGCCCCGTTTGGAGGGGAGATGGGCATGGGAAGGAGCTGAGGTTTCCAACCCTGGTTGTGTTTTGTTTTGCAGCTGTCCGACAGCGTCATCGATCGCATGAAGGAGCCCTCCTCACCCAGCAGCAGACAGCACCGAGGAGCAGGTGAGCTCTGCTCCTCCTTCTCAGCTTTTCATGGCAAAAAACAAATCAGATTTGCCCTTCAGAGCATCACARTGAACTCACTGCCCTTTCACAGAGATGTTTTTTTTTGACCTAAATTTTTCGGCTTATCTTTAGCTTGTAGAATCTTGGATGAGTTAATTCTTCTTGGTTTTATCTTGGGTGATATTCAAGTGTAAAACACAAATTAGAGTTGGTTTTCCACACTGTTATCCATTGTTAAAGACTTAAAAAGCTGCAAAACACTCCAGAACATGCAAATATCCAAATATGTCTTGAAGGARAAGAGAATTTTCTCTTCCCTTCTGAAGGGAAAATTCTTGGTGCTTTAATCAAAACTGACTTTTAGTTTGGGAAGTGTTGGAATCCTGCATGCTGAGAATTTTCAACTTGCTGTGCTTAAAGTCTTAGACCCACAAGAAAACACTGCATTTGATCTAAGGCCATAAAACAAACTTCCAAAATTCATTAATAATACTAAAATTACAAGTGTATAGTTAGTTGAAAGAGTGTAATATCACAAAGTAAAAAACTTAAAATTTAAAGTCTTAAAATATGAAAAAAGATAGAAGTTTTAAAGGAGAAACAAATTATTCTTCTTTACCTTCTTCTTTGTAAGTTTAAGTGAAAACAAATTATTCTACTGTACCTTCTTCTTTATAAGTTTAAGTAATGTTTTGTAATTGAACAAAAAAGTCCATTACAAACTTCAAAAAATCAGTTATTAAGTTAAAAAAGAAAATAATCTGAGTGTCCTTTCTTAATTAGATAGTTTAGTCTTAAAAGACCTTATAACAAGAAATAATTAACCATTTTTTAGCTTACTAATAAAAARCTGCTAAACTCATAGTTTTGCAACTATTTCACTAATAAAAACTAATAAACACCYAAATCYAAATATAAACTATCATCTCAAGTCCCCTCAATCCAAACCTCYAAAAACCAATTGGGAAGTTTCTACTTTAAGACACTTAAGCAAAAATTAAAAGGAAAATGTGCTTTTCCTACCCTGGAATGGTGGGAATAAGTGATGTGCAGCTCACATAGATAAATATTTTTTWAACTCTTTATATTTCATTATTGAGGGCTGTGGAAATGCATCAAACCTCTGGCAGGAGTGCTCTGCTCTAATTTCAAGTCCCCCAGCACAGAGAGCAGGACACAGCTGCTGCAGGAGTGAGGAGCAGTGCAGAGATTGGAGCAGGTCATTTGTCCTAAAGCTTTGCCAGGATTTAACTACAAAACAATTTACTCAGAGCTAGTAAAGAACAATGGCACCACTTCCATCCATAAAAGCATCAAGATCCAGTCCTTAAAAGTCATTATTTCCTGATGTTCTGCAGAGGGCTCCATGAACTTAACTCTTCCTCCTGAATTGAGCTTAGTAGAAATTAATACAAAARTCACACAGCAGCCAGCTGTTCTAAGCACTGGAAGATGAGGCTTTAACAAGCACAAATCTCGTGCTCCCACATGAAAAAGCAGAAGGTTTTAACTTTTAACTCACAAGCCATTGCTAAGCAAATACTTCGGATGTGCTTCTTGAAACCTGGGAAGTTCAAGGCTCTTCTCAGAGCTCCAGAATGTCCATGAGAGCAGAATTCCCCCAGGACCTCCTGCCTCCCAGGAAATCCCAACAAACTCAGCAGGATTAAACAGCACTCCTGTGGCAGCCTTGCAGCAAGACTTGAGTAAACAGAATTCAGCATATTTCTTTTTTCTGGAGCATAAATTTGGTTTCCTGTTARTTGGAGGAGTYTGTCCCAGAATCCCAGARTGGTTTGGGTTGGATCTTAAAAGATCTCTTCATTCCAGCCYCCTGCAGTGGGCAGGGAGCCATGGACAGGGAATCTTCTTTCTTAATTTTTTTAAATAGTAGTTTTTTCATTGTGTCCCTGGATTTTATTGTGGTGAGGAAATTATTCCAGATATAAAGGATTTTTATGGAACAACACCTGCATGTCTTACCTGCTTTCCTCTGCTGTTTGCTGTTCATCCTTAAATGTGAATTCTGGCAATGGTCCTGTGAGGAAGCTCCTGGGATTTTGGGGTGTGGGAGAGCTGTAACACCCCAGGAATWCTCTGCTAATTCACACTGTTCCATATCTTGAGCTTTCATTTTTATTTCTCTTTGTATATGGGAAATAGTGCTTTTTAAAATTTTTTTTGGTTGTTTAGTTAGGTTCTTTTGTGTTTGTTTGGGTTTTTTCTTTGAGTTGAAAGACTTGGAGTGAATCCAGAGTTCATCAGGGGGATGGAGCAGCTCTGCAGTGAGGGAAGGCTGGGACAATTGGGATTCTACAGCCTGGAGAAAAATGTTTGGGGTGACCTAATTGGGGGCTAAAGAAAGATGGAGAGAGACTGGGGACAAGGCCTGCAGGGACAGCAGCCAGGGAATGGCTCCCACTGCCAGAGGGCAGCCATGGATGGGATCTTGGCAATGAGGAATTCCTGCCTGGGCTGGGATTGCCAGAGCAGCTGGGGCTGCCCCTGCATCCCTGCAATGCCCAAGGAAGGGTTGGAGCAGCCTGGGATAGGGGAGGTGTCCCTGGAATGAGCTTGGAGGTCCCTTCCCACCCAAACTGCTCTGGGATTCTGGGATTTGGGACACTCAGAATCCATCCCCAGGGATTTTTATGGAAAATGGGGAGGGAAGAGAGAGGAGAAGGGAAGGGAGACCCTTCATGGTTTGCTGAGATTCCAAGTGAACGCCCTGGGTCCATGAATGTCTTGGAGAGGAGATGGATCCAATGTCAGGCTCTGGAATTAGGAATGAGGAATTCCTGGCTGGGCTGGAATTGCCAGAGCAGCTGGGGCTGCCCCTGCATCCCTGGCAGTGCCCAAGGCCAGGCTGGACACTGGGGCTGGAGCACCCTGGGATAGGGGAGGTGTCCCTGGAATGAGCTTTAAGATCCCTTCCCACCCAAACCATTCTGGGATTCTGGGATTTGGGACACTCAGAATCCACCCTAAGGGATTTTTATGGAAGTTGGGGATGGAAAAGGGAAGGGAGACCCTTCCTGGAGTGCTGAGATTCCCAGTGAAGCCCCCAGATCCCAGAATTCCTTCCTAGAGAGGAGTCAGGGTGGGGATGGATCCAATGCCAGGCTGGGAGAGCTGGGAATGGAGGGAATTCCTTGGAAAGGGAGACTGGGCTGGGATTTTGGGAAGGGATTCCCAGAGCAGCTGGGGCTGCCCCTGATCCCTGCAATGTCCAAGGCCAGGCTGGAGCAGCCTGGGACAGTGGGAGGTGTCCCWGCCATGRAATTAAAAGCTCTTTAAGGTCCTTTCCAACCCAAACCATTCCAGGATTCCATTAATTGCTGGACCTTCTCAAGCTTAGAAAACATTAAATGTATTTTTCATTGAAGAACTTGTGATTTTGGGGAAGTGCTTCTGTATCCCAGACAAATAACATTTCACAAAAATAAGAAAAGGTGTCTAGAGGGAGAAACAGAGCTCTTAAACCCAGCCCTTTCTTCCAGGCAACCTCTGGTAGCTTCTGGTGGAGGAATAATGGATTATGTTTCATGGAAGAATGTGTGTCTTGTTGCTTGCCAATAATGATGAATTTATTGACTTCAGTTTGAGGTCAGAAATGAAATTACATCCACTTGCACTGAAAGCTGACATCTAAAGACTGTCTGAAAGCATCTCAGCTCRCTTGGCTCACTTGCTGGCTTCTAAGTAATATTAAATGCACTAAAATATTTAACAAGTGTAAAATCTTTCAAGTCTGTCTGTAATTCCTAAAGCAATATTGATGGAAAGTAATTTGGTCAGGCAATGAGGTTTAGTTTGGTTTTTTTTTTTCCTGGGTGTGTATTATACCTAAAGCTTCAGACAGAGAGAATGCTTTAATTCATTTTAGCTTAGTACATMTTGGAAAAACTAATAGTTTATTAGGGGAAAAAAAGGAAGAATAAATGCTTAAATTATCCAGAGTGTCAGTAGCTCAGTAATTTTTTTTCCCCTTTGCAGAAACAGATTCTATTAAGGGCACASAAGGTTTTTCTCCTTTTTTTCACTGTGTTTATTATGATGTTCTCATTAAATAAATGAGCCAAGGCTGATTTACATCACAAAACATTGTGTAGGGGTGAAGTAAAACGAGCCCTGCTGGTGCCTGCTCAGGAGCTGGGTCATACCTTGCTTGTTTTCATGGATGAATTTTTGTGGTTTGGTGTCTTTTTTTGTGTTGCTGTCTGGTTTTGGGTGGAGTTTCAGTGGATACCTTGTGTCAGAAACATGTAAAGATGTTATTGGGATGTGAGGATTTCAAGTGTTGGGTTCTGACTAGAGACAAACCCAGGGTTTAACTGAACTTAAGCAGAACAAATTTCACCTTTTGGGTGTGGGGTCACATAGGAGAAAGCTCTTGGGGACACATTGGGGAAAGTGGGAAGATCCTTAAGGACATCCTATTCCTGCACATTCCAGTACTCAGAAAAATCAGGATTATAAATTTTTAAAATTTAATATTTTTGAAGAGTTTCAGCATGTCCTGATGATATTAGTAATTATGGACAGCTGGATACTGCATGAAAAACTGAATTTAAAACTGGAATGTCTCAGGAGAAATTAGAGGGAGGCTCTGCAGTATTGCTTATGAGAATTATTTTGTGTTTTCAGTTTTTGGGAGCACCTGGAAGTTTAGAGAGTTGGGCTGAATTTCTGCCAGTTAAGCAAGAATCCTCTGCAAATAAACCCTGGCAGTTCTTTGCCCTTTCATGTATTAATTGCTTCCATCCACCTTTTTGTTYCAGCAGCACTTTTTCTCTGCATGAACTGAAAGATGAAATAAACTGACATTTGYGGTGTTACTTTCTAGAATTCCTCTTATTTTTAGAACAGGAAAAAATCCCAGAAGTTTGGCAGTGCCTGGGTTGATTCCCTTTGCTGTGAGACACCTGGAAAGCTCAGGAAGTTCCTGATGTGGATTTTCCACCTTTTTTCCTGCAGCAGGAGCCAGGAGAGCTTGAGTTTTGCTTTTGTGTTTATTTGCTCTCCTCTATTTACAGCTCGGGGAATTCTTCCTAAAAAGAGTTTAAAACTTGTACTGGAAACCTGAAATAAATGGAGTAGAAGCCTCAGGCAACACTGAGATGGTTGTGGATCACTGAGAGCCTGAAAGGCCATGATTTTCTTGATATAAATTTATATTACTATTATTCTTATTAATATCCATAATAAGAATAATATATATAAMATTTATAATATTATATATACTTATGTATCATTATATATTATCAATATTTTTATTGATATAATATTACATATTAATATATAACAATATCCCTATATAATATCATRTTCTGTATTATTATTACATTACATGTAAATATATATCTATAATACATGATAATATATCTTTATTTGTATATTGTAGATTTATAATATTTTTAATAACAATATTACATTACAATATAATAGTAGGATATATTTTAATAATTWTAATATTATAATATGATATTGTTATTATATAATAACATTAATACTATTTTTAATAATAATAATATTCCTTTTCAGTGAGGTGTCTTRATATCTTTTGGGTTAAAGAAAGTGTTTTATTATCCAAAGGTGCAATGTTTTATAACTCACCAGGTTTCTAGAGGTGCCAAAGTTGTAGTGCTGGCAGTGGAACAGCAGWTTTTTAGTGGAGCTTGACATTCCTATTATTGGATTGCAGGAGAATAGGGAAGATGGAATTCTGCATTGGAGGAAGTGCTGCAGAAATTCAAGTTTTTGCTGTCTTGGTGATGTGCAGGATGTTCTGTGGGTGCTTTCAGGTGGCTGGGTAMGCCCTTGTCAAACAGTGCTGAAATTCCAGGGACAAACTGGCAGATCAGGGGAGYTGAATATGGAAAATATCCATCCATAATTGTGTAAAAGGAATGTGCCCCATCCCTGGAATGTCCAAGGCCAGGTTGGACAGTGGGAGGTGTCCCTGCCATGGCAGGKGTGGCACTGGAGGGGCTTTAAGGCCCCTTCCAGCCTAAACCATTCCATGAACATCCAGATCCTGGTGAATTTTCATCTTGCAAGGCATGAATGAAAAAGCTGGTCCAGTATTCCCAACATTTGTCTCATTCCCAAGCAGCATTTTGAATCTGCTGTTGGGATTTCAGCAGCCCTGCACCTCTGGGCTGCCTGGTTTTGTTGCTTTCTGAGTGCTGAGACATCCCCTGCAATGAGGGATTTTACASTAAAGGCAAGCAGGAAAAAAAGGCAAAAGGTGTTGGAACATCTCCTGCAAATGTGATTTTTTTAACCTCTAATTGATGTTACAATGAACCTCATCTGCTCATTATCCTTACTGTAGCCATGACATTTTCTGAAAAATCCTTTCCTTAGAATTTTTCCTCCTGAGAAGCTGAGAGGCCTCAGGAACAAACTATAAACAATGGTTATCTGCTGCTGTGGAATGCAACAGGTGCATCTGGGATTGGTCTCATGTGGTTTTTTTAATTAATGGCCAATCACAGTCCAGCTGTCCAGACTATCTGGTCAGTCACAAGCCTTTGTTATCTTTCTTTGTCTATTCTTAGCTAGACTTCTGATGAAATAATTTCTTCTATTTTAGTATAGTTTAATATAATATMTATSATAAAATAATAAATCAGCCTTCTGAAACATGGAGTCAGATCCTCATCTCTTCCCTCATCCTGGGACCCCTGTGGACGCCACCACAATCCTAACGTGGTGTGCAGTAATTTAAACCACCAGAAACTCCCCACCCAGCTTAAATATAGAATTAAATAGATTTAAATATGCTCTAAGAAATGCCAGTTGTTTTAACATGAACCTGGAGTTTGACATGATACCAATTTGGGCTGAAGGAAGTTTTYCAGTGAGGGTGGGGAGCTCCTGGCAGGGAAGCTGTGCCTGGCTTTGGCTTCCCTGGAAGTGCCCGAGGCCAGGYTGGAACACCCTGAAGTGGAAGTTGTACCTGGCAGGGGGGGACTGGACCAGCTGAAAACTCCAAAGTCCATCCCAACCCATTCTGAAATTCTGTGTTTGTGTTGCTGGGCACTTTGGCCAGGCCAAATGTAGCGTGGATTTCTCTGTCTCTCCCTTCCTCTTTTTGTTTCTTTCCTTGGAATTAAATCATYCTGCTCGCCTCTGTATGAGAAAAGTGGCCCCTGTGTGGGCTGGAATTGCACTGAGTGATTCCCAGCCCCCCTTCTGCTTTATTGCTTGTTATTCAGTGTTGGAAAGGGAACTAAAGAAACAAATTCCGAGTTTCCAAGGGTTCTGCAAATGGAGGAATTCAGCGTTTCAATCTGTGGCCTTGAGCTGTGGTTTGGGTTTTTTCCCCTACRTGAGGGCCAGGGTGCAAGCCAATTTATCCCATTGCTATTGTCACATATCAGGGGGACATTTAATTGATTTAATGGTTTCTTATTTTACAACTGATGGAAAACTTGGGCTATTCCAGATGAAATTCAGAGGAAGAGCCCTGAATGTGCCAGGTCCTGTCCTCATATGTGGAAGTAAATAAGTCTCAGGCACACTCATTGCAGTGACAGCCACTTTCTTCTATAGTTTTTGCCTTTTACARATGATTTTCTGTGTGTGGCTTCTTGCACAGAGGCAGAATTTATTTTTCAGAGAGCCTTCATTTATAAATGTCGCTTTTTGTTTCCATCTATTCTTAGAAACAGGTAATTTTTATGTACTGCCTTCCATGTGCTTTTTGGGTCTCTGGTGGATTTGGGGAAATTAAATTTCATGCTATTCTGCTTTAGGCTGCCTGTGCTCTATTAGGGTTTGCTGAGTGCAGACATTGCCACTCCAAATCTTGTGTAGCACACAAATAAAGGGATTTTTGTCATAGCTGCTGTTTAACAAGCACATCCAAAGTATTTGCTTAGCAATGCCTTGTGAGTTAAAAGTTAAAACCTTCTGCTTTTTCATGTGGGAGCACGAGATTTGTGCTTGTTAAAGCCTCATTTTCCAGTGCTTAGCAGGAAAATAATTTTGGAAAACAGCTGTTGGTGGCTGCTGTGTGATTTTTGTATTAATTTCTAGTGTGATTTTTGTATTAATTTCTACTAAGCTCAATTCAGGAGGAAGAGTTAAGTTCATGGTGCCGTTTGCAAAACATCAGGAAATAATGAGTTTTAAGGACTGGATCTTGATGCTTTTATGGATGGAAGTGATGCCATTGCCTTTTATTAGTTCTGAGTAAATTGTTTTGTAGTTAAATYCTGGCAAAGTTTTAGGACTCTGAGCCCAGCCTTAGGCTGAGCTTGCTGTAAATGCAGCCAGAGTTTATCTCCTGTTTATGAGCCAGACTTGTGTGGTAGGTTTTTGAATTTAGGGGTTTTATGTATGTTAAAATTAATTAAAAACTTATCTAACAACATGTTGTTTTCTTTCATTTTTCCTTAGTTTTGGTTACTTTATGCATTAAAAATCAGAAAATGCCTGTTTGGGACAGATTTGTTGTGTCTTTGTTAGAAATGTCCTGTGTGTGTTCTTGCAGAATTGTCTGTGTTCTGTCCTATTCCTCCTTTGTCCTTCAGAGACCTTCCTGGGATTATTATAGGTCAGAAAGCCCAGATAGTTGGCTCAGATAAAGAGCTTTGTCATTCAAGGGATTGTTGGAATAGAAGTCATTTGGAGCAGTTTGAATGATTTTTTTTTTAATCTTAAAGAACAAAATAAAAACCATTGACCATTTTAAGGAGATAAGCCCAATGAGTAAATTAGAGCTGTTTGATTTTGCCAACACGAGTCTTGATAGCACCAAGCAAGGAAATTGTCATTCTGCTCTGTAGAATCCTCTCTGGTTTTATAGTACAACACATATTCTTATCCAAATTTATCTCTGCACTGACTGGAGGAACAGAGGAGTTTAAGTGCATTTGTTTCCTTTGTATTATTGAAAAATAGCACTTGTTAGATATAACACCACTTCAGCAGCACGAGGAGACCTCCACGTACTAAAACCTTTAGGTTTAATAGTAAATTGCTACTTTTCTTCCCATCCCAATTTATTTACAGCCAGAGACTCCTCAGTGTGGTAGAGAAAAACACTTTAAATGGACGATTTAATCGCATTAAGATGAAAAGAAAAGCTTTGTTTTATTCTTTCATCTTCAAGCTGCAGCAAAGTGTTCCTAAAGCTCTTCATCACTTGTCAGCTGAGGCAGGTTAAGTGTTTTGTTGGTGCTGCTGCTTGAAAGCTTTGTGCAGTTGTTTTTTAGTTAAACAGGAGGTACCACTTAGAGATCCTTTTCCTCAGCCTCGGGGGAATGGGAAAAACTTTTATTGCCACAATTTTTCCCCCCCATCCTGCTTCACTTGTGTTCTGACCTCCTTGACTTTCAATGATATTATATTAAAGTTTTGACCAACACCAGGCTGAAAATTTGGCTTCAGATATTCCTAGCTGTTGGTTGAAGTAGAAATTTAAAGAGCAAGGAAAGGACATTTTTTCCCTTTTCTTTTTTTGCAAGGTTTATTGTGTGCCTCTGGCAATGCTTCACAGAGCCAATTTATCAGATTCTCATTTTTAGCTTCATTAACCACGTTTGATTTCACCTCATGTTAATCACATAAAACCAAGCATTTAATCTCAGCTGCTTTTTTAGGGTAGGAGATGGTGGTTCTTCCCAGGAAGGTTCTGCTTCTCCTTTTATCTCTGGAACTTTTCACTGAAGGAGTTGAATGGTTTGTCCAAGATGCTTCACTTTTCGTTTCCTCCTTTCCTGTTCCTTCCTTTTCTCCTTTTCCTTTTCTCCTTTTCCTTTTCTCCTTTTCCTTTTCTCCTTTTCCTTTTCTCCTTT
>JACDOX010000700.1:23069-37988 GCA_014549065.1 Cardinalis cardinalis
CTTTTCCCTTTCTCCTTTTTCCCTTCTCCTTTTCCCTCCTTCCATGAGAGGGAAGCAGTTTATCCTTGATCAAAATCTCCATTATCCCCGGTCCTACTGATTGACATTTCTCAACAAGGGGAGATGGCACCAATTTAGAAAATTTAAGGAGGAAAAAAAAAAAGGAATATCAGGAGAAACGGGTAGGAAGAATGAAAAGGCAGTGGTTATTCAGAAGAGTGATTTTGGGGTTAATCAGAAACCTAAGGAAGGTGGAACCACCACTGATACCAGATCAAGTTGATCAAAACTGACTGGTTTTGTGTTGCTGTGCCAGTGTTGAACACATTTATTTTTGCTTTTATTCTACTCTTGGCAGAAGAAAATAGAATGTTCTACTCAAAGTGAACCTTAGTAATTCCTGAATTATCTGAGAGCATCTTGGTGATAATCAAATTATTCTTTCTCATTAAGATTTTATTATTTCACCTCTTYACCCTCTTTTTTTCCCCTGTAGTACCTTGGTTTTCTTCTTGCTTACAATTTGTAGCTCTAAAAAAGCACCATTTGTAGTAAGTATTTCATCAGCTGAGACCAGTCATTGGCACAAGTGATTTTGATTAGCAGATCTCATTGCAGATCATTAAAAATGCAGGTGTTGGATTAATGATGTTGTGAGAATTTCGAGCATTTCAGCATTATCTTTTATTTTTATACAATTTCTGAATAATGAAAATAACCATAAACATCATAATTACATATTGTTTAGAGCCTGTTTTCAGTTATTATTAAAAGCAGCAATACAGGCCTGAATATTGGGCTGAAAACACACATTTCAAAGTTGACAATGCTGTAGCTGTGTGCTGATAATTCARTAAAAAAACCTGGTTTGGCTGGAGTTGGAGAAAAGGCATCACAAAGTGTGTAAATCACCTCCAGTTTCCTTGGGAGAAATAAATCTATTCTAGGAGTTACTTGAGGGTGCAGATGTTTGAAATGTGAATATTGGCTATTTCTAAGCTGCTGTTAATATTACATGAAATAAATGTTTTTTCCCACTTGGTCACTGAATTCACTTCCAGATTATTCTCCAAAATAAACAAGCTGCTCWATGGGCTGTTGGACTATGGAAATCTTGTCTTCAAGGCAAGAAATTCTTGAAAATTCTCCTTTTAAAAAGTGATTCTCATGTCCAGGACGTTGTACAAATGTTTAAATTCTTTCCCTCGTCCCTTTTCCAGTCAGCAATTCCAAGCCTGAACGTGCTGGAGTTTCCATCAGAGCCGAATAAACAAATTGTCCAATTGTGGTTTGCTCTGCTCTGCTGGATCCTTTGTAGCAGCCTCTTGTTATCAGCTGACTGAATGAACAGGAGATGAGATTTGAGCACACCACAACAGCTCCTAAAGATCCACTTATTTCTCACTGCTGCTTTCTTTGTCCCCAGTTTGAGATGGAGTGATTGCTTTCAGAATTTCTGCAGCCTTTTGGTGCCCCTGTCATCGATAAATGAAATTAGGACTTGATATGGAGATAGTCACCTTTTTTACTTTTCTCAATATTCACCTTCTACTGGGAAAATTTTTTAAATCCCTTCAAAATTTACTGTGAAATGGCTTTAAATGGTACAATGTTTAAGTTTGATATCCTGATTTATCTTGCCATGCAACTCCAACCACTGAGAAATCTGTTTAATGGGATCAGCAGAACTATTGATGAGTGTTATCTTCTTTTTTCTTTCATTAACCTTTACCTGTAAGGACATTTCCACTGCTTGGTTTTGGTTTTTTTTTCACAAAAAAAAAAGATTATGGGCTCTTATGTTTTTCTCTCCTAGAACAGCCTTTAAAGTTATTAACCAGTTTTAGCCACAGAGGTAGATTTCACAAGGATAATTCCTTAACAATCACAATTGTTATTAACAATTACAATTTATTAACAATTACAATTATTAACAGTTACAATTTATTACAGTTAATTTATTGACATGTTTTTTGATGTCTTGGGAATGGATTGGTGTCAGTGACACTGTTGCAAAGTTTTGTGGCATTCATAAAAGCTTCCTCAGAGGGATGTGCTCAGGACAGATGGGGAAAATTCATACTGGATATGGATCTGCTGGAGAATGGTTACAAAACCTCTCTTAAAGAATCTTTTCCACCATTCTTGTCCACTTGTTTTTTCCATCTTTCTTGTCTTTTCCTGGTTTAATTGTAGATTTGCTTCACCAAATTGAGTCTCAATACAAACTGAGTCTCTTCCCCTTCTGCTTTACCAATGCTTTTAAAATTCTGCATTATTCTTTCCATCCTCCTTCTTGCTGGATTTACTCACTCATTTAGGTTGGAAAAGACCCTTAAGATCATAGAATTATGGACARGTTTGGCTTGGAAGGACCTTAAAGATCATTTTGTGCCATGGGCAGGGACAATTTCATTATCCCAAGGTGTTCCAAGCCCTGTCCAGCCTGGCCTTGGACATTCCAGGGATTCAGGACCTTCTCTGGGCACCCTGTGCCAATGTCCCCACCTTAAAAAAAGAATTTATATCCCACACATTTGCTCTRTGACATCAAGGAACAACTTAATGAATGGCTTTAATTGACATGATTCAAAATGAGTGCTGGGTGCAGGTTTGGGGTGTGCTGATCTATAAAAGCAGAGCCACCTGTCCCACAAAGAGTTGGAATGTGAATATTTAACAGTAAAATTCCATGCCTGGAGCCTGTGTTCTACCCATGGAAAGGTGCCTCTGTGAGTGAGTGATGAGCAGCTCTGTGATCTCCTTTTTCGTGCCCAAAGTGGCTCCAGGGCAGAGCTGAAATTAGGGAAGGATGACTTTTCAGTGCCACTGATGGTGCACAATCCCAGCTGGAGATTCCTCCTTAGAGATGATGGTGGCAGATGAGCTGAACATCAAAATTTGCTATTTTTGTAGCCCTGGCAGTGCAGGGCTATTTGGGAGTGTTGGACTGAGCAGGAGTGGTTGGCTTTAGTGGTGACTTCTAACAGATGTTTCAGTTAAAAAACCCTTTTTTCCTTATCTGCTACCTGTAAAAATCCATAATTATTTCCCTGTTCTCTGCAGTGGTAGAAGGAGTTTGTTGAAATACATGTGAAAGAATTTAAAACAGATTTTTTTTTTCCAAGAAGATGAAAAGAACACCAGTAAATTTCCCTGCACTGTCAGATAAAATAGCTTTACAATAAACTTCTGAACCATAAAGATCAGGAACTGGACAACTTAAATTGTCCTGAAAGGACACCACATGCTTAATCCTCTTGAAAGCAGAATCATCAAATCCTTCTTATCGTTGCTTACAATATGATTATTATTTTTTTAATGTTGAATTATGGAATCCTGATGCTTTTATCCATTGTGTTCCACAAGAAAAGCCTTCCACTGTGTGTGGAGCAGGGATTACTAAAACAGCTGAAATGGGAATTTTCTCCACTGCTGTATTCAGTTGAAGGCAGGGATTGTATTTTAAAGGTGTTTGATACTTCTGTTTCATTCTTTTTATTAATTATTTCAAATTACCAGGAGGGCAAAATGACTTAAAATAATAAGTTATTATCTCTATATTTGATTACAGGGTAGGGGGGGAAGGATGGGTTATGAAGAAGGTTTGGTTGAAATAATTGCCTCCTTTCCAGGGGCATCGAGAAAAATTGAAAAAGTCACATTAAAACTCCACACAGTCATTTATCCACACAGCAGGAGCTCCTGCAGAAACTAAAAATTAGGGGAATTTTTATTAACTGTTTTTTTTAACTCACTGCACTTATTGGTGAGAAATACCTGATTTTATGGGCTCTCCCATATTTTGAGTTGTATTGAACATTTTTCATGTTTTTTCTTTTGCACAACATCCCTGTGTCTGTCACCTGTTTATCAAATTAAAGTCTTCCAAGACAGGATATTTCAAAATATCAAAAATATGTCAAACCCACATATTTTTGGTAGTGTGAATCTCAGAAACAAATCATTTTTGTAAAACAGAGCTGTTAGCACAGGTAGGTAGGACCTAATTCAGAGAATCACAGGGGAAAACCTCCTCATCCTGTTTTTTCCAGCCCCCTCAGAAATCCAGTAATTTGCTTTATCCCAGCATTAACAGGATATTAAAAAGAGAATATTCCAAATATAATAGGAWCTGATTTTGTTTTGTTACTTCTAGACCATGCACTGTCTTGTTTCTAATTGAAATTAGTATAAATTGATTGATACCCACATTTACATTGGAAAATAGGAAATGTAATCTATGCAAGAGCGCCTTTGGAAAGTAAAATATTAAATATTTTTAAATTATGCRCACTTAATTGCATTGTTTTTGTATTTCATTAGCCTATGAGCTCGTCTGAAATATTCCTGCACATTACCAATATTTAACAGTTCATAAAAATTTCTGTCCTTGGAGAGGAGCTTTGTTTGTACTGAATTCCTGATTGGAGGAAGTGCCTGGAATTGGGAATTTCTGTGGAAAAGTTGCTGGRTGTGTTGGTAGTTAAAATTGTATGAATCTGAAAGTAGAGTTCATTCTTGAGAATGCTCTTTAAAAATAATAATATTTAAGGAAATAATAATAATAATAAGGAAATCAACCACAACAGTTTAAATGCTGGGTTTTAAAGCACAGAAATTACTTTTTTAGTGGTTTTAGGGTTTTCTTTCTGCTGGTGCACYGAAGGAATGGTTCATGATTGTTTCATTGAGTGCAAAGCTAATTTGGGTTATTTATAAGGTTAAAGATCAGGTACAGCAGTGTTTGAAACCCACTAAATTTTAAAAATAATTTCCTGTTTTCTYTCCTGTGCTGCTCCCAGCAAATCACTGCTCGTTGAGAACTAAAAATTAAGGAAAACAGAGTAAATTTAATGGTGGTGTTGTCTTCCCACCTGATTTAAACACACCAAATACATTTCCTGCAGCTTTAATTGACATAGAAATCATCTCCTCCACTATCCCAGGGTGCTCCAAGCCCCATCCAACTCAACCTTTGACAATTCCAGGGATGGGGCAGCCACTGCTGAGGGAACAATTTCTTCTGTTCTTACTGAACATTTTTGTGTGACCTGTGGAATTTAGATCTGGTCCAAACCAGAGCTTTTATTAGGCAGAAAGAATAAATCAAGGCTATTTGCATATTACAATATTTGCATTTTACATGTTTGGGGTTGAAATGTGGGTGGGAAATTGTTTTAATTGTGGAAGAGCCCTCATGTGTGTGAGCTGGGAAGGCACCAGAGCATCAAATTCCTGATCCAATATTTCTGAGCCTTAATGCTCAATCAGGAATTTTCCTGGTGATATTTTCATTCATTCCCTCAAGGCGGCCACTGTGCCAGCAGCTGAGGAAGGTGATGGAGCTGAAGGCAGCCCTGACGTGCCCTGTCCCAAATATTCCTACTTAAAGGGATGGGAGAACTTGCCCTTGGATGGATCCATGGTTTGACTACCCTGATGTTGGTTTTCAATGCCAGAGGTGAAAGCCACCACCTGCAGGAATTCACTGGGGTTTGGTTTYTCCAGCACAAAAAGGTGTTTTCCCATGGTTGGGAGGTACCTTGGAGCTGTGTTCTCTGTTTGGRGAGTGTTTCAAAGGGATTGTTGGGTTAAGTCCATGAATTTTGGTGGAAGTGAAAGAGATTTTAGCCAAGTTTACCTTGGCTTGGAGTGTGGCTGATTGAACACGGTGCTGGAGGAGGTGTGGAGGTGCCTCATTTCTGACTAATATTTGATATTCTTTAATYCTTGACACCCTCTTTTTCTCTTCCACCTTCTTCCTTCTGGAGGAAGCTCCCAGAAGCCACCCCCAGAGCTTCATATTATGGGATGGTGAGCTCTCTGCCCAKAGCAGGGAGACRAAACAATTCCTTCTTTAGCTGGGCACCAAGGACAAATGACCCAACTGGGTAAGTCCAGAGGAGGCCACAAATTTAATAAAGGGATTGGAGCACCTCTCCTACAAAGAGACGCTGAGAAAGTTGGGGCTGTTCAACCTGGAGAAGAAAAAAAGATTATGTGGAGATCTTGCAACAACCTCCCAGTATCTGTTCACTGGACAGCATTTTCCTTTTAAATAACCAAGCTYAACTGGAAGGAAAAACAGAACTTGGACATTTTTTGTGTGGTGTTTTTTTTGTTTTAATTCATTTTCTGAACATTACCTAGCTAAGTATTTTCTAAAAGACATTTGATTGTATCAAACCTAAGTGTCTCTTCATTAATAACTTAATGCACCTGCCCTTTCCAGAGAATTTAGTGAAGGTGCCTGCTACTAAACGCTGTTTGCATTAATGGTTTTTTTTTTTCCAAATGCAAGGCTAATGGGCAGATCCCCAGCTCTGCAGGCTGGAAGTTATTTGAATAATTTGTCCATCTCGCACTGCTGATTTCTCAGGCTAACATTTCTGAGGCTGCAGGTGTCTGCTTTCCCTGAGGTTTGTTGTTTACTGCTCGGGGTGTAATCCTGACATCCTGCTGATTGTTTCTTTACTGCTTTAGAGAGAGAGAAAAAAGGTGTGGATTTGGATCTTGTGGTGAACAAAGCCTGAGGAGTCGGAGTCAAACACTTCAAGAGTYGTAAAAATCTTTCTGTGCCAAGCTGTTGTAGATGTGGAGGAGAAAATTGCTGATGGTTCTTCAAGAATKGGCATCAAGTGAAGCTTTGGTCTCATCCTGCTCATGGGTGGCCTTTGGAAATCCAAAGCAGAGCACAAATTTAAACATCTGAAACATCAGGAACTGATGGGAAGTGAGAAGTCCTTCAGTCCCTTTTGCTCCTCTGTCATTATTCGTTGTCCCAGAAACTGATCAAAACCTTTTGAATCCTGGGAAGTATCTTGGCTTTCTGGTTCTCTATTTGTCTGATTTTGAAGCACAGGTGGGCTTCAGATTAATAAAAAAAAAAAAGAATAAATATTCAATAAATATTTATAAAAAATAAATACAAAAGGTTAAGCAAATGGCTTGGCACACTCATGCAAAGGGTTAAGCAGATGGCTTTGCACACTCTTTATAAATATATTTTTAATAGAAATCAGGGCTTGTGGCATTTTAAAAAGGTAGTGGGATAAGCCTGTCTCAAGTTTGCCAAAGGATGTTGGATGGATTGGAATCTTGGGCTCTGGAGAAGACTGAATGGAGAAATGTTGAAATCTGCTTTTTCACAAGGGCACAGGACAAGGGGGAACGGCCTTAAGCTGAAGGAGGGTGGGTTTAAATTTGATTTTAGGAAGAAATTGTCCTTCAAACTTTTCCTGAAGAATTAGTGGACAAATAAGAAAAGTCAGGGTGCTGTTTCCCAGAGGCCACCAAAATGGCAAAAATTCCTTGTGCCAGGACAGTCCCTGCTTGTTCTGCCCAGGTCCTGGCAGGAGCTTGCTGGATTTTATCACTGTTCACCCTGTGTGGATTCCAGACTCCCACCAAAGCTTCTCCCTCAGTGCCCTCCACAGCTGGACAGGGGAGAGAAAATAAATTTCATAGAATTGCCATGGAATCTCCTGGGAATGTCAGCTCTGGAGCAGCTCCTGGGTTTCTGCAGGGCTGTTCCTCTCATRKTCTCACTCCACTCTGTTCTGTCCAGCTGCACAAAGCTTTTTTTTTCCTTTTAAAAGCTGTTATCCCAGGGGCATCACCACCACTCCTGGCTGGCCCAGCCTGGTGGGTCCATCCTGGAATTGGCTCTGTGTGTGGAGGAAGCTCCCAGAAACCGCCCCCATAGCCCCTGGTCCCAAACCCTGCCCACACAAACCCAGCACAACCATTCTGTGTCTGGGAGCAGTTTGGTGCCTCTCAGAGCACCTGATCCCTCAGGTTTAGCTTGTATATTTTCCCCATTCTGTGCTGCTTTGGTGTGTAGGTCTGAGCTTCATATTAAGGCATGGTGAGCTCTGTGCACAGAGCAGGGAGACAAAACAATTCCTGCTCCAGCTGGGCACCAAGGACAAATGACCCAAATCTCAGCCCAGGAGCACAAACCCCGTGGGCTGGAGAGAGAAAAACAAGCAGGGTGGGACTGCAGGGGCTGAAGCTGGAATGGGACAATGAAGTGCAAGGTGCAAATGGAGCAGAACTGATCCCAGGGAGAGCCCCCGGGAGCGCTGGTGCATTTTGGGGCCATTTTGGTTCATCTTGAACCCTTGAGTGCATCCAGAGGGGCAGCGAGGCTGGAGAGGGGCTGGGAGCACAAACCCTGAGAGGAAGCCCTGAGGGAGCTGGGGGTGCTCAGCCTGCAGAAAGGGAGACTCAGGGCTGCCCCCAGCACTCTCTGCAGCTCCTGAAAGGTGCCTGTGCCCAGCTGCCCTTGGGCTCTGTCTCCAGCAGCACTGGCACAACCAGAGGACACAGCCTCGAGCTGDGCCAAGGGAAATTCAGGGTGGAGAGCAGGAAAAAGCTTTTCCAGCAAGGGGGATCAAGTKCTGSCATGGCTGCCYGGGGAGGGGGTGCAGTCCCCATCCCTGGGGGTGTTTMACCAGCCTGGATGTGGCACTGGGTGCCAGGGGCTGGGCTGGGCTCCATGGCCTTGAAGGTCTCTCCCAACCCAGAATGAATTCTGTGAATCTTGGGTGCAGCCCTGGCTGGGCTTTTGTGCTGTCCAGGGTGCATCCATTGAGGCCTTTTAATAAATCCCTATTTTATTCTGTAACTCTKTCTAGTCTCTGTTCTAGCTCAACCTTCTCAMGGCATCACTGCAGCCTCTTTGGGGTGCCCATCCCCATTATCCCGGTGTTTTCCATTCCCATCATCCCAGGAGAACTCTGCCAGTCATCCCTGGGTGTGCTGAGGGGTCACAGCAGCTGTTCCTGGGGTTTGGAGTGTGTTCCCTTCCCTGCCCAGCTCACAGATGGGTTTGTGATGGGAGCTGTGCTCTCACACTCACCTCACGCTTTGCTTTGTGCTCCTGGAGGAGCAGGGGAAGCCCTGGGGTGCAGGTGTCACCTTCTAAATGAAAATCTTCCCACTTTGCTCTGGGATGAAGCTGACACTGATTTCAGCATCCTGAGGAGCTTCTGGTATTAAAGGGGGTGGTGGTGGGAATGGCTATGCAAGAATAATTTAATGTTTAATAGAATAATATTAATATATTAATATTTTAGCAGTCTTGCACCCCCTAGTTTAACATTTTCTAGTATTTCAGTGGTCAGCTGTGTGTTTTTAATGCCCTGTAGTGTGAGCAGAGATGGCCATCAGAAATGTTATTTAACATTTAATGTTGAACACTCTTTTCCTGATCCTCTCTCAAATAAATTACATTTTCTCTTTTTAAATGCTTTTTCCCCTAGAACAAATCCCTCCTCCTTGTAGAACTGCAATTTTTAATTTATTTTTTTTTTTTTTTTAACTGAAACATCATAAAGCTCCCATTTGGGAGCTCCCAATTACATCTTACAATAATTCCATTGAATGATCTATAGCTCCACTTTTATTCCCTATTAGTATTTGCCTGATCAATGGGCAGCCTAATTGATTGTTCAGGTCAAATGTCTTTATTGGCTGCTGCCTGAATCCCTCCTCATTATGACATAAACCATCCTCTGGTCTGTTGGAGTTCTTGTACTCATTTTTGTACATCAGAACCATAAATTTCATTCTGTTTCAATGTTATGTCAATCAAGATAATCCCAATAAAATGGGGGTTTCCTTTTTCACCCAGCTTTTTGCTAGAGATCTCTTGAAAGGTTCACATTTCCCTCTGAATTTTAATTTTAAAATATTTTTAGGCTGGGGTATCATTGGTAATTTAGAAGTTTCCTCCCACTTTTCCCTCTGTTTCTGTGATCTCAGCATTTCCTGGGCCTGGCACGATGGGTATCGATTCCTGCTGCTTTTCCAAAGATATTTCTAACTGGATTAGTTGGCCAAAACTCCCATCAAATTGATGAAACTGCTTCATTCATTCATAAACCCCTTTTGTGAGGCTGCATTAGCATGAGCAGAATTGCAGGGAGGCTCAACTAGAACAGAAAATGTGGAATAATGATTTTGGATAATMTTTGCTGATAAATCCAGCTCCTGCACCTGAGGTCACAGAGACCCTCCAGTGCCTTAAAATGAATTTCCTGAGCTTGACCTTCCTTTGTAGGGTTTTTATGGCCCTTTTTGGGGTTCAGCATCTCTGTTTTCTGGGTGTTTTGGGGTGGGATCCCATCCTGGAGCTCTGGGCTTCCATGGAGGGGGATCTGAGCCACAGGTGAAGGAATTTTCTGGAAATCCAGAGCATGGCACAGCTTCACCTTGGTGTAGGTCAGGCTTTATTCCAGGCAGGATTAGGATTAAGCTGGATTTTGGTGGTTTTGGAGATGTCTTTCAGCCTTGTAGGGTTGGTGGCTCTCCAGTTTTTCCCCCTCTGTTCATATTCTTGAAGAAGTTGCTTCTCTGATTTTTTTGCTCTTTACCAGTTTTGATTGATTCATTTGACAGAATCTAAGTAAAGGAAATATTTCCAATCAGAAGAATTCCGGGCAAAATCTTTCTCTAGGATCTAGAAATATGAATATTTAGGGTGTTGCATAAAATGCATCTGAAAATACTTGATTTGTTACACACAGATATTTATTTTGATTCTTTATGAATAAAAAGCTGCATTTTATGGCTTTACTGTTTATGTCTCTGTCTCATCCCCATGGTTTTACTTTACAAAGCCATCTTTCTGAAGAAAAATATTTAATTTAACGTACAGTCCATGTTGTTTAATATTTGAAAGATTGCACTAATTGAAAAGCTGTTTAATAAGAAAGTTTTTTAAAGGCTCACTGGTGTGCTAAAATTTCAAAGATGGTTAAACCACAAGAAAGCAACTCCAACTGCTGTGAGGAAAAAAAAGCAAATAAACAATGGAGGGCACTGTATTATTATGCAGTTGTTTCTGTAATTGGGGATAAGTTGTGTTCTGTTAACATTTCATTGAATTTTCTTTTAATTGCAGTTAGTGATGAAGAGCTGAAGAAAAGAATAGCTGAGGAACTGGCACTGGAACGAGCCAGGAGAGACTCTGAAGCTCAGAAGAGAAGGTTGGTTCATTAATAATAACAATATTTCAAACAAACTTGGACTTARTGCTTTTATTTTATTTATCTGCTTACTGGAATAACTGAATTTTGTGCACAAGCTGCCTGTGAGASCTCTGGGGGCTGCAGCAGGTTTGGATATTAAATCCATGTTCAACAACAAATGAGCTGGAATTTCCTTGTAAGAGCTGATCCAAACTGTTGCTCTAAATCCCTTTTGACCTCTTGGGCTTGGATTTTTTGCTGCCTTTTAAGCTCAATTTTGCTGATTTCTCTGGAGCCCAAATAATCACTTTGTGCTGCACAGACAGAGCAGGGGTGTGAGGTCCCTGTGACCCCAGGGGCTGAGCAAAAGTACCTTGAAATGGGAATTCTGGAGTTTTCTGGGAATTCTGGAATTCCCAGGATGTTTTGKGGTACTTTGGGTATGTAAAATACTGTATTAAACCAGTTTACATCAGTAAAAACCTTTTGGTTCCTTCCTATATATTGAAATATTCCTTTCTTAGACTTTTTCTCAGAGATTGCAGTGATTCTGAAAGCCTGATCAGAGCCATTATTAGCAATTAAAAATTCCTCTTTAAATTTAGAAATTTCGGTATCTGCTGAACTTCTGTGTTGATTTCTCCTTTCAGTGRTTGTTGTAAATAGATAACACAACACACTTGAGTATAAATACAAATATTCCACACTGTCCTCCACTGAGAATGGGGAGAAAGGCTCATTATGATGGATTAAAAAAAATTAGGCTGTAATTAGTACTACTKCAACTGTCTGCATAGATCTCAGTTGTTTCCTACCCAGCATTCTGTTACTTAATTGAGTTAGGTTGATGGAGTATATAATTAGATAGGACTGTATTAATGTCCCAGGGAAAAAAAATCAGGCTTTTCTCTTTTTTTTCTTTGCATCAGCAATAAAGGAAATCAATAAGTTCCAGTGAAATCTCCCCTCTCCTCAACTGGGCTTTGAAAGGAAAACTTGGGTTATTTTTGAGCTTTTTGAGTGCTCAAGACTTCAGCTAAAAGTGATTAAAATCTGGAAATAYTTGGTTTGCAACTTCAGCATTTTCTCATGTGACACTTTCAGTACCTTCCAGAATTCTCCTTGCAGGGGTTGTGCCTTGGTCTGTGAAAGGGAGGGAGCAGATGGGGTAAAATATCAAAGTAAATTGATGATGATGATGATAAAGAAAGGAAAAATATCAAAAMCTGTTAACAGCTGCACTTCTTTGAATTATTTCAAAACTAGTTGCACTAGTTTTGAATTACTTATTTTTTTTGTCATAGTAAGGATTGTTTTATTATCATTTTTACACACTATTTGCTATTATAAAAATCTGTTTTTAACAGAGCAGAGAGGTTTTTTTTTTTGTCTTGGATGAAACAACTGTAAAAGMTACAGATCTTTTTTCAGAAGTAAAACTTAAAATCTTTATGGSCTGAATTCTGGTGGAGGTTTGTGTTTTAAAAACATTCAAGAAACTCACATTATTCAGGTAAATTCTTTTGTCTTCCATGTGCAGGATGTTCCAGCTAATAGAAACATGGAATATAAGCTGTGGTAATTTGTGATATAAATACAGACACATTGATGCTGTGTTGGAAAACAAAACTAAATCCTGAGCTCTATATTTAAGCTTCTTGACCTTGCACTTGTGATTTATTAACAATTTCATTTCATAACCTGCTAATTTCAAGACAAATCCTGTTGGGGATGTGACATAAAAATTAAACTTTTTACCTCCACATGCATCTCATGGATTGTTTTACCATCGATGGTATATTTTACATATTTATATTCTCACTTCTTTCTCTAAACCAGGATTTTTTCCCAATATTTCAATGAAATAACATTTCAGCATAAAAATATCTGAAACTTTGGACTGTTTGTTGTCTGATTCCAACTGCCTGATAGCTGATTTTGGTGCTGTTCTGTGAGCAGTGGATGAGCACATTTGGGTTTGATTGCAAAATGTCTTTTACTCATTTCAGGCTGTGAAGGGAAGAAATCTTAATTTGAACTTCTAGCTAAATTATTTATTCACACATCCATACACAGTACAGATGGGCTGCTATATAAAGTTAAAATCTGTGCTTATTTTGGGGATTAGAGCTGAAGAATCTCTTAAATTGTATTTTAATGCCATCAACTCGCTAACAATATATGAATTACAGCTTCTATTTAACAAGACTTGGAAGAAATAATAAAATAGTGATTTAGACCCAACTTAAAATATATTTCCAAAATTCTGCATTGATTCCACTTTACTCTTCCTTTTACTCAACCCAACTGTTGTTCCTCAATTGAGTTTTTGAACATTTTTAAATATTTCATCTGAAAAGCATTTTCATTTTGGAAAATTCATGTAGAAAATTGCTGATCATTGATTTGCAGCAGAATTTGTAGAGTTTGCAACAGTAACTGTGAGCAGTTAATGTGGCAGAGCTGCAGTCTTGGGGTGATACTCAAGGGAACATAAAAATGAGAGGATGGACACAAAAACTTGAGCTTGACAGTGGTGACAGGTAATAMATGATAATTAAGAGAAGAATTCTGAATAATAAATTAGACAAATCCACACAACTCAATGGACCAATGGGTGATAATTTCAATTTTGCCTTTTCTCTGCTTATTCTAGACAAGCTCAGCAAATGTTCAGCATTTTTTTCTAATTTCCCAAGAAAATGAGAAAAYTTTTAATGTCATGGCTTTGAGAACAGGCATTGGGGAAATAAATAAATTTCCTTCTCCCATCAGAGAGCAGAATTTATCCACTCCATCCATTAACTTTGTCCTTGGATACAAAGCTGTTCATTTGTTGGGCTCCACGATACTGATGGTGCTCAGTAAATCTGTTTTTCAAGTTTGCTTTAAATGAAAAGTGCAGGCAAAGTAAAAAGTATTTTGAGGCAGCAAAAAGAACAACTTCTATCATCAGCATAATGATAAAATTTTAGATACTGCCAAGCTCATCAGAGTGCTGGATTCCTCCACTAAAATATACAAACCACTGCTTCAGAGGCAAGTGATGGATGTGATTTCCCATGGAAATTGAACGTTCCTGAATGATGACTTGCCTTTTTTTCCACCCCTGAAAATCAGAGAAATTTCAGACTTTTTATTTTGCTAATCATTTAGCTCAGGCTAATTATATTTGGGCGGGGTTCAGTTTCTTGCTGGGTGAGTGTTTCCCGGCTTCCACTTTTTAAATATGATTTGGCACAGGGCAAATATTAATTATATGTAGAGTGAGGTGTTTTTGCAAGCTGCTGTGCATGGCAGTGCCTTCAGTAGTGCAGGAAGTGTATTTTGTTCAAGTTTTCAATATATTCATCCCTGGAATTGTGTTGGTGTGCCAGAAATCTGTCTCTGTGCAGTTTGGTTGGGACTGTCCTGTGACGTGCTCTGACTCCAGGGCTTCTTTCTTAGAGGAAAACTCCTGCTGGAAGGAGGAATTTTAAGGCAGGGAAAGACTTAAAAATAGACTTTGGTTTGTTTTGGTGGCCCTACAGTAATCCTGCTGCCAGCTCTGCTCTAGAAGTSTTTAAGGTATGACAGAGGAGGAGAGGRGAWGGMTCCAGGGAGAGCTYCCAGCACATKGCAGGGCCTGCAGGGGCTCCAGGAGAGCTGCAGAGGGACTGGGGACAAGGCCTGCAGGGACAGCAGCCAGGGAATGGCTCCCACTGCCAGAGGGCAGCCATGGATGGGATCTTGGGAATGAGCAATTCCTGCCTGGGCTGGGATTGCCAGAGCAGCTGGGGCTGCCCCTGCATCCCTGCAATGTCCAAAGCCAGGCTGGACACTGGGGCTGGAGCAGCCTGGGATGGTGGGAGGTGTCCCTGGAATGAGCTTGGAGGTTCCTTCCCACCCAAACCATTCTGGGATTTGGGACACTCAGAATCCATCCCGAGGGATTTTTATG
>JACDOX010000700.1:38858-50941 GCA_014549065.1 Cardinalis cardinalis
GAGTTTTCCTCTGCAGCTCCAGGGCTGCTGCAGATGGGCCTGGGCTCCCTCTGGCAATGCAGGGCAGCAGAAAGCTGCTCCTCTGGCAATGCAGGGGGCAAAGGCTGCTGGGCTGGGCCAGGCTCAGATTGGATCCAGGTAGGAATGCTTGGCTCCTCCCCTGGGCGCAGCATCTCCCCATGGGATGCTGGAATTGGATCAGCCCTGCAGGGACACTCAGTGGCCATGGACAGCAGAGATCTCCTGGAGGGAGGATTGGCTGTGGGAGAGAGAAAGGAAAAACTGCCCCATGGACAGAGAGAACTGCCCCAGCTCTGACAGATGGGGATAGAACACACACCCCACTAACATCTTTCAACCTGAGACACATTCCCTGGGAATGAATTGTTGGATTTTGTTCTCTGTGGCTCACTGGGCTCCAGAGGATGTGACATTTTATCTGTCACCAGCTGGACAACTGATTGCAGCCTCTATTTGTGCCATCCTCATCTGTTTGGAGGARTCTTTTTAAACTGTAAATGAGCTTTGACTCCGCCCTGGTGCACAGAGTTGCTCTGTGATGGGTTATTAAAGTTGTAACCATGAGAATTTTTATTTTTTGTTTTGTTGTTGTGCTTCAAGGAGGATCTGGAGATAACTGCTCATCACTCTGGGGTTTCATTGATGCTCTGAGTGCCTCCCCCCAAGCTTTTTTTTGTCATGTCTCAGCAGTACATTGCATAAATGATGAGCTCTTAGTAAACCTGGAGTAAAGAGTTGGTGCAGAACAAATTCACCAGTGAAATGTAAAGTGAGAGAAGAATGAAGAAGAGTATTGGACAAGAAGCCTTTGGGAAACTGCAAACCAAAATTGTTATATTAAAATCAATRCTGGGCCTTGACCTTTCTGTGCTAGTGGATACTCTAAAAGTTCCTATTGATTTCTGGTGTAATGACATGTTTATTCCAGTTTCCTGGCACAGGTGTGGAGAACAAGGGGGGGAATAAAATTATGGATTTCTTTACAATTTTCATTTTATATTTCAGTGAGTTAAAGATATGAGGAGCATCTTAATGTATCTTTAGTTCATATGGGGAGCTAATTAACTGTGGTGAAAATTTCTTCAAAGCATTATTTTCCTCCTAAATGATTATTTTTTTCCCCAAGTAATCAGCTATGTTGAATTGGAAAACCTGCTTTTTGGTGTAGGATTGTCCTCAGGGGGAGCAAAAAGCTCCTTTTTAGGAAATAGTTTTTATTTTRTCTTCTGCCACAGGGACCTGTTGGTATTTGGATTAAGTGGGGAAAGAGTCTGGAAAACTCCATCTTCTCTGCTGCTGACAGGCAGAGGAAAAGCTGGGAATGCTCCAAAGCAKTAAAAGTGATGATAATTGTTTTGAGGTGGGATAGCTCAAAAATAAGAGTTTAATATCTCCTGGCAAGAGAAGCTGCAGAGATCCTAACTGATAAATTACAGTAATAGGTGTAGAGCTAAGATAGAAGTTTTAGGGCAGTGCTGGTCCTTCTTCTTCACCTTCTTCTCCATGGGTTTGGGTGGTTTTGTGTAATTTAGACAGAAAAATCTGCATTGCAGACTTCGAGTGAATAGTTACTAAGTTAAAAGTGAAAATATTTAAGCACAATTTCTTAATTAAATAATTTAATCTTAAAAGACCTTATAACAAAAGATTGTTAATCATTTTGTACCGTACTTATGAAGAACTGCAGAACTCACTACCTATAAAACTCTAATGCAAATAAGAAATAATAAACACCTAAATCTAAACACAAACTAAGGTCTCAAATACTTTCAATCCCAACCCAATTCAACAAAAGAAAAAAMATGCTATTCAACAGAAGAAAAAAATCCAAAAACCAACATTTAATGGATTGTGTGAGGATAACAATATTATTATTTATTAATTATAATATTATTGTATATCACTATATAGAATATTATATATTCTTATGACATAACAACAACAAYAATAATAATATAGTTAGGAGGAACCTATATAACATAAATTATATTAATAAACTATAATAATAACTTTAGAACTTAAAAAAAACCCCTTGGAGTGCCAAAGGGCCCCTTCAGCCTCAGGTCTGTGGAGATTTTGGCCTCATATCCCACCTTGATTTCCTCCTATTTTTCCTTCCCAGCCATTCCATMTCTCCAGCATTTTCCCCCTCTCTCAGCAGACACTTCCCTTGTCTGATCTCACACTCAGCAAAAAATTTGGATTCAGATATTTATTAGTTCTTATTTGTATTGCACTCTTTATAAGTTGTCTGTTCTGTAGTATTTAATAATTTCAAACTGGAGATATATTCCTTTTTTTATAAGGTTTTTTAAGGATAAACTGTCTAATTAAGAAATGATACTTTAATTATTTTTACTTTTAACTTCATAATTAACTACTTGTTTCTCGTAATGTGGACATTTTTATTTAATTATACAATATTATTTAAACTCAAGAAGAAGGTAAAGAAGAAGGACAAGTTTTGTTTTAAAACTTCCATCTTGTTAGATATGTTATTATATTCTAAAACTTTAAACTCTTAGTTTTTTATTAAGAGATATGTTACACTTTTATTTAAGCTATACACTCAATTTTAGTTTTGTCATTTAATTTTGGAAGCTTTTTTTACAGCTTTAGGTCAAATTCAGTGTTCTGTTGGAGGTCAGTATCTGTCAGTATAGAAAGTCTAGAATTCTCAGCAGTCAGGGTTCCAACAGGTGCCTTTTTGGGCAGCCAGCTCCTCAAAGCAGGGAAGTTTAGTGTGTCATTTTCCCCTGCAAAATGCCAAGGAAGCATAAAAGTGTTTATCAAGTTGGSAAGTATCAAACTGCCTTAGAAGCCTGTTGAAGTTTTATAGTTTTCAGTGAAAAAAATGTATTGTTTTCAGAAGAAAAAGAGGTGTTTGGCAATGGCAGAGTTACTCTCCAAGGTTTCCTGCTCTGATTCTCCATTAATACCATTATGTCTGGCTCTCAGGATATGGAGAGATGAATCTTGGAGATGGGAGGTGGAAATTGGAGAGAGCAGAGCTATAATTCACTCCTGCCTTTATAAACCCCAATTTTCAAGGGCTTATTTTTCACATGGATTTTAAAACCTGCCATCTCAGCTGACAACTTGGATACCGAGCTTCATCTTGATCAGTTTATTTCTAGGAGAGATGGGAAAATGACTTGGAGCTAGAGAGAGAGCATCCACAAAAATAATCCTGCTTCATAGTTTCAGATTCAGGTAGGAAAGAGGAAAACTATTCCCCCCCTGGCAATTTTAAACAAACCTTTGCTTTCAAACTGCTGAGCTCTTTCATTTTGAAAAGCAGCAAATGAGCAGCAGAGAAACACTTAAAAATAGTAATAATAATAATGATACTAATAAAAATTTTTCTAACTGTCACTTCATTTTAATGGATAATTAATGTTGTCATAATTCCAGGACTGCTGTTGCAGATCCCAAGGGGAAGGATATTAAGTTGGAAAGTAATTTCAAGTGGAGTTATGTGGCTGGCTAAACATACMCAAATTATGTTAAGCAGTTTTACAATTCTAACTCAGGTTCTCTTTGTCTCTCTGACATAAAAKTGGGAATTTGCTCATCTATTTTGTTTCTATATAATACTGATCTAAATGCACCTGTTTTAAAAGCAATGGCTTTGTGAAGTGTAATTAAAAATCCCCTCAAACAACCTGCCCCCATTTTACTTACCCCTCCTCCTTCCAACACCAAACACTGCCCCAAAAACACTCCCACAACTCAGGAATCTCCAAGAAAACTCAACCACTGACRAGAGTCACTGTCCTTGTTGCTCTGAGTGTTCACAAGCTGTCCATGGAAGTGCTGGTGATAAATTGAATTAATTGGAGTGAGTTGAGTAGATAACTGAGATTTGAAACGAGTCTTGGATCTTCTGATCAAGGCCTGGCACATGAGACCACGTGGCCATTATGAGGGAATTTTCCTTTGACAGATGTTAGGCTGGGGTTGGAAGGCAGCTGGGAAAGGGAGAGGGATAATGAGGGTGTTCTGTTGGATGGTGTGGCTTGGAYTGAGAGTTTGGGTGATGTGACAGATCTGGTGTTTGAAACAGGGTGACTGAGGCAGTGATGGTTATGTGGGACGAGGTGGAAAATACTCTTAAAATTGTATTTTCAGTGTTTGCTTGGGTTTGAGAACAGACATCANGCCCCTCTGATCTGAGGTCCCTCAGCAGGGCCAGCACAGGGGAATGGTCACTTCAATTTAGAGTTGTAATCATTTCTAATTACGTTACCTCAATTAAGAAATCCTCCCTGAGGGTTGCTTTAATCCAACATTAACTTAGTGCAGTATTTGTTCCCAAACTTCAGCTTGTGATGGGAAGGTGGTGGGAGGAGGGAACAGAGCAGGGTGAGGAGAAAGCTGCTTATTCATTAACTCCCCATATGTTAAAACATTTTGCCATATCCTATGTAAAGTGATAAACACAGCTTTTAACATTCAAAAAATGCCTTCAGTTTGGTCCTTTTTGCCTGTTTAAAACGCTTCCATCTCATGACAGCTTTTTTTTTTTTTTTTGCTCCTTAAGAAGGAGAAGGGGAAAAGCTCAGATGCAACTACACCCAAAAAACCCCCACAATCACCAGGGGGGCTGAGGAAATGTTGGAATTTTGACTCAAAAAGTGACAGGTGCTGGATAAACTTGGATTCACTGGGATTTCACTGTCCCAGGTTGCTCCAAGACCCATCTAACCTGACCTTGGACATTGCAGGGATGCAGGGGCAGCCCCAGCTGCTCTGGCAATCCCAGCCCAGGCAGGAATTCCTCACTGCCAAGATCCCATCCATGGCAGTGGGAGCCATTCCCTGGCTGCTGTCCCTGCAGGCCTTGTCCCCAGTCCCTCTGCAGCTCTCCTGGAGCCCCTGCAGGCCCTGCAATGTGCTGGGAGCTCTCCCTGGAGCCTTCCCTTCTCCAGGGGAACATTCTCAGCTCTCCCAGCCTGGCTCCAGAGCAGAGGGGCTCCCGCCCTGGGAGGAGCTCCGTGGGTTCCTCTGGATTTGCTCCAGAAGCTCCAGGTGCTGCTSCTGTTGAGGGTCCCAGAGCTGGACACAGAATTCCAGGTAGGAGTTCAGCCTAAAGAAGGATCAGAATCCCCTGCTCTCCTTGTTGCTGCTGTGGAACACGTCCCAAATGTGTGGGAGTTGTGTGACAGTGGGGAATTGACCAAAAATGAGGGAGGATTTATTGGGATGGACCAAAGATGAGGGAGGAGTTACTGGAATGGGAAAAGGTCAGTGYCAGCTCAGGGATCAGTGCTGGAATCACTTCACTGTTCTCAGCACTGTGTATAATGAATTAGCRCTAATTTGTATTCATGTATAGCAAATGTTAAGGAGGAGCAGTCACTCTGAGGAAGAAGTGGATATGGAATARAGAGATGGAGTTCTCATTAAATTTAATCATGAGAAGTTCAAGCATAACTGCTCAGAAGTGTGATCCCTTCCCTCTTCTGCCTGTGCCAGAGTCACGAGAGCTCTTGGTCACTTGTGATGGATTATTCAGAGGGTTTTAGTGGTGCTGGGTCTGGTGGRTAAAGTGGGGCCAATTTGGGTCCCTGTCGTCACATTTGACTGGTTTTGCACTAAAGCCTCATAAAATAATGATAAATCTGGGTTTGATGAGATGTGTGAACCTTTTTGAGTTCATATATTCCCATGATTGTAARGCTTCAGCATTTTGGGTTTGGATTTGGAATCTTGAAATCATGGAATCTTTGAGGTTGGAAATTCCTTTAAGATGGAGTTCAAGCATTAATCCAGCACTGCCAAGCCACCACTAAACCACATCCCCAGTGCCACATCTTCAAGTTGTTTAAATCCCTCCAGGGATGGAGACTCCAGCACTCCCTAGGCAGATGTGCCGGGGCTGGACAACCCTTTCCATGAAGAAGTTTTCCCAATATCCAAGCTAAACTTCCTCTGGCACAGCTTGAGAGGCCATTCCCTCTCCTCCTGTCCCTGTTCCCTGGGGTTAGACCCTAAATCCTCCCCTGGCTGTCCCCTCCTGTTAGGGACTTGTGGAGAGCCACAAGGTCCCCCTTGAGCCTCCTTTTCTCCAGGCTGAGCAATAGGAGACCAAAAATTTGAAGGCAAAATGTCCTTTTGACACCATGGCTTTCAAGTGCAGAAAAATGATATTTTCTGTTAATRTTTGCATGATTTGAAAGGTTTTAAAGTGCAATTTTCGAACAGTTGTTAAGAATGTGATTGCTACTAATGTTAGGAGCAGCTCCTGTCACTTGTGCTGTGCAGAGGCCCTGTGAGTGGAGAATAATGTTTTTAATGAGTGAACAGTGGTAGAAACTTCAGTTTTGAACAACTTTTTTGTGTTTTCTGTGCCTTGACCTCTCAGATGATTTGTTTCGCTCTCTCTGTCCTTCGTTATGTGTTTGTAAAATCAGAAGAACTTGAGGTAATTTCCCCGACTTTGCAGACAGGTGAGAYGGAGACCGAGAGATCTCCATTTCACACCTCTCAGAGCTCAGCTCAGCTTGGAGATGTTTTCCTGACGTCTCTCGCATCCTTTCAAATCCCTCGGCAGCTTCGCCAGTTTCCAGCCGCGGCTTTCCTTGGCGCATCCCGCTCATGAAATATTGAAACTCAGCCCTCACAGACATCATTSACTCATTAATATTGCAGCCTGCCCTAAACACATTGCTCAAAACATTTTGGGATCTTGTGTGAGTCCATCAGGAGGAATTAAGGAGCTTGTTGAGGTCCAGGAAAGYAGAAACCTCGTGAATCCTCTTCATGTTGTATCATCTCCAGTTGGAGTGAGTTTTTGGGTTCTGTATCATTAACTTTTTCCCTGATTCACAGAGGACAGGATGATTTTCCTGACAGTGGACTTTGGAATGGGGAGTATTTTGATTTTTGCTTGCTTGGAAGTAGTGAAAAATGACASTGTTCATGCTTTAGGCTTGAGTGAGTTTATGGTGGAACGTCRCAGATCCATCAGATTGTGTAGCTTGGAGACTGTAATAAAGATAAAACAACTGGCAAGTAATCACTGCCCTGAAAAAATAGCAAAAAGGAAGTGCTTAGGCTTTGATAGTGTAATAAATTTCCAATATCTGAAAATAAGAGCTGGAAATGACAAATCACTGTATTTCTCTAAGAGTATTGTTTGCCAGATTTGGATTCTGTGGATTTTTGATTAATGGAAAATAAACTATGAAGTGGCCATCAAAGCACAAAACTAATATTTTTCAGCTTTTCTCAGTGTGTTGCTGTTGTCTCTGAATTAAAAGGTGCTTTTTCCTTAATTAACATCTGCAGGTGTTTTTCAAGAACAACAGAAATGGATATTTTGAAGTAAACAAAAGAGGGAGTTCTTGTGGATTTAGAATTAAATTACTCATCTTATTATTGTGCCTAACAGGGGTCATGCTGGGCATGAGGAGAGTCCTGGGCCATAAATCCACATGGCAAAATTAACAATTTGCTTTTCTTGAACTTAATTAAAAACTAGGTATAAAAAGGATGGAAACCACTTGAAGAGCAGCAAAGTTTTGTCAGTCTTTTTTTTTTTTTAGAGTGTATTTTTGTTTTTTCTTGTGATACAGAAAACTCCTTGGCCCTCAGAGATGATTTCTTACTTGGGTCTTAAATTTCTATTTCTGTGWTTCAAATTCTAATTTCTAATTGGAAAGTGGAGCTGGTATCCTGTTGGACTTGATATGATGGTTGTCAGTTATTAATTTTAAGTTGTGATTTAATTGAGAAATTATTTTTCCTCTTGTTTTACTTTGTGTTGCTATGTTGTTATTACTTGATTTTCAGGGATGTGGGTTAAGTGTTTCAGTCTGTTTTAGWTCATGCACTGAAATATTTGATAAATTCACAGGTAAATTCTCTTGTGCTTAATCTTGCATGTAGGACTYTCGTAGTTCAAGAGCTGTACAATARCAAATGCCRCTAAAATCCCATATTCCCTGTTCTTCCAGAAAGAAAAGAGAGGAATAAAAAGATGGAATGCAGAAGCAGAAATGTTATTTTGGTGAAGTATTTTCCATTTGGTCTGAAGCTGTGCTGGAGAGGATGTTGGAATGGGTGGTTTGATCACATGGATTTGATTTCTGTACCTCCTGCCCACATCTCAGAAAATCTACATTAACAAAACCTGGCTTTTTGTTTATTTCTATTTTAAATATATTTAATATTTTTATATTTATAGATTTTTTTATATTTATAGATTTTTTATATCTGGGAGTGTCTTCCAGAATTCTTTTTGCTTGTTGTTGTGTGATTGCTCCTCGAGGTGATGTGGTGGCTTTTGCGTTCAATGTGAGCCAAATCTGATTTAGAGGTGGAATGTACTGCAGACATTATTTTGATTAAAGTGACTTCAGGACTAAAAGAGTCCAAAATTTGTCTTACAGTGGAGCCTGAATATGACAATGTGATAACAAAAATACTCAAATTCTTGTTATGCCCCTCTGACAGGAATAAATCTTCTGAGATCCCTAAATGCTGGGTGATTGGTTTGTCAGGATTTACTCATCCTCTTACAAAAAAATACAGATATATAAATTTTCTTCACAGCATTAAGTTCAGAGTGTTGAAGTTCTCAATGACAGTGCTGGGGAAAGGCAGGAATTGTTGCTTTTTTTGTGTTGGTTGTGTGCTATAAAGCAGTTGAGAAATGAAATACTGCGAAGTGTTAACGCGGACTTTAACTGGAGCTGCTTCTTAATGCTTGATGTGTGTTTTCCAATAGCACCATGAGAAGTGATTGCCTTGCATGCCACACTTCATTAAATCAGCCACTCCACACTTCTCAAAGCAGTATTTCATAATTATTTAGAAGGATTTTATTCAAAAAGATATCAATTGTGTGGGGAAAATGTATAGCCAGCAGCCTTTTCTGCTGCTTCAGCAGCTTTTTTAACATCCTTTCTGTATAAATGATCAGTGTAACGCTCTCTGTTGTCTGGAGTTCTGTGCTCAAACACAAGAACCATTAACTCGAGCCTTTATTTCTGCTGTAATTAAAAATGCCACTTGAAAAATTCCTGTGGAATTCCTGGAGTAGTGACAAGTTTGCATATATATACTTTTTTAAATTTTATTTTTTTTATTTTGCTTTTGTCCAGCTAATATAATTTATAGATGATAATATAATTTAATACTGTAAATCCAGCTGATGTTTGCCTTTATTTGGTACATGCTGAATGCCAGGAAAATGAATTTGTAATGCCAAGGAAAAARCCCTACTGGAGGTTGATGCAGGCGAATGTTTGCGATCAGCGGGATCTGCAGAATGTTTGTTTCATTAAGCTCCTACAAGCCACCCAATTATGGAACTCAAATAAATGAAAATGACTTCAAAATCCCGCTTATTTTGTTAAAAACTCTGCTGAATTTCAATCAGTTGAGATGGCAGTTTAGGAATATTGTTTTGGGAATAAAAACTGCCCTAAATTAAAGTTTTTTTTGAGGAATTTAACTCGTTACGTTGTGTGATCCTGGTCACACAAATGAGGGTGAGAATTGATAAAAAAGAGTTGAAATTTTTGCTTGAAGGTGAAGCCAGGAGCTGTTTTGGACATAAAAAAGTTCCTTTTTGGTCTAAATAGTATAAAATTTTATAATGAAATAGTGTAATTTTCTTTTATGGTAGAACAYCCTGCAAGGCAAGGGAAAGGAAGGAAAAAACCAAACAGTAAAATGCATTTTCTTTGACTASGTGACCTGAGTGTCWTGATCTAGATTTAAATGAGAGATTMGGAAGAAGATCTAATTTGATGTAAACAGTTAAATATAAATATCTGAGTGTTGGGGGGTTGCTTTATATTGGGTTTTTTGGGTTTTTTTTGTTCATGAGGGTTTTTTAGTTTTTAATTTTTCATAGTTTATAATATGGAAACTTTTGGTTGGATTTTCCTGCTTTTTTATGTAAAATATGTTTCATATCTTTTAATTACTCTGTTGTGTACAGCAGCATAAAGAAGAGACATTTTTAAGGGAAAACCACTTTTAGAAGGTCAAATCCAAGAAGGATGAGCAAGGATCTTCCTTCAGTCTTGGGAAACATTAAATGCTCTTTATTGCTCACCAGAAAAAGGTGCTTAGACTACTATTTTGACACTTTTTTTCCTTTTTAGGCAAAACATGATTTCTCCAATCCAAAAGACAACCAGCATGTTTTGACTGTGCTGTGTGAAGGATTGTTATGATTGTATGAAGGATTTGTTATATCAATCCTGCTGGAGTAATTTGGGGGACCTTGGGAAATCACTTAATGGAATTTGGTCCATGTCTGCATAATCTGAGTTTTTTATTTTTTTTCTTTTTTAGCTGGAGTAATTGAAGATGCAGCTTAATAAACTTTTATAAAGATTCCCAGTTGGTTGCTGCATTTCAGAGGGTTTGGAGCTGAGCACTGAAGTAATACATCTTGTAATTGTCTTTTTTCCTCCCTACCTCACTTAAATGTATTCCCTGGGGAAGAATCTAATGTACTCTAATGCTGGTACCTTTTACAAAGTGACCCGACTCATTAGGATTTGTTCTCCAGAGCTCCCTTGACAACAGATAAATGCACTGAGAATATTGAAGCTTCCTCTCCATCACTCTTTCAAAAAAAAAAAAAATCTATTTGAAACCCAGTGTTTCATAGCTCCATTACTGCTCTGAGTTCCGTGCTTGGTGTCACAACACACAGGTTTTATTCACTGAGTGTTCCCATGAAAATGAGACACGGTGTGCTTGTCTCAAGTACTCCACTGAAGGTTTCAAATCTATTTATGGCTTGTGACATAGAAGCATTGAGAATTTTCTGGGCCTGAAGTTGCTTTTATTAACTCTGTTGCAACAAGTTCAATAACTATTTTCTCTGCTCCTCTCAGATGGCTGGGAAAGGTTGATGATGGTTCTTCGATCTTCGTGGAGCTTGGGAAATGGATGAAGTCCTTGGGTTTATGGTGTGTTAAGGGAGGAAAGCATTTTCCCAGTGCAGGAAGGCTTTTAGGTGGAAATTGAGTGCCTGCTGGCTGCTGGGAAAAGGATTTTCCCAGAAAAATGGTTCCATAAAACCAGACAAAAACCCAGCCAACCAACAGAGTTCTCTGCATCTTACTTAAAAATATATTTAATTGAATCAGTTYTAATTTATATGATTTAATGAACAATGATGTCAAAACTTGTAACTTTTGTGTATTCAGAATTTTATACTTAATTAGAAATAAACTTCTGCAGTCTTTTMGTGAATATTTGTATTTAGGTGTCTTAAGAGTAAAAAGCATTTCTGCGACAGCTTTTAAAGCAACTTCTCTACTTTGGAACAACACTTGGAAAGTAGATTTTGRATTTTCTCTCAGCCTAAATCTCCCTGCACCTCCTGTAGGTTGAAACAAGAACAAATGTACGTTCGGGATGAGTTTGGCAAGCTGCTGGAACGGGAGAGGATCTCCTCAAACGAGCACCTGACTCGAGCCATCCTCCGCGAGAGAGCGGCCACCGAGGAGGAGCGGCAGAAGGCTCAGCGCTTTGTGAGTCCTCACATGCTGGRAGGGATGGAGGTTGGGCAGGAAAGATATGTGTGCTTGGCAGAAAGGGCTCTGAATGGAGAATTTGAGAGTGAAATAGAGGTGGAAGCAATTTTCGATATAGAAGAATAGTAGATGTGTAAATTGAGGTTTGTTCAGCCAGTCTTGCTGGACAACTAAGAAWGCAAAGGTTATGTCATGTCTGTGAATGTGGAATTTGAGAGTGAAATAGAGATGGAAGCAAGTTTTGATATAGAAGAATAGTAGATGTGTAAATTGATGTTTGCTGAGCCAGTCTGATTTATTAAAAATATGGCTATTGATCTAGTACCAATATCCAGMTGTGATGGACAAAGACTCTCTAACAGTTTAAGTGTGTGTTTATTGTGGGATAGCTCCAAAATACACACCCCAATTTACAGGTGATTACAGAGYCCTTTTATCTGTACAAGTATTGAATACCAAATACAAATCCATATTCATAACTTTGGTACATCCCATTCCCAATACGGATATTGATCTACTACCAATATCCAAAAACTCTCTAGCAATTTAAAG
>JACDOX010000700.1:51406-62114 GCA_014549065.1 Cardinalis cardinalis
ATCCATATTCATAACTTTGGTGCATCCCATTCCCAATATGGATATTGATTTAGTACCAATATCCAAAAACTCTCTAACAATTTAAAGTTAGAAAGTGAGTGTTTATTGTGGGATAACTCCCAAATACACACCCCAATTTACAGGTGATTACAGAGCCCTTTTATCTATACAAGTATTGAATACCCAAAATACAAATGCATATTCATAACTTTGGTACATCTCATTCTTTGCTTCGTATGGTAATTAGTTCAAAAACTATTAAGCATTTGTTCCTTCAAATGGGTCAGTGGTCCCTTTCATTGGGGGGGGCCCAAAATGAGGAAGCAAATGAAGTCTTCCTCATTCTGACCTTTCTACCTTTTCAATGCAAAATGACAAATGAACCCTTGGTAGGACTCCCATTCCCATCTTCAATTGGTTTCAGAACAGAGGAGGCCTACAATTGTCTTATGTTCCTAAAAGCTATTTATCARTTTCTATATTCTTCATTATAAACCCAGCTAACCAAACATTGTGTTGACAAGCAATCAATTATTAGTTAACTACTAACTCTTAACTTCATCAAGGCCTACCTATTTAATTTAATTAACTCAAATAAAGCTTATCTCTAACTAAAATCTTAGCTCCTCTAAAATCTCTAAATTCCTTAAAGTTTATGTCTCAAGTCTTGCTGGACAACTAAGAAAGCAAAGGYTGTGTCTCTGAATGCAGAATTTGAGAATGAAATAGAGATGGTAGCGAGTTTTGATACAGAGGAATAATAGATATTATTTCCTGTATCAAAGCTGAATTCAAAATCTCTACCACAGAGAAATGCATTTTTGTGTATCCCTTGTCAGGATGCCTGAGAAATTCCACATTATGGATATGAAACTGCTTTATTTAGTTATCTGGCTGGTTAATTATCACTTGCTTCAGAATATCAAAGTTAGCAGTTGTGTCATCTTGGTYTTGGTCAATCTTCCTGGTTCCATCTGGGAAGTTTGGAAATACCTGGTGGTTCTTGGGTTCAGGTTTGTTATCACCACTGCAGATTTGCATTTGCACTGTGGCTTGTTCATTCTTTGAAGTGAATACTCTTAAGATTACAAAATAGCAATAAGGTTTTGTCTGTTTCCTTAAAAATGAAAATAGTGAGTAATTCTCACCTTCCTGTAACTCAGCTCCTTTATTTTCCTTTAATTAATTTAATAAATTGRGGATTGCTCAGCCAGTCCTGCTGGACAACTAAGAAAGCAAAGGTTAAGTTGGAAGGAGATTTTATGACTTAGAGCAAAGGATAAGCTGACCACAAACAAGAGGATGTTTTTACCAAGCAGARAGATACCACAGGCAAACAAGACATGTCCATGTGGCAAGTGGAAAAAAGTTTAGTTATCTGGCTGGTTAATTATCACTTGCTCAGAATATCAAAGTTAGCAGTTGTGTCATCTTGGTTTTGATCAATCTTCCTTGTTCCATCTGGGAAATCTGGAAATACCTGGTGCTTCTTGGGTGCAGCTTTGTTATCACCTAACAGATATTTTCCATTTCCACTTGTTCGTTCTTTGAAGGGTGTACTCTAAGATTGCAAAGAAGAATTTTAAGAATTTTCCACTGCAGGAAAACGGAAAAACAACTTTAAGCTTAAACTGGACCATACTAACTCATGTAATTGGATAGCATTGACCATAGCATGGTAATGACCTATTGGTAGAAGAGGAGAGCAAATCTCTTATTTCTTTCTTTTTTTTCATTACTAGGTAGCAGCATATAATTTTATTTTGGTTAAATATCCCTCTTTTAAGGGGTTTTGCTGCTCGTTTCCAACTTTGGAACCAGCTCAGTGAAAAATTCTGTTTAAAAGATTCATCTCTTGTTAGAGCTGATGTATTAAACCTTCCTGACAAGGAGATAGGAACATATGGTTGGCTGTTTTCCTCAGAAAACTGACATTATACAGTTCAGTCCATTTCAAATGTCTAACAGATTTATAACTTCCTCTGTAGAGTGTTTGCTTGCTGTAGTGAGTCTCTATTGACTCTTCTTTCTAACAATAATCATTATTATGAGGTGGGAATATGCTTTAAAAATACAAATATACTTGAGTGTGAATACTAAAGAAATCATTATTTTCAAGGCAAAAAATTGAAAATACTCAATGTGAGCATTGCTGCGAAAATAAATGGGAATTACTTATGTGAGCAGCAACATAAATATTTGTTGGGCTCTCTAAATCTGGAGTAAAATTCAAAGTTTTTAAGGTTTATGGGTTGGTATCTTAGTAATCAATCACTTCAATAAGCAATAGCTTTGTCTGTGCTGTGAGATTTCAAATCTGATGTTCATGTTATTTTTCCAAATCCCAATTTAAAACCAGATCAGTTCCACCTCAGCGTTGGTATCTTTCCCAGCCATTTCTGGATTCTTTTTCACCTCTGTGCTAATGTTATTGTTGAAGAATAATTTCAGTGTTGCAAACAAATGTTTAAGATTTTGTCATTGTAAAACATGGGAACAAAGGAGAATGGAAAGGAATTATGACCAAGGTACAGCCTTAGTTATGTGCCTTAAATCCTTGAATTCTTAATGTTGTGTGGGAGAGATAAGGGTTTTGTGGCCTGGAGCTAATGAGGAGCTGAAGATTTATAATGGTGACTATTATTTGCATAATTACTGGGAGTTTGCATCTTTTTTTCCCTGTTGTGGTGATTTTGGGAAGCACAAGCTGGATTTTTCCTCAGCCAAATGCTCGAGGAATTCCGTATTATGGATATGAAACTGCTTTATTTAGTTATCTGGCTGGTTAATTTTTACTTGCTTCAGAATATCATATATAAATATATATATATAAATATAAAGTTAGCAGTTGTGTCATCTTGGTTTTGGTCAATCTTCCTGGTTCCATCTGGGAAATTTGGAAATATCTGGTGGTTCTTAGGTGCAGGTTTGTTATCACCAAACAGATATTTTCCATTTCCACTGGAACTTGTTCGTTCTTTGAAGTGTATACTCTTAATATTACAAAATAGCAATAAGGTTTTGTCTGTTCCTTAAAAATGAAAATATTGAGTAATTCTCACCTTCTTTTAAGTCAGCTCCTTTATTTTCCTTTAATTGGTCAGATTTTATTTCTTTGGCTTCATTKCTTACCCTACCTGTGCATTTATTTCCTGTATCAAAGCAGAATTCAAAATCTGTACCACAGGGAAATGCATTTCTGTGTATCCTTTGTCAGGTACTGTGAAGAATTCTGTGTTTTAGTAAACTGCTCCAGCAGGTTTGTATTTTATGGAGCCCATGTTTGATTTGTCAGACTCTTCTTGGAGGAAAACAAAAGTGTTCCTGAAGTGTCAGTAGCAAAATAAATTCCTTTGCTGCTGCTAAATTAGTTTAAATAGTGCAAAGGAAAAGAAATTATAGTGAGAGAGGAAGAATTTGAGGTTTCCTTTGTAAAGGGTGCTAATTCAGGTTTTAATAAATAGATGTAAAATGAAGTCACATTTCCCATTCTTGAAGAATAAATTTATAGTGTTATCCCAAAAGTCAGAATTAGCTTTTTATATAAATGAGGGGGGGAAAAAAAGGATGAAATGATGTGTTAATAGCTGAAATACTTTAGTGCTGTGACATGTCCCAGGAAGTGCTGGCAGGTGGCTGGTGGGATGTCAGCTCCTGCAAAAACACATTTTGGGGTAATCCAAGGCCTTGCAAAGCAGTAATTCTGACATTTGTGCCAGCAAAAGTAGCAATTATTGTTCAGAGTGGCATTTCCAAACCCTGGAAATCCCTTGTGGGGTCAGTGTGAGGATTTAATCAACTCTTGGTGCTTAACTCAGCAGAAATTAAGGCAGCTGCTGTCGATTCCTGGAGCAATCCTTGGAGTGCCACTGACTGGGAGCGTTTTGGACACAGCCTGGGTTCCCTTACCCCACAGATTTGGGATTTCCTTGTCCCACAGATTTGGGATTTCCATATCCCACAGATTTGGGATTTCMATATCCCACAGATTTGGGATTTCCGTATCCCAAAGATTTGGGATTTCCTTATCCCACAGAGTTGGGATTTCTTTACCCCACAGATTTGGGATTTCCTTATCCCAAAGATTTGGGATTTCCTTACCCCACAGATTCGGGCTTTCCATATCCCAAAGATTTGGGAATTCCTTATCCCCCAGAGTTGGGATTTCTTTACCCCACAGATTTGGGATTTCCTTATCCCACAGATTTGGGATTTCCTTATCCCACAGATTTGAGCTTTCCTTGTCCCACAGATTTGGAAATTCCTTATCCCACAGATTTGAGATTTCCTTATCCCACACATTTGGGCTTTCCTTATCCCACAGATTTGGGATTTCCTTGGCTCCCAGTACATCAGGGTTGGGTGCTTTGATGGTAAAGAATTTCTTTATTTTCTTCTTTTCTGTCAGTGCAGATAGGAGCTGAGGCAAATACTTTACAAAGCCATCCTGGAGCCCTTTCCAAATGCAGCCAATCTGCTTTATAACAACTCCAAAAGCAGCTCCATTGAGGAAATTGCAGGGTCTGTGTGGAGGGCAGATGAGAACTGCTTGAAGTGGCCTTGCCACCAAACTGGGTGGTTTTGTACCTTCAGTTTTTCTCCCTTTGGAATTGTGACATTTGCAAAGTATCTCAGTGTGATTTCACCAAAGTGCATCGTGTGCTTGAAGTCAAGAACTGCAGCTRGTTAAAAATACTTCTTTTTTTCCACACACTCTTAGCATGGATATGATGKTTTTTTCTGTCCATTCCTCTTGAAAAAGGGCTTCAGAATCAATCAAATCTTTTATTCCAGCCCAGCCATAAAGAATTTTGAGGGTGATGTGGTTCTCTGCAGCAAAGGGTGAAGCTGAAGGTCCTTMTGATGGCTCCAAGAATACTTGAATTATATTTCATCACTTTGACCTTTGCCATATTTATTATTGGAGATTTTTGCTGCAAATCTCAAACTATTGGGCCTGGTTGAGTTGGGCACAGTCTTGTAGAGTGGCTTTCAATGTGGTGGCTTTGCCATAAATAGTTTATTGATGTTCCATCACTTGAGTCATTATGAAAGTCAGGGTGAGATGAGGAGAATATGGAGTAGAAAATCAATAGTTATTCGAAGTGCAGAGGACCTGTTGTATTTCCATCTCCTAATAATGACCTGGAGTGTACTGTGAACACATTTGCTCCTCTGTCTGGACTGAAACGAGTTGTCATTAGAAGCCTTTATGTTAGAAAATGGTTTTATTGAGCTGCCAATAACATTAAAGTCTCATTTCCCTTTGAAGAGGCACAGAAATATTGTTCTGTTCATGTGCTGTAACCAGAACATTAAAATTTGATTATTGCTATCATTAGAAGTCTGTATCCATACTAATGCAATTACATCTATTTGCCCATGTGTTGTTCCAGGCTTTCATTGAAGCACCTGGTTGAGAGTGAGATCTGGTGGTGCTGAGGAATCTCATTGTTTTGTAAATTACTTTCTGCACAAGAAGTTCTATCAAAAAATTCCTTGCTCAAAAAAAAAATCAATCTGGTAGAAGTATCTTTATATTAAAAAGCACTTTTTTTTTTTTTTGTACTTTAGGTCACTGTGATAATCAGATTATTGGAGATTTTTTTTTTTTCCCTAGCAAAATCCTATTTGAGATGTGAAGTTCTTTTACTTGTCTGAGCCTTGAAATCAATAGACAAAATACATTCCTGGCCATATCAGAGCTGAAGTGTGTTGAGTTATGTGAGGAGGAAATCGGACCTGTGGTCATAATTGAATACAGGTTGTTCAAATGGAGTCTTCTGCTCCTCTGTGCCTGAACTGGTTTGGTGTTCTCCCCATCACCCTGGGGTGACTGGTCCCAGTCAGGGCTGGGCAATGACCTCCCCTTTGGGCTGCAGTTATTTTTCCTGTCCTCAATTCATTAACTCTGTCATGAGGACGTTTCCTATTTTCCATAACCAGATTAAATCCTGACCCTTCCTGCTCTTTCCAACCAGGCCTGGACAAACCATATTTTAAGGATGACTTCACTAGGAAATACCAGGGGGAAGAATTAAATGAGTTAAGGCATTAGTTCTCGGGAGAAGAGTCTGTTTACAAACCTGCAGTATTTATTACATACCTCATTTAGCTCATTCATCATTTTAATAGAAAAATGAATCTTTTTAGATGATTCTGAAATAATTTGAGGTAAACTACACAGCCTGAGGCAAAACAGGATTGCTTGGTGCAGGGAGGGCTCTTGGAGAGGTAAGCACGAGCAGAGACTGTAATTCACAATTTATGGCAGTAAAAATACTAAAGGCTCATATTTGAACATGAGATTTAAGGTTTGGGAAGCACATGGTACAAAATTAAATCTACTGACAGTTGTTTTGTCTCTTGTTCCTCAGTTTTATAATTTAGCAAGGAGAAATTTTTCATGAAACCTCGTTGAAAGTGGAGATTTGGGGAGTTTCACTCATAAAATCTTATTTATACACACATGGGGTTTTTTTGTGATGTTTTTATGACTTGGAWGTGGCAGTTTTGTTGCAGCAAAAACTCTTTTTCCTATGGGCAAACCTGGATTTGGTTGTTCCTGYCATAGAAGACAGGAGGAAGAAGGTATTTTGGAATATTGAGGATAGGATCTGGGGKTTTTTTTGTGTTTTTCCTTTTGGGGGAAAGAAATTTGGTTGTTTTTTAGGGAAGGAAGTGAGCTACAGTGAGCAAGACATTTGTATTTGGAATATACACAATTCTACTGCACTGACTGCGCTCCTATTCCTTGGAATAAACAGAATATTGCTCCTTTGGTTTATGTCTCTCCTGGCACACATTCCTTCTTCCTCTCCCTCTTTTTTAGTATTTCTACTGCAGCACTAAAMGGTTTGGGATAGAAATTCAGGTTTTTGGGGTAGGTCTTTTAGGGGATCTTGAACAGGTGATGTGAAACTACTGTGTGAGAAAGAAGTCTTGCTAAGCAGATAAAGTTGATAATTTTCTCCCCAGTAAGGARAGGGGCTGCCTGTCACATATTTGCAAATCATGAGTGATTTTCTTATCTGGCCTTGAAGAAGTGAAGGCCCATTTGATTAAAATTAWTTAATAAATTTATTAATGAGTGAACAGTTTTCCTTCCACCTTGATGGAGGARAACAGTAAAAAGAATTTCAAATAGCTTGTGGGTGGTGCTGGAGTTGGAATCCCAGTATAATTTGTCACATAAACTGGTAAATAAATGTTTTATTTCCTCTCTGAAATTGCCATGAAGGGCCTGGGAACCACAAGTTGCCTTTTCCTGGGTCTCTCTCCTGTCCCTTACAACATCCATGCTGACATTCAAAATATTTGTTTCAGTGGAACAAAAGAAATAATTTTCTCCTTCCTTCAGCATTTCACTTGGCAACATGTTATAGATGTATTTTTTATAATTTTTCTGTGTAACAGTTAATGGCTTTTTTTTTCCTCCGTGTCAAAGTTTGACAGACAGGAAAACCACAGTAAAATGAGAATTTTGAAGGCAAGCAAAGTACAGAAAAGGAGCATTCATTCTCTTTAAGCTTTCTTTTTGAATGGTGAATGTGTTTTGATAGTCAAGCAGCATTTAAAGCATGTTATTTTTTAATTCTTATATAGCAAACCCCAAGATATTTGACTGAATCAAAATTAATCACTGTGTTATTTCGGCATTCAGATGAAGATCTAGTGCTTTACAAAGCCTGCTGCTCCATCAATTTGTTCTTTGGGTTGAATTCAAATTGAGTTCATTTTTATAGATTCACTGCATAATACTCTGCTCTCTCCTCCCTCATTCATTAACCAATTTGTTCGTGCTACTCCCTTTTTATTGAACGGTAACAAAATTGCCCTGCTATCTCCCCAAATGAATATCATCATTCCTTGTCATGCATGGGCAAAAAGTAAGGCTAATAATCCCTTTTTCCACACACCTTCCCTCTTGCAGGGACAAGTCTTCCTTTGCCCTGGAGGTAGCACGAGAAGAACATTTAAAATCCTGTTCTTTGTCTATAAATATTCCAAGCCAGGCTCTGTCACCATCATATTCTCTGAAAAATCCTCTTTGCCCAGGATTTCTCTCCTGGGAAGCTGAGAAGCCTCAGAGAAAAAGAAAAACAATATTATCTCATTTGCTTCTCCTGTGTTTTGCTGCTTTGGAATGTGGTTGGAGATTGTTTATCCAACATGTGAATTGTTTTTACTCATTGGCCAATTACGGCCAAGCTGTGTTGGACTCTGAAGAGAGAGTCACGAGTTTTTCATTAGTATTTTGTTAAGCCTTCTGTCTSTATCCTTTCTCTATTCTTTAGTATAGTTTAGTATAGTATTCTTTAATATGATATCATAAAATAATAAATTAGCCTTCTAAGAACATGGAGTCAGATTCATCATTTCCTCCCCACAACGAGGGAACCCCAGAAAATACCACAAGGCTCCTTTTGATTACTCGTGGGCCTTTGGAGCAGRTACACCCTGGCAGTCGTGTGACACAACAAAAACCACATCAAAGCCTTGTCAGGGCTTGTCCTTGTACATGACAGGATACAAATCCAGGAGAGGGATTAAAATGTGTTCRTTTGACACTGCGCTCGAAGCGCAATGTGGGCGAGGCTCCTCTGCTCAACAAAATCACAGAATCACAGAGTCACAGAATAACAGAATTATGCAATCACAGAATCACAGAATCACAGAATTACAGAATCACAGAACCACAGAATTACAGAATCACAGAATAATGAGGTTGGAAGAGACCTCTAAGACCATCGAGTCCAATCTATGCCCTAACACGTCAACCAGACTACAGCACCATGTCCAGTCTTTTTTTAAACCCATCCGGAGATGGTGATTSTACCACCTCCCTGGGAAGAGCATTCCAGTACTTTATTATTCTTTTGGTGAAAAATTTCTTCCCAATATCCAACCTATCCCTTCCCTGCCGTAGCTTGAGACTGTGTCCTCTGGTTCTGTCAGAGACCAACCCCACCTGTCTGCARCCTCCCTTCAGGAAGGTGTAGAGAGCAATAAGGTCACCTCTGAGCCTCCTCTTGTCCAGCCTAAACAGCCCCAGCTCCTTCAAACGTTCCTCACAGGGTTTGTGTTCCCAGCCCCTCACCAGCCTCGTTGCCTCCCCTGGACACTCTCAAGCATCCCTATATACTCCCCAAACTGAGGGGCCAGAACTGGACACAGCACTCGAGGCGTGGCCTCACCAGCACTGACTGCCAGGGAAGAATGACCTCCCTGTGCTTGGGCCTCTCTTCCTCTGACTTTTATTCAATATTTCTTTGCTCTCACATTAAGCTGTTTTTTTTGGGTAGGGATATATTCACTTTAGAGTGCTCTGGTTGTTCCTCATTTTGGGTTAAATTACCGGATTTAGGTGTTTTGAGGGACAGAGGGATGGAAGTCATCAGGCAGTTTGTTTCAGGGCTGTTTTCAGGAGTGGCTGAGGTCACCTGGTGTTGAATTTTTATCTTCTTTTGCCAGGGTTGGGATTAAATGTGTGAGATGATATTTCTTGTTGGGACTCAGATGTTTATTAGTTCTTATCTATGTCACAGTTCCACAAACCCTGAGTTCTGCAGCACTTCACTCTAACAAACTAAACATGGAGCCCCATTTCTCTCTCTCTGCAAGGCCTTTTAAGGATAACTGTCCAATTAAGAAATGACACCTAAATTATTTTCACTTTTAACCCAATAACCAACCACCCATGGCCTGCAATGGGGACTTTTTTATCCAATTACACAAAACCACCCAAACCCATGGAKAAGAAGGTGGAGAAGAAGGASCAGCMCTGCCCCAAAACCTCCATCTTGCTTTMTATCCATTMCTGTATTCTAAACCCTTAAACTCTGAGCTTCCCACCCTGTGATATCACACACTTCTGTTCAAAGTGCACACCCACAATCCCAGTTCCATCATYCCATTCTGGAAGCTTCTCCAGGCCTCAGGTCAGTGCAGGGTTCTCCTGGGGGTCAGTGCTGGCAGCACAGAAATCTCCAATTCCCAGCACCCAGGGTTCCAACACCTTGATTTGCTCAGCTTGGAGAAGAGCCTGAGGGAAGTCCTTTTTAGATGTAATTTCAAGTTTTTAAGGGTTTTTTAATATCTTTTTAATGTCCTTTTGTATCACTGGCTGTCTGGAATATATGGAGTTGCTCCMGTGTTGTAGCAATAGGTGCCAATACAGCTAAAGCAGGTGTACACAAGTCAATTAAAAAGGATATTTCTGGGAGAGGATGAGGAAAAATGTGGAATGTCATGGTGAAGTCTGTAAGTTTTAAGGGATTTTATACAAATTTTAGGAAATTTTTCAGTCCTAGCAAGTGTTATATAGTCTGTTCTGTGGTAGCTCTACCATGATGTGCCTGGAGGAAAAGCTACTCTGCCTCCTTGTTTTTTAAAGAAAGGAAGAGTTTAATGTAAGGCTTAATAAATTGAGGATGTTAAAACACCTTTTTAGTTCAGTAGTAAGAATAAATCTGAGATCCCAATCCTCTTAAGGCTGAGGGTCTTTGATTGCACTCAGMYCTGCAAAGTGCAGGGGATTTTGGAKCTGGGAATTCAAGCTCCTGCCAGGAACTGTGATGCTGAGGGTGTTTGTGTGGACAGTTGGGTATTTGGGGAATCTGACACAGTACTACAAATGGAAAACAAAAATAAACTTGGAATAATATAAATAATAGAAAGATTTTAAGACAAAGAGGCACCTTCTGAT
>JACDOX010000700.1:68268-81061 GCA_014549065.1 Cardinalis cardinalis
TTTCCAGTGTGTAAAACAACTGAAATATTCAAATATCCCAAATATTCAAGTCATGCCAGCAGACTCACAGCAATGGCTTGGTGATACATAATATTTTGGAGTGAGGAAATACTTCTGTGGAATAACTATCAGWTTTCTTGTAATGCTCTGGAAAGAAGGATAATTAGTGGGGGTTGTTTCTGCCTTCATAAAGGGACATCTAAGAAGTGCTCAGATAAAGAGGTCAGCTGGATCTTTGTTTTACATCCTAGTAACTCATGTCATATTTTAATTTTCCTGCTCACTTTTATCTGCCYGTTTGAAGCAGGAGAAAAACCCCCAAACGCTTGTAGTCATTCCTTTTCAAAGTAATGATGTGGGAAGGAGATACTGAACTTGAGCAAATCATTCTTTGAACCAACTACCTGCCAGTGAGGGACTGCAGAGCACAAAAATAGCAACCTTTGATAGGTCTGGAAAGTGAATTTGAAWTTTTTTTTCTATGAACCAGCTTGACCTTGAGGAAAATAAGGGGATATTGACCCTCAGCACATCTGCAGGTGACACCAAGCTGACAGASAGTAGGTTTGGATTGGAGATTAGGGACAAATTTTTCCCTGTGAGGATGAATTGGATGTGGAATATCATGGAAAAAGCTTTTTGTAATTATCTGTTCAGAGCATTGACAGTYTGGTGCCTGAAAATGGGTAAAGATGATAAATAAATGAGAATTAAAGATTACAGAAAAGCAAAGTTCAGAACTGAAGTTCACCACAGAGGAAATATCACATAAAATAACTCCTGAAGTCATGATTTTGCTGTGTTTTGTTGTTTTGGTGTTGCTTGCTTGACAGTAAATTTTTTTTCTGTTTTAAAAAACAAATTTTCCTTTTCTTCATCTTTCCAAAGTCCAGAGAAGTTCATATCATATTTTAGATATTGGGGAGAGTAATGAAACTTTCATTCAATGCCAACTGCTGGACATTCTTTAAACTTTCCAAGTTGTCCTGAAAACAAAAATAGTTTTTACAATTGGAATTGTGACTCAGTGCTGGTTTTGTGTACGCTCAAATCTGAGTTTTAATTCTTCTTTTTAAATGTGGCTATTTCTTTCATAAATTCTGCTCTTAAATTTTTTTTTTTAACATGTTTCTGTCTAAATTTTTCCCAATACCCCACTTMTTCTTCAAATCTGCTTCTTTCCATCTCTGCCAGCTCCTGGAGATTCCTCCTGCCCTTGTTCTTCATCCCCCAAGTTCTTTATTTTTGCTTTCTTTTTCTCCAGCTTTCYCCCTTTTTTTCCTCTTTATGGAAGAACCACAACATCCTTTTGTCCCTATCTTCAGGACAAACTTCTGCCTCTTTTCTCTGCTGCCTGGGAGTTTCTTCATTCTTTAATTTAATTTTGTCCTCTTGGCCTCTATTGTCTGATGCTGCAATGTTCCAGAGTTGGTGGAAGGAGTAATTGCCAGCAGAATTCCTTATAATCCCTGCATTCCTGAGAGGACTTTCTGTGTTCTACAAAACTCTGGAGGTCTCTGGGCTCCCTTTTTCTATTTAATTTTATTTTTCCCTAGGGTCTTATGGACATGGTTAAGTTAAATTTGACTTTATTGGAGGTAATAGTAGGAAATGGCCTGAAACTGTCATGGTGGGCGCCTCTGTGCTGGCTCTAACCAGATTCCYTGGAAACTCCATAAATGCTGAGATTTCTCAGCAGAAGAAAATGAAATTCTGTTTATGATTAGTGAAGGGTTTTCTCTCTTTTTTGACATGGATGAAATGAATTTGGCTTAGGCCCTCAGAAAAGGTGGAGATGAAGCGTGGAGCATCTTTAACTCTCTCTCGTGCTTCTGGAACTGTAGCTCGAGGGTCTGTGGAGTGGAAAATGAATGGAAAGTAATTTTATTTTATGGAGAGGGTGACACAAGGTTTTTGTACTGGTGGAACAGTAAGGAGACAACTATTTCTATTCCCAGTAGTTTTCAGTGCAAGTCTGATCATAATTTGGAAGGAAAAGAGGGAGTTTTAAAATCAGTTTTACTGTTCACATTTGGTTTTAAGGATGTGATGGTTAATTATGCAGAGGAATGAAACTAATTAGGGAAATCTCCCGTTTATGCTGCCTTAAAARTTTAGATTATTTGGATTTTTTCCTGTGCAGTGGCCTAGCTATAAAGCTTTAATCCAAAGTATCCCTGCACAGTCATTGGCCAAGAGAGGAACATTTTCCTTGCCTACATTTCAGGTGGTTACAGGTGTCATCAGCTGTGCCAGAATTTTTCACCCTCAGATCTCTTTAATATTAGAGAAAACCAGGTGCTTTCAGAGTGCAATCTGAGCTGGTTCAGGTGTCAGCTTTCTGATAAAATGCATTTTCCTAAAGAAGTGTCCGTGTCTCTGTAAATGCCTCTCTGGCTTGAGGGCTTCTGGTTGCCTTCCTGTTATATAATTAAGGTGATTAAACTCATATAATTAATTAAGGTGTTAAACTTCTRTAATTAAGGTGCTTTTCACATAAAAGGTGTAAATATTATCATGGCCCCTGCATCCATGGCACAGAAAAGCTGCTGCTGATAAATCAGAAACACCCATGTGACAGGACAAGGAGCAGTGGTTTGAAACTGATGGAGATTTAGGTTGGAAGGAAGAAATTTGGTGTGATGAGGGTGGGAAGCCCTGGAATAGAATTCCCAGAGAGGCTGGGRCTGCCCCTGGATCCCTGGAATCCAAGGCCAGGGAAAAGGGCAGGAACACCCTGGGGCAGGGGAAACTGTCCCTGCCCATGGCAAGAGATTGGATTAAATGCTCCCAAAGGTCCCTTCCAACCCAAACCATTCCAGGATTCCCTATCAGAACTTTTTTTTTTTCCTTTTAATAATTTGTGAAAAATTGTGGAGAGTCAGAGGTTTTATACTAGGCTCCCTTTTTCCCTTTTTCCATCATTTGGTGTGATGAGGGTGGGAAGCCCTGGAATAGAATTCCCAGAGCAGCTGGGGCTGCCCCTGGATCCCTGGAAGTGTCCAAGGCCAGCTTGGACAGGGCTGGGAACAGCCTGGGACAGTGGAAACTGTCCCTGCCCATGGCAAGAGGTTGGAATTAAATGCTCCCAAAGGTCCCTTCCAACCCAAACCRTTCCAGGATTCCCTATCAGAACATTTTTTTTTCCTTTTAATAATTTGTGAAGAATTGGGGAAAATCCAGGGCTTTACACTGGGCTCCCTTTTTCCTTTGGGATCTACTGTACAYTCAATAGTTCTGTTATTTAAAGTTTTAACTCTTTGGCCTTTAAATCCCACATTTGTACTCGTTCCTGCATTCCTTGGGATTGGGGCATGTCCTGCAGGATTMATTATGGATGTTAATAGTATTAGTTATGGCCACTGGGGAGTGGAAGTGGATTAAACCCCTTCCCCCAGAGGGGTTTGGGTGTTGTGCTGCAGGTTCTCATGCAAGGGCTTCCCTAAATTTCTGCAGGAGCTGCCTGTGCTTTCCTGGGATTTCCTGCTGTGTTCTTGGCAGGGTGCTGTGATAGCACTTTAAGGGAGTAATAAATAGCTTGTGTAAGTTGTTCCTTTAAGTTAGAGTTTCTATAGAACAATTTTACAAATTGTTGCATGTCACAGCTGTAAATGGGTCGAGCACGTCGCCGAGTGTGGAGCTGACAACAACAACAAAAAAAAAATCAGGGCTTGTACTGCTCGTGAGAAGAAAAAAAGCTATTTTATACTCCATTAAACTGTTACACATCATAAATAATTTATGCTCAGCCTGCTCTGTTCTGTAGCAAAGATGATAAACTCGACATTTTTGGAGCGTTTTAATGGATATCATCATTTCCATGAATTTCTCTGTAAAAGAAACCTCGTTCCTGCAGTCTTCCCCTGGTCATTATATGGATGGAAGTGGGTTAAATGATCAGAGTACATTCCAAAGTCAGTCCTTGAGTCTTGCTCTGAGTTCCACAAGTATCTGGGAATGGATTTAAAATAGATTATAGAATGTATTTGGGTTGGAAGGGACCCTAAAGATGATTTAATTCCAACTCTCCTGTTTCAGGCAGGGATGTCACCCACTCCATCAGGGTATATATGTAGTGTCTAGATAGAATTTTGCTCATTTTAATTAATATTCTAATTTTTATTGGCTATTTCTATCATTTCCAGAAGTGTCTAAACACCTAATGGAATATTATGAGGATGTCTGTGTTTCCAGACCAGAATATTGATGATTTTTCTACTTTATACTGAACTTTCAGATAATTCATACATTTTCTCAAGCACACAGGAAGATTTTTAGACTGTTTTGTGTTCTTAAATATGCCTTTTGCTTCGCCAGTGAAAATATCTTAATTTTTTCTTAGTGAAAAATTCTCCAAACAAAATAGCACTGTAAAAACAAAACATACTTGGAGATCAAAAAAAAACCACAAACAAACCATACAACAAAACTGAAGTCTTTTGGACAGCATTTTTTTAGAAGCTGACTGAAATTTTCCAAATTGTAGATAAAAGTCTGAATGGAGAACTAATTCTGTGTATTAATACAGGGTTTTGGTGCTTCTYAGTGTGTTCCTGCTGTGTTTTCCTGTGGTGTGGTGCCTGATCTGAACAGCTAAAGGGTTAAAATGGGGCTTCAATTAGAGCTGCCTGATTTCCTTCTGCTAAGGAAAGTATAAAATGTGATGTGGTATTTTTGGGTTCCCCCGTCGAGGGGAGGAAATGATTGAATCTGACTCCATGTTCTTAGAAGGCTAATTTATTATTTTATGATATTATATTATGTAAAAGAATGCCATACTAAACTATAATGAAGAATAGAGAAAGGATACAAACAGAAGGCTAGAATCATCCTGGGATTCAGACACTCCCCTAATCCAAGAGGAAAATTGTTTTATTTGTGGGGTTCCCAGACGAAGGGAGGAATGATAAATCTGACTCCATGTTCTTGAAGGCTAATTTATTATTTTATGATATGATATGATACTAAACTATAGTAAAGAATACAGAAAGGATACTTAGAGAAGGCTAAAAGATAATAATGAAAACTCGTGACTTTTTCCAGAGTCCTGACACAGCTTGGCCCTGATTGGTCATTAATTAAAACAATTCACATGAAACCAATGAAACAATCACCTGTTGGATGAACAATCTCCAAACACATTCCAAAGCAGCAAAACACAGCAGAAGCAAATGAGATAATATTGTTTTCCTTTTTCTCTGAGGCTTCTCAGCTTCCCAGGAGAGAAATCCTGGGCAAAGAGGATTTTTCAGAAACTGTGACAGTGACAATGTGGTATTGCTAAAAGGGAACTGCTTAATCCAGTGAGTGATGCAGAGGAAGTGTCCAGAATTGGTATTTGACTTGGGGTGACAGTGCTGGATTTAAGGGTGAATCCACAGTGCCATTAATAGAAATTACAGTTCAGGTTCCAGTGTTGGTAGTGGGAGTTCATCCTTAAAAATGAGATCACATCAACTTTTTATTTTCCTGTGAGGACTGCAAATATTCCCCAAAGGAATCTTCTTTTTGACAAATCAGTTTTYATGTTYACACTCCTACACAAAATACAAYCAGCTRGGTTGGAAATGTCYTTAAGATCCTCWGGTCCAACCATYCCTCAGCACTTCCAAGGCCACCACTGACCCTGTCCCCAAGTGCCACCTCCACACCTTAAATCCCTCCAGGGATGGGGACTCCACCCCTGCCCTGGACCCCCTGTCCCAATGCTCATTATTTCGCTGATAGTACTGATAGAACACTTGATTTGTGGTTAACACCATTGTAGTGTTGAATTTTAAATGATGGCAGAGATTTTTTGGGGGTTTCGTGTGTGTTCTTCAAAGTATTTTTGTGTAGATTTATAATAGAAATGTCACCTTAAACTTGTTTTGTATTAAGGGAATAATCAAGTAGTTTTGGTCTCTGTGAGAGATTGGATGTGTAATTACATCTTGAATTTCTCTTTGTTGTTACCTGCTCCTTTAAAACTGCTTAAACCTGGGTAGAATATTGCAGCAAATATTTTCTAGATAATGAAATTCATGGTCCTGTGCCAGGAGATGACTTTGACTGGGGAACTGTCCTCGGACAAATTAGTGATGGTTCCCTTTGTGTAGAACATTGCAGAAACAGCAACAGCCATATTAAATCTTAATCAATAACAATGTTTCACTAATTACAGGAGCGAGTTTGTATATTGGATAAATTGCTGTTTGTAAACGTTGTATTATATTAACTAAACCAGCTAATTACCAGAGCAGAATAAACATAAGGTTTGCTAAAAGCTTCCATCCGTAGCTGGGAGCAGTGGCTGCTGTCTAATATTTCAGTCAATGTGGAAAATAAGGTAATGACATTATAAATACATTTATAACACAGGACGATTTCTTCTAAAATGCATGTAAGTATTATTGCTTTACTATGAAATATGATTTATTTAATGCATTTCAGCCCCCATAATATTAAGATATAATTGAGATGGGGGGAAAAAATTGCATGCAGTCAGAGTCTGCATGAAAGTGAATCACAGTCTAAATTGCTTGTAATTTTAAAGGCACTTAGGGGAATCGTGAAATTTAGCTAATGCAGCCTTTGGTGTAAAAAATGGGAAGAAAACAATTGGCCAGTCTTTCAAGTTTTGTTTGACTTCACATGGTGGTGATTTTTTTTTTTTTTTGTATGCTGGTGACTGCCAGTCTGGGAATGAATAAACAGAGCTGCTAAAATTTATCTCTGTCTTGTGGTGAGAAATAGCTGCAGATGTGGGGAGGGATGTGCATTTGGGGTGAGCAGTCAGGAGCAGAGCTGGGGGGGAGCTGGCAGTGAATGATAGCACAGAGTGCTGATGATCTGAGATGGGAATTCTGATGGTTATTGCTTTCAAAAGGCTGAAGCTTTCTGGCCTTTATGAGCAGTTGTTGGTGATTTCACTAAATCACAGAGCTCCCACACGGGCACCACCGGCTGAGCTGTGCCAGAGCAATCCCACTTTTCCTGCTRATGGACACCAGCCTGGGCTTAGCTTAACATGAGCTGTCAGCTGGAGAGAGCCTGGCACTGCTCCTTGTCCTCAAGCTGGGTTTGGCTCCAAAGATGGAATAAACAAGTCAGAGTGACCCCTGGGGCTGGGCCATGATCACTTGATCTCAGTAGGAGATAAAATGGGTGCTTGTAAAATCAAGCTCTTTTTGGCTTTTATCATAAGTAACTTCTGTTGCAGAGATGACTTCCTGCTTTTAAGACGTTTGTCATTTCTTGTGTAAAATGTATTAATGATTCCATAAAATRTAAATCATGGAATCACAGAGTGGTTTGGGAGGCATTTTTAAAGCTTGTCCCATTCCATCCCCCTGATCACAGAGAATGAGAGTGTTCAGACACAGAATCCTGGAATGGTTTGGGTGGGAAGGGACCTTAAAGCCCATCCTGTCCAAACCCCTGCCATGGCAGGGACACCTCCCACTGTCCCAGGCTGCTCCAGCCCCAGKGTCCAGCCTGGCCTTGGGCATTGCAGGGATCAGGGGCAGCCCCAGCTGCTCTGGCAATCCCAGCCCAGGCAGGAATTCCTCATGGCCAAGATCCCATCCATGGCTGCCCTCTGGCAGTGGGAGCCATTCCCTGGCTGCTGTCCCTGCAGGCCTTGTCCCCAGTCCCTCTGCAGCTCTCCTGGAGCCCCTGCAGGCCCTGCAATGTGCTGGGAGCTCTCCCTGGATCCTTCCCTTCTCCAGGCTGGACACCCCCAGCTCTCCCAGCCTGGCTGCAGAGGAAATCATTTCCCATTGTCCATAATTTCAGGATTATTGGCAGGCAGAGCATCACAGGGTAGGAGATGAAATGAGTCCATGGATGGCTCATCCACATCATCTCCTGTCTGGACAGACYCTGGGCTCTGGCCAGCACCTTCTCAATCCAGGAATACCAGTGGAGGAAACGGAGGCCTCCAGCAGCTCCTCCTGTTCCCCTTGCAGGAGCTGTGTCCCTCACCCTGCAGCCATTCATGCAAACTCTTCCCTGATTTGCTCTGGGCATTATCYCTGTGCTGGAAAAGTTGGAATGAATGCTTTGAGCTAATCCCATTCCCTCGCTGCTGGGTTGACACAGAACCGTGGCAGTGGGATCAGGAACCTTTGCAGAGGGAGCAGCTGCACCTGCAAGATGATGTTGAATCTCATTTGACCCAAATTAATTTAAATCTCCTGCAATGATTAGTTACTTTGTGAGTAGTACAGACTGGAAAATTCTCTAAGCCTTTCTAATATTAACTCCAGATTACTGAATGTAATCACTTTTTTAATAAAGGAGAACTTGGAGGCTGGCAAACCACATTTTATTTTGTGTGATTAATTAAAAAGCATAGTAAGGATGAATAATAAACATAAAGAATTGGTAGCTCCACTGAAGCACCACGGCTCCCTTGCCTCTGTGTACTTCTGCAGGCCGTTGCCAAGAGATTTTGTGAGGATTGATTAAAATAGTTTGAAATAAGGCACTGTCTATAGAAGTTCAAAGTAATTGGTATAAGTACTTTTATTAATAAAGAGAGCTTCCATAGAATGAATTCTATCTCCAGGGCTCTCAAAGGGCTTTTGCAAGTTAAATATATAATTAAGTACATTATCTCACACTATTCACTGAAATGTTTTTTTCCTGGAGTAGAACACAGTGGCAATTTATGGTGTGAAGATCTATGTGAAATTTTGCTGATAAATGAGGAAAACACAGTCCTTGTGTTGTTGAAATCCCATGTACCACAGTGAGTGAGTGTCAGAACAGAGAGAGCAAGACCAGTACAAGCTCAGCMTAAAATGAATCAGCAGCATGAGCTCAGGGAAGGCTTGGGTTGCCTTCAGAGCAGAGCATGTGGAATTAACATTTTTCATGGTCTGCAGCTTTGTATGGAGCTTTAATGACCCCTAGGCAAGGACTAAGCTCTGACTGAAGAAGGAATTGTGAGCCTGTTGCTTTTCACCATGACGCTGCTCAGGGGAGTTGTAAATGTTGCTTGTGGTTCTATTTTTGGGTTAGGTCTGCTCTGGTGCAGCAGCGAGAATTTATTTGGGACCAGCTCTATGATACTGATTGGTGGAGCCACCAAATTCCTATTTTGGTGTTAGTGGATTGTTGAGTTTGTGAGGGTYCCCAGGATGARGTGAGAGATGAGAATCTGACTCCATGTTCTCAGAAGGCTGATTTATTATTCTATTCTATTCTATTCTATTCTATTCTATTCTATTCTATTCTATTCTATTCTATTCTATTCTATTCTATTCTATTCTATTCTAGAATGCTATACTAAAACTATACTAAAGAAAAAAACCCGATACAGACAGAAGGCTTAACAAGAATGATGATGAAAAACTCGTGACTGACTCCTCAGAGTCCAACACAGTTGATGGTGATTGGTCATTAAGTAAAAACAATTCGCATGAAACCAATCAAACATTCACCTCTTGGTAAACAATGTCCAACCACGTTCCAAAGCAGCAAAACAGGGAGAAGTAAATGAGGTAATAYTGTTCTTTCTCTCTCTCAGCTTCCCAGGAGAAGAAATCCTGATGAAGGAAATATGGCAGTGACAGGGGACATGGCTGGAGCAGTGTCTGAGGGAATGAAGTGGGGCCTGGGGCTGCTCCAACCCCATGGAGCTCCACAGGCTGGGCCAGAGGGGCTGGAAATGTCCCTGGGGGTGCTGGTGACAGTGGCTGGACACCCCCAGGTGTGCCCAGGTGGGCAGGAGGCCGATGGCACCTGGATTTGAGCAGGAATGGAGCGGCCAGCAGGGTTGGGGAAGGGACTGTCCCCTGAGCTGGCACTGCTGAGGGACCCCCTGGAACCTTGGGGTCAGCTCTGAGCTCCTCAGGTCAGGAGGGACCTGGAGGGGCTGGAGAGGGTCCAGGAATGGAACTGGGAAGGGTCTGGAGAGGCTGAGGGAGCTGGGAAGGGGCTGGAGAACCAGGAGAGGCTGAGGGAGCTGGGAAGGGCCTGGAGAACCAGGAGGGGCTGAGGGAGCTGGGAAGGGGCTGGAGAACCAGGAGGGGCTGAGGGAGCTGGGAAGGGCCTGGAGAACCAGGAGGGGCTGAGGGAGCTGGGAAGGGTCTGGAGAACCAGGAGGGGCTGAGGGAGCTGGGAAGGGGCTGGAGAACCAGGAGGGGCTGAGGGAGCTGGGAAGGGCCTGGAGAACCAGGAGGGGCTGAGGGAGCTGGGAAGGGCCTGGAGAACCAGGAGAGGCTGAGGGAGCTGGGAAGGGGCTGAGCCTGGAGCAAAGGAGGCTCAGGGGGCCCTTGTGGCTCTGCACAAGTCCCTGCCAGGAGGGGACAGCCAGGGAACAGGGACAGGAGGAGAGGGAACGGCCTCAGGTTGGGCCAGGTGAGCTCAGGGGGGATTTTGGGGAAAATTTCTTCCCCAAAAGGGTTGTCCAGCCCTGACACAGCTGTCCTGGCAGTGCTGGAGTCTCCATCCCTGGAGGAATTTAAGAACCCTGTGGATGTGGCACTTGGGGACATGGGTGGCCTTGGCAGGGCTGGGAATGGTTGCACTCATGATCCTTGAAGGTTTTTCCAACCTAAATGATTCAATGATTCTGTAATTGGGTTATTCCAAGACTGTGATCTAAAATCCTTTTTAAAACACCACTTAGAGGAGTGCAGTGTGTATCAAGTAGTGGCCTCAGAAAGATCTCCTTCCAAATTGGTAATAAAGTAAAATAAACAGGCATTGACTTATAATGATGAAAAAATGGGATTTTTATCCATGTCTTCTATCACTTCCCTTGGGCAGTAAATGTTTTTGAACATGGCCTTTTCATGTGTTTTTCTTTTGAGAGCAGCTGCCACCTGCATGCTGAGCTCTGCTGAACTCTGAGGGACGTTAAAGGGAATAAAAAAAGCACAAATTAATGCCCAAATTCTTGGAACCAATCTCAGGTCCACCAAAAACCTTTTTCCTTCCCACCCCACATCTGCAGCAGTGAAGTGAAACAAAATTTAATTTACTCAAGGAATGAAATGTGGTTTGGTTCAGACCTAAGGCTTACTCCTAGGTGTGAATAAGTGTGAATTCTTGAAATAACAGTGAAAATATTTAGCATGAAATACAGAYTTGACACATGTGCTAATGCCCATGCATCCATTTCTATGTGGGATACATTTACAGATGGAAAATTCATTTTTAAGTTGACATCTCTGCAAAATTGAAAATATTTAAATACTGAAAATCAATAAAATTATGGAATTTTTATTATTTTATACTGCCAGAAGCAATTTACTTGTAYAGCTCTGGCTTCAGAGGAAGGGGRAAAAAGAGGATATTTTTCTAAAGCTGCTTAGTGAACAACACATTTCCATGTTTGGATTTGTCCTTTTTTAAATGGAAACCCTGAATTTTCCATCTTTTTCATGGCATCATCTCATGGCTTTTCCCCYCTGACTTCCTTTCAAGTCCATTCACTTTGGGATCCCCCATGTGGCAAATCCCTGCAGTGCAGCAACATTCCAGCTTTAATTTCCAGAATTCTTCATTCAGATCTTTAGTCAGAGAAGGCTTTGAGGGGCTACAAACTGACAAGCTTTAAAAAAAAATAGTTCAAAAAGCAAATAGAATATTTTCCCCCTTATTAGTTTTCTTTTATTTCTTTTTCTGCTTATGGGAGAAGCTATTTTCAAGCTGGAGGGTGTGAAAATGAGCAGAATCCAACCAATATTGAGTTAAATATTTTAAAATATTTTTACAGATTTTTTACAGATTTTTATATTATTTAGTTTATTTAAATATCCGTATATAAATACAGATATTTATTAAATATCTGTATTTATATATTTACAGATTTTTAATATATTTATATATTTTTACAGATTTTTAAATATATTTACAGTTTTTTTACAGATTTTTATATTATTTAGTTTATTTACAGGTATTTTAGCAGTTCTTTATTGTTTAAAATACTTTTTTCTTTTGGAAATCAAATKGAGTATAATAAAAAGAGAATGAACATCACTTAGACCAATAATATGTTGTACTCATAAAGAAAAGAGTAGTTTTAAAGATGTAATTTTTCCAAAAAATATAATTTTGGCTGATTTTATAGACAACTAAAACCTGTGGATGACAGTTTAGCAATTCCAGCCCTGCACTAATCACTCCATGGAACCCCTTTTGTCCCCAGCACAGGTATTTTATTTTTGGATTATTTTTTAATAAAGTGCCCATGAAGAACTCTACGCCTACAGGAATGCATTTTGTGTGTCTGGAAGATTTCTTCATCTTAACACTTCTTGCCAGTCTTTAAAAATGCACAGAATTACCTGAAATTGGATTTTTTTTCAGGCTCTTTAACTCAGTGGTTGGGAAAGACCTTTTGTACACAGAATTTCTTCCTTCATTTTATTTTCCAGCATGACCCGTAGTGGCACTTTAATTTCAAAACATGGCTTTCTCTAGATCAGCTTGTTTTTACCTCAGCAAAGTTAATATTAAGAGTTAATAATAAAAATTTCTTGGAGGAAAGCAGGCTGGGACTGGAGCTGGTGAGTGCTGATGGGGRCTGAGATAAGGGATCATTTCAGAGAATGAGCTTCATCAAGCTGAGCCTTCCGTCCATAATCATTGTTCCTGTCTTTAATTTCCTTTTACATGACCTTCCCTGGTCGTTTGGGTGTCATCCCTGTAACAGTTGTGCTCAGAAAAGAGAATAATTAAACACGATTGGAGTGAAAAAGAGAGAAATTGCCCCGTTTTGGGTGTGCTGCACTTGTCACCACCATGTCTGCAATATTTCATGGGCACAAAGGTGTAGGTGAGAGGAGGGAATTTCTTA
>JACDOX010000700.1:105795-118702 GCA_014549065.1 Cardinalis cardinalis
TTCCTGAACTTGTCCTGATTTCAGTGGAAGGTGCACAGAGACAGAGCATGGGCTGCTCAGCAGAATTGGAATTTTGGAACAGGAGGTGGGGTGGGAGCAAGTGGAGCTCAGAGAATTTGTGTCAGGATGAAGAAATGTTCAATCTGAGTCTGTCACCTGTGACAAAGAATGCTAATTACAATCTCAGATCATTCCCACATCAAATAAGCACACTTTGAAAACACTTCAGTTATGCCTATGTGGTATTTCTGGCTGTTGCATCATGGAGTGTCAGAGCTCATCTCGATGATTAATTGGCTTTTTGATTATTTAGCCTTTTCAATTAGAAGCTTCGTATTTGTGTTCTTCAGTGCTGCTGAAAAAACAATGCAGACGTTGATAATAAAGGGAGATGACAACAGAACAGATTAGTGTCAGCACAGTCTGCTCCTTATGGAGAAAATTATCCATATTCAGTGCCAGATGAAGCCTGTCAATTATAAAATATTTCACTGACTGAGGGAAGATGCTCAACCTTTACAGGGTATTAATACAGGACAAAATAACTGTGCACAAGTGACAGCTGTGATAGTAAAACATCAACAATTCTATTCTCAGGGGGAATAACTGTTCATAAATTTGGTTTATGTGCTAAAAACCTTTTGATACTTCCCCAAAACCCAGCAATTCCCCAACCAGCTGCCAGTGTTTCTAGGTCAAAGATAGCACATAAGCTATTAGTTATTACATGCTCCACAGCAGCAGAGCAAGAGCAGAGAGTTGAACAAAGCAGTTAAAGAACAACCTTGCCCTGCTCTGCATCTGACTGGGGTGTGCAGCTGTGATTTAGGTGCTCACACGTGGGGCTTGGAAGGGAATTTGTCTCTGTTTTTCATTGTCCACCCACAGGAGGAAAGTGGTTCTTGACTGCAGTAAAACCCAGAGATAAAACAGTGCTGAAGTCACTGAGTTTTGTGCTCCACACTGTAGTAATTATTTATTTACAAGTGCGAGGTCCTGCACAGGGATTGGGGCAGTCTGTTGGGAAGGATGAAAGTTTGACAAGAAGGTCTCACAGATATGTGTGTTTAGCAGAAAGATTTTTAAATGTAGAGTCTGAYGAAGGAATAGAGATGGAAGCAAGTTTTGATATAGAAGAAAAGAATTGCTGAGCCAGTCTCACTGGATAACCAAGGAGGCAAAGGGTGTGTGAGTTAGAAGGGGTTTTATGGCTTAGAGCAAAGGATAAACCCACCCCAAACAAGAAGATGTTTTTACCAAGCAGAAAGAGAGCACAGGCAAACAAGTCAGCAAATGGTGCAAGTAGAAAAAAGGTCTCAGAATTTTCCACTGCAAGAAAACTGAAAAACAACTTCTAGCTTAAACTGTAATGTACTRACTTTGASTGAYTGGAGAACAGTAACATGAATATGGTAATTACAGGAGTTATGATAGGCTATAGGTAAAAGTTAAGGTATAGATTGGTTCTGCTGTATGAAGATGCTCAGCAAAGAAAAGTCTATAATGCATTGTCACCAAAACCAAAGGGTCTCCAGGGCTGCCTGCAGCTGGAGCTGACAGCTGTGGGCACAGCTCTGTCACCCCCACCCTGGACTGCTGTGACACCTTGGGTACAATAAACTGCATTTTGGAGAGCCCCTGGAGTCCCACATCCCTCATTCAGGCTCTTCTAGCAGTCTGAGCACAAATGCAGGCTGAGGGGAGAAAAGGATGGAGAGCAGCCCTGGGGGAAAGGACTTGGGGATTTTGGTGAAGGAGAAGCTGGACACTCCCTGGCCATGGGCATTGGGACCCAGAACCCCTGTGGGCAGCAGGGGAGGGGAGGATTTGTCCCTGTGTCCCATTCATGTGAGACCTCACCTGCAGAGCTGCCCCAGCCCTGGGGGCACAGCAGCAGCACCTGGAGCTGCTGGAGAGAGCCCAGAGGAATCCATGGAGCTGCTCCAGGGCTGGAGCCAGGCTGGGAGAGCTGGCAATGTTCCCCTGGAGAAGGGAAGGCTCCAGGGAGAGCTCCCAGCACATTGCAGGGCCTGCAGGGGCTCCAGGAGAGCTGCAGAGGGACTGGGGACAAGGCCTGCAGGGACAGCAGCCAGGGAATGGCTCCCACTGCCAGAGGGCAGCCATGGATGGSATCTTGGCAATGAGGAATTCCTGCCTGGGCTGGGATTGCCAGARCAGCTGGGGCTGCCCCTGCATCCCTGCAATGTCCAAGGCCAGGCTGGACCCTGGGGCTGGAGCAGCCTGGGACAGTGGGAGGTGTCCCTGCCATGGCAGCGCTGGCACTGGGTGATCCTGGTGGTCTTTTCTAACCCAAGCCATTCTGTGACTCTCTAAGGAGAAAATAAATTTTTGTTGGAATAAATAAGAGCCCCAGAGTGAAATCAGAGCCCTTTTTTAAGGAAGGACATTCCTACCTTTTGTGCCACATACTCAGGAACTCTGTCCTTACTTGATGCACTTCCCTGTAGCTGAAGCTGTTCCATTTCTGGTGTTTKTGGGGAAAATTTTTGATATCTTCACTCTCTTGTGTGGCAGTCACATTTTCTGGAAAAATCCCTTTGCCCAGGATTCTTCTCCTGGGAAGCTGAGAAGCCTCAGAGAAAAAGGAAAACAATATTTTCTCATTTGCTTCTCCTGTGTTTTGCTGCTTTGGAATGTGGTTGGAGATTGTTTATCCAACAGGTGATTGTTTCATGGGAATTGTTTTGACTCATTGGCCAATCAGGGCCAAGCTGTGTGGGGCTCTGGAAAGAGTCACCAGTTTTCATTATTATCTTTGTAGCCTTCTGTCTGCATCCTTTCTGTATTCTTTAGTATTCTTTAGTATAGCATTCTTTAATACAATATAGATCAYAAAATAATAAATTAACCTTCTGAGAACATGGGGGCAGATTCATCATTCCTTCTTACGTCTGGAGGCACCCAAATACAATACTCTTGTCCCTCTAATTCCAGTGGAGAGGTGCAGTATTTTTGCCTGGTTTCAGTCCCAGTGTCCATAGACTTTATTCATAACTATATCTGCATCTCCAGTGTCCCTTTGCTGTGCACCTTCCATTCCCCATCAACACTTACACACAATTTCCATGCAGAGCAGCTGACATCCCAGTTTTCCTTCAGCCCTTTGCTTTACAATATTTTTTATGAAGGGCACACGACCCTCTCCTGCCTCTCGCTGTAGTTTGGCATCACACAGACACTCAGTGAGCTGTGTCTGCTCCTGCTCTGCCTCTGAGACTGATGGGACTCCCCAGTTCCAATTTCCTCCAGCAAACCCAGCTATTTTCATGTTGCACTGCTTCCTAATGCTAATATGCATCATTAGGAGAATCCTGCCCCAAGTCATGGGAGAAGAAGGAAATTAATTTTAATACCCTGCTGTATGACACAACTACTTAGTTTATCAGTGTGAATGAGCAAGATATGGATCCCCAWATTAATCATAATATTTTCCACTGGAGCCAAGTTTCTGTGCTCCTGAGTTTCCTAGAAATACTTTTAAGTGTTGAGCAGTTTGGTGTGAAGGTGGCTGTGGGGTGAGGTAATAGGATTATCCTGGAGCAGGAATCTGAGGAGTGGCTGAGGGAGCTGGGAAAGGGGCTCAGACTGGAGAAAAGGGGCTCAGACTGGAGAAAAGGGAGCCAGGGGGCCCTTGTGGCTCTGCACAAGTCCCTGCCAGGAGGGGACAGTCCAGGGAACAGGGACAGGAGCAGAGGGAACGGCCTCAGGCTGGGCCAGGGCAGGTTYGGAAATTGGGAAAATTCCTTTCCTAAAAGGGCTCTCCAGCCCTGGCAGAGATGGAATCCCAGTCCCTGGAAGGATTTAAACAACGTGAAGTTGTGACACTTGGTGGCATGGCTCACTGGTGGCCTTGATGATCTCAGAGGGCTTTTCCAACCTAAACAATCCCACAATTCTGCCATTCTGTAGGATTTTGGAGGTTTCAGTGTTACCTTGGATTCAGCACACATTTAACAGCCCAGGACTCACTGCTCTGACAGTCTTAGCCCTTTCCACAGCCCCCACACAGCCTTGTGGTGGCTTTTATGTGAAGACATGTGCCCCACAGAAGGCTCAGTGCCAGATCCCAGCCTGGGAATGCAGACTTTGAGTTCAGGAAATGTTGATCCACTTCTCTGCACCCGTTTTTCCCCTGCCTTAAACGTTGAGGAAGGATTTGCAAATCCCAAGCTCTGCACTTAATTTGGGGATTCTGCTTTCCATGGAGGCTGTCAAGGAGCATTAACCTTAAGGTAAGATGAGCACACAGAGCACAAAGCTCTGAGCTGATGGCACMTTCTATCCCAGGTGTTAAATGGTATTATCCATCCTGCTTGCTACAGTAAATAGGATTTTGCTATTATGATGTGTCAGGATTTTCAGAGAAATCAAATTTACTAGACACTAAACTGCCATCCTCACTGCTGAGCAGCTTTATTCTGGGATCTTGTATTCATCCTAATCCTGTTGGTAGGAAATGCTTATACCAATTGTGTGGGGAAATTATAACTTAATGATCTCTTCCTTTTTCTATTCAAGGCTTAGGATGGCCCAACATGCTCTGCAGTGATAGCCCCAGCGCTGAGCTGAGGAGCTGATCTGCAGCTTCCCAGGCAGGAATTGGCTTTTTCTCATCAGCACAAGTGCTCAGGTGCCAGCAGTGCCAGCCCCACATTTGTTCAGATGCTTCAGAGCCTTGTTTACCCTTTCAGATCTCAACAACTCAATAATCAGAAGCTGTTTGCTGGGCTTTTTGTAAAGTGGAGTTTGCAAGATGGAGATAACAGAGGGGGGACTGGTGCAAAGCAGGATAATAACCACAAACATTTTCATTCCCTACAAGGTAATTTAGCAATTTAAAGGGGTTTTTCTTGTTGTTTCTGTTTGTGTTCAGTCATCAGTGTGTTTACTCTTTGTGATCTCACGTGGCTGTAGCAGGGAGAATTCCATAAGCAGAGGATGATTCTGCTCTCACCTCTTGGAGTGTTTAGAAGTCTGTGTTTGCCAGAGCAAACATGTTTACTCTCCCCACATTTGTGTGCATTCCTTCACACGTTCCAAAGCCAACTAGCAGGGATGTAGGTGCATGTTTGGAGACTTGAGGCTGCATCCAGCCAAGTAGGAAATTATTTTGGCTGATGAGCACTTAGGGAAGAGGCAGGGACAGCTCAACAAACCTGGTGTTCTCGTTCCCCTGAAGGTATGGAATTAATCCAATATTCCCTAAATATCCGTGGTTTAAAAGAAAATAGTTCCATCATTCCCACTCTGCTCCTATTTTTGAGATTCTCTTGGTATTTGTGTCCTGTTTCTGTTTGCCTGGCTCTATTTCTCTTTCTGTATCAAATAAATAAATGTATATATGCACCCACACACACAGAGTCAATACTTAACTCCATTTCCAAGCACTTTTCCAATAGAAGCAATAAAATACATTACAGCTTCCATGTGATGAATTCCACTGACTGCCATATCATCTCATTGTTAATGAATTGTGTTATTTCTGTGAAGTTAGTGGGGCCTTTTCCTTTTTAAATGGATATTCAGCTGCCACTGTGACTTCTTGCAGCTCTCCCAAATCGCTGCAGTGGGAGACCTGAGGAGAAAATCAAGATATATTAATTTCTCATTTTGTGCTTGGGCCAGGAGACTTTTCTATGTCTCAGCTCATGTGCTGCACCAGGGAGATAAAAGTAGGAGTTCATCAGACTTTCCCAGTGCTTTGTATTTCCACATTGCTCCTGAAAAACCACCCCTTTTTAGCACTGACCAGAACGTAATGTTTTTGTCAGTTTAGCATAATAAAGCTGTCAACGCACCCAGTGATCTTGCCAACATTAGAAAATTCCTCTTTTCAGATTTCATTCTGTTTGGGGGACAGAGCTTTTGTTGAATTGCTTCTTGCCTGGCAGGTTGAGATTAGGAAACTTGCTACCAATTACAATATCTGAAACCTCCACCTGATTGACAGCCCAGGCTGGAGTGTTGGATTTAATGCTCTGCCTCCATATCTTGCCCAGCCACAATCATTATTCTGAACAATTGGGTCTCAGCCTTGATTTCATTTTTTTCCTCCTCATAATCTTCTATTTACCCTTTCTGACTAAGTAGCTAAGATGTTTATTATTAAACACACACCTCAGCCCTGCATTTTCCCCCCAAGTGCACCAAAAATGCAGAAGTTTCATGTTTGCCATGAAAAATACCTGTTTCAGTCTCATCTTTCACTATCACATATCCAATCAATAGCAAGGCTGAAATGCTGCTTAATAACAAAATGAGGAGTTGTTCCACGCTGAATAGCAGCTATTGATGTTTCCCTAAATGTTTGTATATAGATTATTTTGCATTATGTATGTGTGTCTTTATAGAGAACAAAAAACCCCTGTGATAACCAATATTCCAGGATTTTTCCTGCTGTGCACTGAGACACCTGATCATTTTAACATGGAACCACAGTTTCATTCAGGTTGTTGCAGTTTTTTATTTCTCCAGCATGTGCAAAAAAATTAAAAAAAAAAAAATTAGAAAGTTTAGGGAAAAATATTACTTAATTCCATGTTTTTAATTTGGAAGAATTATCACAAGTCCATGGGGTGATGGTATCTGGATGGAAATTGGTAACTCAGACCTCTTGTKTTTATAGAATCATTGATTAATTTGGGTTGGAAGGCACTTAAAAGCTCATCCAGCTCCACCCCTGCCATGTGCAGGGGCACCTTCCACTGTCCCAGGATGCGCCAAACCATCTTGGAATGCTCAGCCTGGAGAGGAGAAGGCTCCAGGGAGAGCTCCCAGCACATTGCAGGGCCTGCAGGGGCTCCAGGAGAGCTGCAGAGGGACTGGGGACAAGGCCTGCAGGGACAGCAGCCAGGGAATGGCTCCCACTGCCAGAGGGCAGCCATGGATGGGATCTTGGCAATGAGCAATTCCTGCCTGGGCTGGGATTGCCAGAGCAGCTGGGGCTGCCCCTGCATCCCTGCAATGTCCAAGGTCAGGTTAGATGGGTCTTGGAGCAACCTGGGACAGTGAAATCCCAGTGAATCCAAGTTTATCCAGCACCTGTCACTTTTTGAGTCAAAATTCCAACATTTCCTCAGCCCCCCTGGTGATTGTGGGGGTTTTTTGGGTGTAGTTGCATCTGAGCTTTTCCCCTTCTCCTTCTTAAGGAGCAAAAAAAAAAAAAAAGCTGTCATGAGATGGAAGCGTTTTAAACAGGCAAAAAGGACCAAACTGAAGGCATTTTTTGAATGTTAAAAGCTGTGTTTATCACTTTACATAGGATATGGCAAAATGTTTTAACATATGGGGAGTTAATGAATAAGCAGCTTTCTCCTCACCCTGCTCTGTTCCCTCCTCCCACCACCTTCCCATCACAAGCTGAAGTTTGGGAACAAATACTGTGCTAAGTTAATGTTGGATTAAAGCAACCCTCAGGGAGGATTTCTTAATTGAGGTAACGTAATTAGAAATGATTACAACTCTAAATTGAAGTGACCATTCCCCTGTGCTGGCCCTGCTGAGGGACCTCAGATCAGAGGGGCTGGAGCAGGTCCAGGGAAGGAAAAAAAGCTGAGGAAGGGTCTGGAGAACCAGGAAGGGCTGAGGGAGCTGGGAAGGGGCTGAGCCTGGAGAAATGTCCCTGGGGGTGCTGGTGACAGCAGCTGGACATCCCCAGGTGTGCCCAGGTGGGCAGGAGGCCGATGGCACCTGGATTTGAGCAGGAATGGAGCAGCCAGCAGGGTTAGGGAAGGGACTGTCCCCTGAGCTGGCACTGCTGAGGGACCCCCTGGAACCTTGGGGTCAGCTCTGAGCTCCTCAGGTCAGGAGGGACCTGGAGGGGCTGGAGAGGGTCCAGGAATGGAGCTGGGAAGGGTCTGGAGAGGCTGAGGGAGCTGGGAAGGGTCTGGAGAACCAGGAGAGGCTGAGGGAGCTGGGAAGGGTGTGGAGAACCAGGAGAGGCTGAGGGAGCTGGGAAAGGTCTGGAGAACCAGGAGAGGCTGAGGGAGCTGGGAAGGGTCTGGAGAACCAGGAGAGGCTGAGGGAGCTGGGAAGGGTCTGGAGAACCAGGAGAGGCTGAGGGAGCTGGGAAAGGTCTGGAGAACCAGGAGGGGCTGAGGGAGCTGGGAAGGGTCTGGAGAACCAGGAGAGGCTGAGGGAGCTGGGAAGGGGCTGAGCCTGGAGCAAAGGAGGCTCAGGGGGCCCTTGTGGCTCTGCACAAGTCCCTGCCAGGAGGGGACAGTCCAGGGAACAGGGACAGGAGGAGAGGGAACGGCCTCAGGCTGGAACAGGGGAGCTCAGGGGGGATTTTGGGACAATTCCTTTGTGGAAAGGGCTGTCCAGCCTGGCAGAAGTGGAGTCCCCATCTCTGGAGGGATTTTAAGCCCTGTGGATGTGGCACTTGGGGACATGGGGCAGTGATGGCCTTGGCAGGGCTGGGAATGGTTGGACTCGATGACCTCAGAGGGGTTTTCCCACCTTAATGGTTTTATGATTAGAGGAAAACAATCCCTTTTTGCCTAAGCATTAGTTAGTAATTATTCTCATTAGAAAGCAATAATGTTTATGAGAATTTATGCCTTCTTTTTAATTGTAAATAATCCTGCAAACCCAATGGCTGAAATCATGGAATCATAGGAACACTCTTCCTTTATTACAGGAAGACTCAATGCCTTCATTTTCACTGCTGTCACTCTGAGTGATATTTTAATTTTTCCTGCCCCTAAAAATAGTCCAGTCCCATAACTGATAGATAAATTAGAGAATCCCCAGGAAATGCTGCTCAGAGTTTCTGTTTGCCAGCACARTAAATGCAGAAGGCAATAAATGTCCTCTTACATCAAGAGGAGGCGGGTAATGAGTAAATGATGGGAAAAGGGATTTTGAAAATAAATGATCAATCCAATCTAAGTTGAAAAACAATTTATTAATAGCTTGRCCTTCAGTGAGAGAGAGGGATCTGTGCAGCCAGAGGAGCTGGAGATGGACCACTGGCATCTGGCAGGATGGATTTTTGGGAAGTCCATTTAGGTTTATGAACAATAAGCTGTGACTTAAACCCAGCTTTTTCCATATGAATTTTGCTGGTTCACCATTGTGTTACAGGAAAAAAAGAGATTTAATTTTTATTTCTGTAATTTAAGCACAGAGGATGCTGGGTTGGGGAGAGCTTTTTGTAAAAGACGGAGCTTTTACAATGCCTGAGGTGTAGGGGGATAGAATATAAGTAAATAAAGGTAGTGTAGAAAGTAATTTTACCCCCTAAGGAGTTGCAGCTGGGTTAATTAATAAGGATTAGGAGCAGCCAATCAGAAGAGTGTTATAAAAGAGTGGATTGRCTGGTTGAGAGGAACTGGAGTTAGTTGGTTGCTGTGAGGATGAGGAAGAGTCAGTGCCTAGAGGAGCTGCCTACAAGAAACATCAAGGAGGTGTGAAACTCTGGCAATGTGGAATCCTGGCAATGTAATGAGAACAAATGGTGACCCCGACGTGATYCGGGACAAATGACCCTGTGGATTTGGGACTAAACTATGTGACCCCATGGATTTGGGGAAACGGGATTCAACTTTTCCCTGTGGATTCGGGGAAAAGGACTTGAATGCTAAACTATTAGTAAAATATATCAATTGCAGCTATTAATGTTTGTTAAGTATGAGTATAAAAGATTTTGAAGATAAGCGCTTTGTAAACTGAGAAAAACTACGAAACTGAACCAACATTTAGAAATATATATATTTATACTATAATATGTTGTCTGAACATCTGTATAACTGTTGGTTCTGAATGAAATATATGAATATGTCATAATGTTAATTTSTTTGAATAWGTACTTCTAGAARTGCTGCAACTCTGTAATTAAAAGAAAAAGGGGGAATTGTAGGGGGATACAGTATGGGTAAAKGAAGGTGGTGTARAAAGTAATTTTACCCCCTRAGGAGTTGCAGCTGGGTTAATTATTAAGGCTTAGGAGCAGGCCTGATGTTAACAGGCCACAGCTGTAGCYAATCAGAAGAGTGTTATAAAAGAGTGGATTGGTGGGAKCTGGAGTCAGWTGKSTRCTGTGAGGAKGAGGAAGAGTCAGTGCCTAGAGGAGMTGCCTACAAGGAACATCAAGGAGGTRCAAAACTCTGGCAATRKGGAACCCTTGCAATGTAATGATAATAGAACTCTTGCAATATAATGACAACYCTGRGGAAATGTGGGCTCTGYACCATGTCCTGCTCTGGGTTTATCATTTTTTCACCTCATTTTGTTGTGCTTTTCCTGTGCAGGAGGTCAAGCCCTGCCCAGGAGTGGCTGTGTCCAGTGGCAGCATCCTTAAAATCAGGGAGAGTCTGGCTGCAGTGAGAGCTGAACCAAAATCCTGGGATTTTGGTGCAGAGAGAAGAGAGCTGCACCAGCTCTTTCTGACATTATTTGTGACACAAATCCCACCTTTGGCCAGGCTTGGCCACAGGAATGAAAGTTTAAGTAAAGGTTTTTCTGAGAATTCACTACAAACCCTGAAAATCTGTATTCTTCTGTGTTCTGTGAAACTCCCTCGAAACTGAAACAACGAATCTAAAACTGGGAGAAGGAATTGTCATTAAAGATGATCAGAGGGAGTTGTAGGAAGAAAATGGCAGAAAATAGGAGAGAAGAGAGAAAATCAGAGTAATGGACTTGGTGACAAGCCTAGTGACAGCTTCTTTGCAGCCAGGTTTTTGCTTTACAGAGCAAAACCAATTGGTCTTGGGCACTGCAAATTTCCTTTAAAATCTCTGATCCCCCATTCCTTCAGGAGAGGTGAGATGGCATCAAGTTTCTGTATTTGTGAGATCCTCCTGGAAAAATAATGTGCCATTTTTACACTCATCCTTGCAAGGTGTAAGTTTCTTCTCTTTTTTATTCTGGTTGAAGTTTTTTCCACCATTTTTATGGGTTCTGTTTCTGGGTGTGAAATAGGCCCAGCTCTGCTCTGTTGGTTTTAATTGGGAATTTGCCACAGTAGAAGTGGGTGAACCCTCAGAGCTGGGGCTGGGGACAGAAATGACCCTTTGAAATTCAGAAATGCTGGTGCTGGTGGCATGTTCAGCCCCTTCAGTGTGTCAGGGAGAAATGAAAGTGCCCAGATCTCCTTTGGAACCAAAAAGCATTTTCATACCTGAGAGCTGGGACTGTTCAATGCAGATCTATTCTCATGCATATTGCTGGGCCTCCAAAGGCACTGCCTTTTGAAATAGAGGAGGATAATCATGTGTTTGAAATCAGGAGATGCTCTCCTGCCACTTTAGAAATCTTGATTTATTTTTTTTTCCCCCCCATGTCAGGGAGTTTAACCCTTTGCAGGCCAGAATCACTCAGGGAATTTGTGCCCAGGGAAACAGCAAAGCAGAGCTTTGGTAATTAAGAAGCAAATCCAAATAATCCCTAGCAAAGGACTTGAAACATTTGTCTGATTCTCAGAAGAGAGTTATCATTGTTTTCACTGTCTTACCTTTTTCATATCTGGTACCACTTTAATCCAGTTCAGAGATTTTTTTTTGCAACAAAAATTGTCTATTTATTTATGAACTTAAATCCCAAAGAAGATATTTTCTGTTTCCCACAGACTGAGACAGTAATGCAGAATATTTTCTGTTGTTTGGTACCATATGTGTTTTTAAAAGCACTGCAAATCATTTTTATTCCATGCCAGCTCTGATATCTCTTCATGCCAAGCTTCCTGTGGATTTCAGGAGTTCAGAGAATCATGGAATCAGAATGGTTTGGGTTGGAAAAGACCTTAAATCTCATCCAGTTCCAACCAAGGGACCCTTCCACCATCCCAGGTTGCTCCAAGCTCTGTCCTTGGACACTTCCAGGATCCTTGGGCAGCCACAGCTTCTCTGGGAATTCCATGCCAGGGCTTCATGGAAGTGCTTCTGTTTCATCCCTTGGGAAATTCACCATTTTCCCACACTTCTCACCCTTTTTTCACTGCCTAACTTTGAGCAGTCAAGAGAAGAGCAGTGGAACCATGCAGATATTGAGTAAATTCTCAGATAAATTCAGTACAAGGAGGCAGCACACAATTCATTATCCAGAGACATCAGTTAAAATGTGCAATCTTTTCCTGTAACCATTTTATTCAGCAACTTGTGAGGGTGTGATTTTGAATGGTTATTTACTCATTTCTGGCACTCCTTGTCTGCCATGTGTGCATCCTACTTCTCTTTCTGGATCAGATTCCAGCTTTTAAGATGAGGAATTGTTGTTTTTCATATTGGCCAGCTCCTGTTTCACGTGGATTTGCTGTGCAGTGCAGTGAAACAGCAAAATGCAGCTTACAAAACTGAGTATTAGGGACTTTTCTGGGTTATACTGAAATAACTCAGCATCAGTTTTCAGCAAACTCTGCTCTGTGGTGTTTGGGGCTGGATGTGTGTGTGGCTTTTTGGGATTACAGCAATAATGGGAAGATTTCCCCTCTTTTTCTCATTTCCATCTCCTGCTGGTTTTGGGTTTCTGGAGCTTTGCATTCAGCAGGTGAAGCTGGAAGAGGACACAATGAACCAAAAAACACTTTCTGGAAGCTCTGGATTGTTTTGTAAGGGGAAGAGAGGAGGGAATTCTGCCTCTCTGTCCCACTCAGGTGAGACCCCACCTGCAGAGCTGCCCCAGCCCTGGGGACAACAGAGCAGCACCTGGAGCTGCTGGAGAGAGCCCAGAGGAATCCAGGGAGCTGCTCCAGGGCTGGGGAGCTGGCAATGTTCCCCTGGAGAGGAGAAGGCTCCAGGGAGAGCTTCCAGCACATTGCAGGGCCTGCAGGGGCTCCAGGAGAGCTGCAGAGAGACTGGGGACAAGGCCTGCAGGGACAGCAGCCAGGGAATGGCTCCCACTGCCAGAGGGCAGCCATGGATGGGATCTTGGCAATGAGCAATTCCTG